>CM071934.1:76121876-76577395 GCA_016081115.2 Rehmannia glutinosa
TTGAAGAGATAAGCTGATTTCAAAAGTCACTTGTGTTCGTTGGCTTGTCTTTTCTTGGTCCTCAATCTTGAGATGTAGACCTTTCCTCGTATTAAATGAATTTGCGGCTTTTCGGTTCGACACGAGGTGCGAGTGCTTCCCATTGGTTCATTCCTTTTGCACGCTTAGGGATGAGCACTTTAAGACTGGCAAGCATAGAAGTATTACTTATTTAAGTAATGTTCTTGACTTCGTGCACAATGTGATTCATTTCATTTAACTCCTCTCTCTTCTCGCCTTTTTTCCAGTGTCACTTGAGTCTCCTCAATCACTGGATGACTTATCTGTCACTTCAACTTGAGACTTGGCTTCTTGAGTTGACTTTGACTGACTCTTCACTCAGCTGAATCACAGCTGAAACACCTTCAGTCGAGTTCTTGATCTTCTATCTTGGCCATACTCAGTTGTTCCACAGCGGAGTCTTCACTTCAGTCTTCAGTTGACTTCTTGTATTTCCAGGCATAGCTGACTTGACTCAGCTCTTCCAGCCCTATCTATTACAATGAATATTACAAGGAAAATGGGGTGCCAACTTTCTAGCTTAAGTTTTACATGGCATTCATCAAAATTTGTAAAATAAATTTCCCAACAATTTTCCCCTTTTTGATGATGCCAAAACTTAAAAACAATAAAACAACATGTAAATAGCAATGATACATACAGACAATGTAGTAACAAAGAATGTATGCGTAGAATCGATCGTTTTATTTATCATAGCATTCTTGTCCTTTACACAGTTGTTTACATTTGGTATCAGAGCATTTTATATCAGAGCAACAACATCTATGATAGGATATTTTAATACAAAGTGAAAAATTAGAGAAAACTTCACTAAGTATACGGATGACTTACAAAAGTGTATTTACATAAGTAAAATACATGAAGGGTTCGCACAGAACACTTCAACGCCTTCGCTACCTCCTTCTATCCTCTTGACTCTATCAAGTCATCGCCTCTCTTTCTTTTTCTTTCTTCTTTAGCCGCTTCCCTTCTTTTCATAAGATCTTTTAGAGGCATCATCCTTCGCTTCCTCTCGAGCCATTGCTCTGTTTGCCTTCGCTCTCTCCTCTTCCTGTCTTTCTCACAAACTTCGATTCTTCTTTGCCACTTCCCATTTGCCACTTCATCATACCCCACCACCAGTAGATCATTCCTTCTTTCTCGGGATCTACATATTCAATGTTCTTGGGTTTTGGACGAGGTCGAGAACCTCTTCCACCACCACTTCTTCCTCCTCCTCCGGGTGTATCGCACAGAGTCTTCCGCTTGCCACCGAGTGATCACGTAGTCCGCTTCCTATCGCCTTCTTCGCATAATGTAAGACCCTTTCCCCAAGATGAGATCCCAGGCTTGGGCTAGTGACATCCCATGGAAATAACCCGGATTCGAGCGTATTTAATTCTTCAATAGATCTTGGCTCGTATCCATTGTCGAGAATAACATCTTGATCCTTCCTCGATGGAATACCGCCGAATTGTTTCATTACTTCTTCAATGCGGGCATCCATCTTTTGTCGAACTCTTCCATCCCTCGCTTCGATGATTTTTCTTTTCGTGACATAGGCACATCGAGTGTTCGATCGGCGAGTCACTAGAAGTTTGCTAATAATAGAAGCCGTAACATGACCCTACTAAGGGGTTTGACTATCATTAACGTCAAATCCTTTGAACGTTCCCCTCATTGTTTTTCCCTTCATCTCGGCTTGATTCTTTTAACTTCTCTTCTTTCAACTTCCTTAGGAGTCCTCTTCTTCCTCTTTGGCATCATCAAAGGAAAGAGGGACCCAGGGGAACATGCTCTGCGAGCATAAAGTCGAGTCTTGAGATCGAATTCTGTTTGGAGTCTCGCTGCATAAGTTGTTCGAAATTACGAGCGAGTAGCTTTGGACTCGGCTACCACCAACTTCATTTCAACCATGAGAAGGCTGAATCTATCATTCATTGAGTTCTCTAGAGCAGCAATTTCTTTTCTTTGGAATTCTTGCAATAGCTCCATTTATGTTTTGTGAGATGCATGCAACCTTCAAGTATATGCCCGCATCCTTTGTTTAATATAAGCATTGTCACCATTCACACACCCATTCGCCATACGGTGCTTTCAAATAACGAACTTGCTCGATTCACATAGTAGATTGATGTTGATACCATTCTCGGATCCGCACCAATATCCCTCTCAAGTTTCTTTGTGAGGGTAGTGTCCCCTGTTGTCCAGTCGTAAGTCGAGCGAGGCCTGATGTCTTTCGATCTTCTCAGTCTCTTCACAGATCTTCTTGAAGATTTCACGAAATTCAGCTGTTTCACTTGATTCAGCTGCAGGCCACTCTTCAACAAAGTTGAACTCGGCTGGAACAATTGAGTCAGTGGGGATGATTGAATCTTCTCTCACGATGAATCTTCGTTGCTCAGCAGCAGTCTCTTCTTCCAAATCTGGTAGGATCGGCGTGAAAGGGAATACTTTGGAAAGGCATCATCACTCACATATGGGATTGTTTGCGAGGGTTGTGCCTGTGATGATTCAGCTCTTCATGCCTCAGCTGCGATAGCTTCGTCAGCAGTGGTCACAGTTGTGGGAGCCTGTAATGGAGCTTGAGTAGTCGTTCTTCTTTTTGTAGTGGGAACTGCTGTGATTGATTTCGGTTTCAATGGGGCGTTGAGATATTTTGCCATTTGTCTTAACAGCGTCTTCGGTCTCAGTGGATTTTTCTAAGTGAATGTTCGGTTCCTCTGCTGCATCATCAGCGTCATCGGATGATGATGAAACTTGGGGGATTGGCTCATCATCGAAATTGAATTTTTGACGAGCAGCTTTATCACTTATCTGACTCGTAGTTTTGAGAACATCCTCGCCCAGGTCCCTTTGATCTGCAATGGGGTGGACTCGGCTTCATCTTGAGACCCCAAGAATGATGTGTCTAAGTTCTCCTAGGAGTCATGAAGTGCACTTATCTCCTCTTCTATTTGGTGCTTTGAACAGGGAGGAATGTTCATTGTCTCTTGAGCTTTACCCGGGAAGTTTCAACCTCCCTTGGGCCTTCACTACCTCCGGCTAGTCTCAAATGTTGTGAGGCCTTCAATATTCCCTTCGAGTCGTAGATGTCTTGTGGTCTTGGATCATGGCATTCATAGGAGTCTCAACCCCTAGTATTACACTTTCACCGCCCAGTGTTAACTCCAGGGCATCTCCATCATGTGTCTCGACTATAAGAAAAAGTGTCATTAGCCTTCAAAGAAGCGGTGACATTTCAATCGGGAGAGACTCTGTTGTCGAGCCTCGTCAATGTCACTCTGTTGTGGTTGTTTCTCGTTCCACTTCGCCTCCTTGCTTCAAGTTAGAGTCATCTGCAGCATCCTCCGACCTGCTTTGTAGTGGGAGAGAGGTTCCCCCCTCGGTGACATACCCGGTGGAGTGATGATGGGGGGCTCCCGGACTCGCGGCTTTTTCTTTTGAATGCTCACCATCGGGAAGGTGGTAAAACACCTTCTTCAGGGGGTTGGCTCAAGTTGGGTGCCCAAAATCCCGATTTCATTGCCATTTCCTTGGATCCATCTTCCGATAAGACGAGGGCGTGGGCGCAGCGATGTCGTGGCAATTTTCTCGCACCACTCCGAGTGGGTCGATTTGCGTAAGACATTGAGCGACTCTCCTCATCCTTCAAATAATTGTTGCTCATGCAACTTCAGGATTCTTTCATTGCTTGCTGCATATCGACTTCTACGATACAAAGAATGGGTTCCTCATCACTCTCGAGTATATGTCTAGATGTGTATGAGTGTGAGAGGGAGAGTTTGTGAATTTACACATCTTGGCCTTTTCTAGGACACGGGCTTCCTCGGTTGCCTTTTGTTTTCTTCTTCCTTGATGATTTGAAGAATATCCATGCAATTTCCTTCATCAAGAGCACTGTCGATCTTGTGGCAACACCAGAAATTGCAGCAATTCCTCTTCTTCTTCAATATACTCGTGGTGAGCTGCGCCTTTGAGTGATCAAGTTTCCATGCTCTCCATTCTCTAAGACGTCTCGGATATCTAGATACAGAGGGGAATACATGACCACATCATCATCATCTTCTTCTTGTTGTCCTTCCTTTTCGGGATTGAAGGCAAGATACTCTCTTGCTCTCTCTCTGCAGCAAAGATCGGTAGTGGGTGGAGAGACAACCTTTTCAACACGATGTTCGATTGTCTTTCTTGCTTTGCTTCCTCGATTGTCGACGCCAACCGAGTCTTGATGGGTCTCTCCGATCACCCACAGCAGACTTGGCGGTACATCAATAACCGGGAGATCGCTCTTCTAGATTACCTAGCAGTCTCAACTTGTGATTCAAATTTGAATAGCAGATTGATTCTCTTTTCAAGCTATGATTGCTTGAAAATACTTCTTCTTTTGGTCGAACGAGGGAGGGACTTATGGTTCTTCTTCTTCTTCGAATCTTTGGCGGTGGGGGCGTGGGCATCCTTCTTTGAGAGAGTCGCCTTCCTTGACTTAGCGAGTCCTCTTCTTTCGTATTTGGCCGAGAAGGGACTTAGGGTTCTTCTCGGCCCTCGCAGGTGGGGAGGAGACTCGGCCGCACGGGCGGCGACTCGGCAAAGGCGGCCAGTACATCCTTTTTCTTGGACTTTCTTCTTTGGAGCCTTCTTTGCCTTAGTTGCGGGCGACTTTCTTCTTGGGTGGAGGGGTAGCTTGTTTGTGTCCTCGGGTTGATTGATTCCCTCTCACCTGGTTTCCGCCTTCTTCGCATGGGCTCTCCTCCCGGGCTCCCGAGAGGTTCGCCCTAAATATCTACTTGTTGACATGGAAGGGTTTTCCATGTCGAAGCGGGAATACCCTTCACTTCCATCAAGTGGCTAATCACAAAGCCATATCCAAGAGATACTCCAAAGGACTTATTCATCTTCCTTGAATGACTTATCATCACATTCAGCAGAGTCCTGTCATTGACATACGAACTCAACCCAATTGACTTTCTTGCCTGCATGATCACGGCCATGACGATCGGCTTAGTCTTTGACAATTGGTTGAAGCTACCAAACTTCATGTCTACACACTTGGAGACGACATCCATCAACTTATAATAGTCGTCCTTGTAGTTTTTTATCGATTGTGTAGACCACCTTAGAAATAAGACCGGTTTGGCTACCTCTTTCCATGTAGCAACCAAATCAACATCACTTCATTAATCTCCTTCATGCCTTCCGGCAACAAGCGATTAACTCGCAAGGTCCTTAGCGATTATCATTATATCCTTGCGGTGGACAGAAAACTGGATTTCTTCGTCCCCGCACTTCGCGTTAACATAGAATCGCGCTACCTCTTCGAGATAGGTATGCGAGTATTCCAAAGTCGAAAAGAAAAGCCTTGAGACGACGACTTTTCTAAAGCATCTCAAACAATCTTTTTAAATAGGGTTTTATCTAACCCCGCTTCACCATACCTTGAAATCCACCGACAATCCCGAGTGGATTTGCTTCAATAGCTTGACGAAATCAAACTTAGGTGCCATTTTCGGAGATTTTCACCGATTAAAACTTGACAAACTTGCTTGAGGACACTTAGGGTTTTGAGAGAAAATAAACTTGCTTTCTTTTTGCTTGAAGATGAACAGGTTTCGAATATGAGAGAGAAAGCTAGAAAATGTGTATATAAGGGTTATGAACGGACATGTCTTTGGATTTTGAAATTTTCATCGAGATCAACGGTTCAGATTTAGCACGTCAAACCATATTTAATTCCTCGCATTTAATGCGGCTGCATTTATATCCAATCATATGCTAATTGTGCGACTTTTTTGCACTCGGTCATTATTACGCGACATCATCCTTAAAAACATTCCGCTCATTAAAAACATTGCGTTTTTTGTCACTTAGCTCATAAATAACTCAACTTATATAAAAATGACTTAACTTTGCTTCTCTCTACTTATCCAGATTGATTCATTTTGTTAGCTAACTCGATCGATTGACTTCCCGATATGGCCGTTTCACTTGGGTGATGTGAGAAACCCGCTCTTTTCTCACTTTCTCATCTTTTATCTCTCATTGATTGAGTCTTTTGAGTGCTAACTCAGCTCAATTAACCCTAGCTCATTCTTAAGCTCTTCAAACCTTGATTCACATAGGGGCTTAGTGAATATGTCACTAATCGCTTATCGGTTGAGATATATTCCAAAGTGATGTCTTTCTTTTCAACATTATCTCTTATAAAATGATATCGACATCAATGTGCTTTGTTCTTGAATGCAACACAGGATTCCGAGTTATTGTAATAAACTTGTGTTATCACACAAAATTGGAATCTCTTTTTCTTCAATCTCATAATCTCTCGATTCTTTGTCTCATCCATAAGATTTGGGCACAACTTGTTTGCCCTTGACTATGTACTCGCTTGATTGTGGATGTGGCTATTGAGTTTTGCTTCTTGCTAAACCAGGAAACCGATCTATTTCAAGCATTTGACATGTACATGAAGTACTCTTCTGTCAACTCTACATCCAAAGATACCGAGTCGAGTAACCAATAAGCTTGAATCCACCTTCCTTTGGATACCATAAGCCGACTTCCTGGCATCCCTTCAAATATCTTAGGATTCTCTTAGCTGCAGTCATGTGACTCTCCTTTGGTGCAGATTGAAATCTTGCATATACACCTCTTGCAAAGGTGATGTCCGGTCCGATGGTCGTGAAGTAGAGCAATGATCCAATGAGTGGTATATATCTGGTTTGATCTCTGAGCCTTACCATCTGCATCCATGTCCATCTTGACTGATGTATTAATTGGTATTTTCACTGAGAAGACTTCTCTTCCATACCAAATTTCTTCACTAAATCTGGTATATTTTGTTTGACTTATGAAGGTTCCATCTTTCAATTGCTTGACTTGAAGTCCCGGGGAAGAAGGTCAGCTCTCCCATCATGCTCATTTCAAATTTGCCTTGCATGAGGTTTGAGAACTTATCACACAGCTCTTTATTTGTGGATCCAAAAATGATATCATCCACATATATTTGAACAAGCAAAGATACTTTCTCCATCTTGAATCTGAAGAGTGTTCTATTTACTTTGCCTTTGGTGAATCCATTGTCACTAGAAATTGAGACAATGTATCATACCATGCTCTTGGTGCCTGTTTCAATCCATATAATGCTTTCTTGAGTTTGTACACCTTATCTCCAATAGTCTTCTACTCAAAACCCGGAGGTCATGTTCAACATAGACTTCTTCCTCTAGCGATCCATTTAAAAATGCACTCTTCACATCCATTTGATACAGTGAAGTTCTTATGTGCAACATAGGCAAGAAACATCCTTATTGCTTCTAATCTTGCAACAGAGCAAAGGTTTCATCAAAATCTATACCCTCTTCTTGGCAATACCCTTTGGCTACCATTCTAACTTTGTTTCTCACCACAGATCCTTCCTCATTCATCTTATTTCTAAAAACCCATTTTGTGCCAATAACATTTTGATGAGTTGGCCTCTGCACTAATTCTCATACTTTGTTTCTTTCAAATTGATTCGGCTCTTCTTGCATGGCTTGAATCCAATGTGTGTCATCCAATGCTTGAGACACATCTTTTGGCTCTATTTGGGAAATAAAACAAGTGAACATTGCTTCTTTTCGAGCTCGGATCTGGTTCTTACACCATCTCTTACATCTCCAATGACTAGCTAAGGTGGATGGTCTCTCACCATCTCACATCGAGGTTGGAGCAAGTCATTTGGATTTGCCGCCTCATGACTATGTTGTCTTGAACAGACTTTTTCATCTTCATTCAATTTGTAGACTTTCCAGCTACCTTTGAGATTCAGTTATCTCATCTTCATCCAGGTTGATTGCTCTTACTTGACTTCAACATAAGGACTCTTCTACATAGTTGGTGATTTAGCTTATCGCCTAACTCTTTAATGTCTTCTCCATTCACATTAGGTTCATCAAAAACTACATGGATAGATTCTTCTATTACCATAGTCCTCTTGTTCAAGACTATATAGGCTTTGCTCTCGGTGAGTATCCCAAAAAGATGCCTTCATCGCCTTTTTTAGCATCGAAAGCCTTCAAATTATCTTTGCCATTGTTGTGGATGAAGCATTTACATCCAAATGTTCTGAATTATCCAACATTTGTGTAGGTCCCAAGGGGTGTAAGTGTAAGGTTTAGAAGGGGGTTGAATAAACCTTACCAAATTTTCGATTTAGTCCTTTTAAATATTCGAGTTGACTACTACATTTGTGTCCTTGATGGACTGACCAATTTAGTTAATCAAGAGTAGAGTTAGTCTCTCAACAAACTCAATCGAGCATTTTGTTGATGGAATAACTCATTTGTTAGTCTAAATTAACTCAACTATTGTTTTGTTTTAATGAAAGACTTAACACCCTTAAGTTTGGTTAAGCAAGGATTTAGTGCTTGGTTTAGTACTTAGAAATTATCAAGTGGATAGCAAATTTATCGTGATTTAAACAATTAAGATGCGAGGAATTAAAGTCTTGAAATGTAAATGACACAATGAAATTTTTATAGAGGTTCGAAGATGGGGTAATTCTTCTACTCCTCTCTTCTCCAACTCCTGTGAGAGGAATCCACTAGGTATTGATCAAGATACAAAGTGGTAGCAGTCCGGATACAAGTCTTGATCACACGGTGACTTAATCCTTTGGGACTCGGTCGAGACGCTTGATCACTCGGTGGCTTCTCGACGACTCGGTTTCTTCACATTGGGCGTGCTTTGCTACTCTGACTCACTTGCTCAAGCTCTTTGGATTTGATCACGAAGCCCTCCAAAAGCTTAAGACTTGGTTCGACCTTGAACCTTCCTACAATCCTTCGTGGAATGTAGACCCCTTGATTTTTCAAGTATTTTCCTCTTCAACCGATTGAAGTTATCTTTCCTTCAGGTGAGTGTTGGATTGAAGTTCTTCGTAGTATAGGCTTGAGGATTGAGAATATTTGATTTTCTAATAATTGCTAGAATGTTTTAAGTTCAGTCCGTCTCTTTTTTGCGTCACTTATTCTCAAATAAACTCCTCGGCCTTTTATAGTGATCTTTCAAAAATTTGCCGTTGAAGAGATAGCTTATTTTTTAAAGTCACTTGCGATCGTTGGTTTGTCTTGTTGCGAGTCCTTTGAATTGCCATTTCCTCGTATGAATTGTTCTTCACCTTTCAGAGTTTTGACACGGTGTAGTGCTTCCCATTGGTTCATTCCTTTTGCACGCTTTCGGGACTCGAGCACTCGAGAAAGGTGGTATGGAGATATTACTTGTTTAAGTAATTCTCTTGATTTTCAGGCAACGGATCTTTTTCGATTATCTCGACTGATCGCATTTCTTTGCTTTCCCAGGTGACTTAGAGTCGACTTCCAATCTTTGGATGACTCTTTGTCACTTCAACTTGAGACTTGGCTTTTCTTGAGTTGACTTGACCGATACTCCACTCACCGCATCTCATCCGCTTCTTCGATAGAGTTCCGTCTACTCTTCTTCGCCATACTCAAATTGTCTCGGCGTGAGTCTTCCTTCTAGTCTTGATTGTCTTCTTGCATGTTAGGGTGTAGGCCGACTTAACCTCGGCAGCCACCCTATTTATTACAATGCATTTTACAACAAGAATGGGGTGCCAACTTCCTATTCTAAGTTTTACATAGGCGTTCATCAAAATCTAAACAATAAATTTCCTAACAATTTCCCCCTTTTTGATGATGCCAAAACTTAAACCATTCAAAAATGCAAATGGCAAAGATACATACAGATAGTGTATTCACATAGAATGTATGTGTAGAATCAATCTTTTTATTGATCATAACGTTCTTGTTCTTTTACACAATTGCTTTTACAAGGTGTATCGAGCAAACATTTGTCTACAGTAAAATAAAGAATTTATAGCTTTATTGCGAAAACTTACATAGTATGTATTTACATCATAAAATACATGAAGGGGTGGACAAGAACACTTCATATCCTTCGTTGTCTCCTTCTTTCATCTTGTTCAAGATCTTCGCTCTTCTTCTCTTTTTCTCATCGTCATTTTGCCTTCTTCTTTCTTTTCATATGCCTTCCTGCAGACTTCATCTCTTCTTAATCTTTCATGTCTTTCCTCCCAGCTGAGTTTGTCTCTTGTTTTCTTCTTCTATTCTTTTCGCATACTCAAGATTACTTTTAGCCACTTGCAAATTTGCTATTTGGTCAAGACAGCCCGATAGATCCCTCCTTTCTTGCCGGATCTACGATTCAATGTTTTTTTGGGCGAGGCTGGGTGCAAACCTCTTCCTCCACCACACGCTTCTTCCTCTCCTCGGGCGTGTATCGTCTTTGGGGTCTTCTTCTTTCGGTGAGTGACCGGCGGAGTGACCAGCAGAGCGATTGAGGCCGCTTATGCCTCGGCTTCTTCACATAACGTGAGACCCTTTTCCCAAGATACAAGTCCCAAGCTTGAGCCATAGACATATTTGCAAAGTATCCTTGGATGCGGCGTTTTAAATTAATCAAGGCGATCGTGGCTCTGTCCCGACATCCGAGATGGCATAAGTGTCTCGTCTCTTTGGAATGCCTCCATGTTGTTTCAAGATGTTCATAACTCGGGCATCCATTGTTCCTTCCACTTCCTCCATCCCCGCTTCAATTGTCTTTCTCTTTTCGGCCCATAGATATAGCAGAGTGTTGGAGTGGCGAAATCACAGGGAGTTTTTCTGCGATAATGTCACCGTGTGTGATAAGACCTTGTTGGGGGTTTGTGCAATCATCAAGGTCACATCTTTCGATCCTTCCCCTCAACAGATTTTCCTTTCTTTTGTTTTAGCTTCTTGATTGTCTTTCCTTCGAATTGATCCTCTTTTTCAAACTTGAGGATCTCTTCGTGCTTTAAGGTATTCCTCTTCCCCTTTTTGGCATCATCAAAAAGAGGGACACACTGGAAACATATCGCAAGCGAGGAAATCGAGCCGCTGGCGATGGTAGAGTTCTATCTTGAAGCCCCTGGCTGCGGAGTATGCAACACGAAATTCGGATCGAGTAGCATTGGACTGCTAAAATTAGCTTCATCTCAGCCATGAGAAGGCTGAATTTTGTATTCATGTTTTCTTCCAAACGTAGATCACTCTTATTTTGCTCACGCTTGCAGCTGACTTTATCTCGGCGGTGTGAGCTTCATGCATGTGCTCAATGTGTTCTCTCAACCGTTTTGCATCGGCATTCTCGGCTCTCCATACCCAGACTTGTTGAACAATGTCCTGAAGTATCTAACTTGTTCCACACGCATTGTTTGTTCTTTGTTGCCACCATTCCCGATCCGGACTGTTATGCTCTTAAGTCGCAGTAAGATTGGCATCTTTGTTGTCGGTCGCATGTCCATAGAGGCTCGATGCCTCTCCATCCGTTCAATCTCGGCAAATAACGCCTTGAACACTTCGCGGACTTCAATTTGATTCTTCCGTGGCGGTGATGGCCATGCGGCGTCAAAGTCATAATCATTTGGAATAATGGTACCCGATGGAATAACAGAGCTGGTCTATGGAAGCGTGCGATCTCGTTCTCTCGACTCTTCCGGGAGATCCAGGGTACCTCCAGAGAGAAAGGAAAAGATTCTATAAAGGAATCATCACGCCAACTGGTATTTGTTCAATGATGAGAGGTGCGCGTAAAGTTCCTTTTGGAGTCGAACTGCTTTGCAGACTTGGGAAGCTGCGTGATGGACTCTCTCTGGTGGGTCTTTTGTGAAGTGGACCCGACTTTGCCGAGCCTCTTTTGTTTCAACAACCGTTGGTCTGTTTGGTTTCTCCAATTAGTAGCGGTCCTCGGCCGTATCGAGCGTCATCGGACGATGATGAGATTTCCATTGGTGGCTCATCATCAAAATTAAAGGTTTGTGAGTAGTCTTGGGATCGACTTGCTCGTGCTTGGAACATCCTTTGAGTCTTTTGGAGTTATCACGGGGATGACTCAAACTTCTTCGTCGCCTTCTCGATCCCGGAAAGGTTACATCATGATTATCCTAGGAATCATGAAGCGCTTTATCTCTTTTTCGGATGGGTCGATGATAGCGGGAGGATGTTCTCTACTTGACTTCTTTACCCAGGGAAGTCTCAACCTCCCGTGGGCCTTCATTACCTCCCCGCAGTCTCGATTGCAGCGAGGCTGGACCTCTCTTTCGGCAGTGATGTCACTGTCTTAGGGTCTTCGTGGTGGCATCCATTGGAGTCTCAACCCCATGGATTGCACTTTCATCGCCCCAGTGTTAACTCCGGGCTATTCTTCTCGTGCCTCGATCGCATCGGCGTCATTAGCCTTGAGAGCTGGTTGGCACCTCGGGAGAGGCAGTCTCAAATGTCGAGCCGTTGATGATAACTTCCTGTTCGTTTAATGTTTGTACTTTCTCCATTCGCCTCCTGGATTCATTGTTGAGTCATCTGCGGCATTCTCCGACCTTCTTTGCGGTGGAGGAGTTTCCCCCTCGGGCGCGCACCGGTGAGTGACTTGGAATGGGGTCACTCGTCTCCAAACTCCCACTGTTTCTATTGAGTGTTCAGCCGTTGGGGCGGTGGTAAAACACCTTCAATAGGGGTTGGCGATTGGGTCCCCACTATCCGGTTTTCATCGCCATTTCCTTATTGCCTTCTTCCGAGTGAGCCGGGAAGTGGTGGCGGCAAAGAACAATGATGGCGATTTTGTGAACCACTCCCATTGGATCAATTTCGTTTGTGTTTTGGAGGACTCTCCTGGTCCCTCCATCAATCTTTGCTCGTGAAGGATTCTCGATTCGTGCAATGCTTGCTTTGCATTTGCAACTCTTACGTGGCGGCAGCAGCAGAGTCGGATCCTCATCACCGCCGAGAAGACATCAAGGAGAGCATGTGTGTGTTCGGTGCGGAGATAGGCGGATGTTGGCCATCTCACGTGGCTCGGCTTCCTCTGCTGTCTTTCCTTCTCCTTTTCCTTGAAGATCTGCAGGATATCGTGCGTTGTCTTCATCCAGTCTTTGGGGAGCACAGTGGTTAGGCAAGGAAGTTTAACAGTTCCTCTTCTTCTATAAACTCGGGCCGTTGGAACTGTTCCTTGATTTACTCAATTTCCATTTCCTCCACTCACGCAGACGATTTTGGATGTGCGGGTAAGGTGGAGATAGGATCATCACATCACTATCGCTCTATCGGCTTCTTTCTTGTGTCTCATTTGCGCGGACTACGACTATTTCTTCAGTTGCCTCTGCTGATCGCTTCCAGATTTATTTGTTTCATCAATTACATCTGGGGACTCGGATCGTCGGTGATTTAAAGTATTTGTTCGGTGAGTGGTGACTCGGCCGGTTTTTCAAGCTCGGAGCGCTTGATGATTCTTCTTCGTCTTGGTTTGTACCGAGAGGGATATCTGGTTCGAGACGTTTTTCCGAGTCTTGGGCGGCGGGGCGTCTGCTAGTGTTTTCTTCGAGGAGCTGGCCGTCTTGGCTTTTCGAGATCTCCTCTTTTTGACGATCCGAGAAGGTAGTTGAGAGTCCTTCTCGGCCGCTAGCTTCTTTGAGGCGGGAGACACGGGCAGGGCGGTGACTGCTGCGGGCGGGAGCAGATTTGACTTTCTTTGCTTTGCGGGAGAGAGTGATCTTCTTAGTTGCAGGGCGCTTTCTTCTTTGGTGGAGAGAAACAATCTGTATCTTGAGGTGGTGGTGATTCCCCCTCACTCGTGTCGCTCTCTTGGCATAGGCTCTCTTCGTGCGCCGAGAGAGGTTTGATTCGAACATCCTCTTGTTAACATGGAACGCCTTTCCATGTCAAGAGGACTCCTTTCACCTCCATCATCCGGCCAATCACGAGGCCATATCCTGGGATCCTCCAAATGTGCCATCTTCTTGAAGGATTTGTTCCCTACATTTCGGCATAGTCTGCTTTGTAGACAAACTCGGTTGATTTATTTTCTTTCTTCAATGATCGCCGCCATCACGATCAACTTTGCTTTGTGATTGGTCAAAGGCGCCAAATTTGATGTCAATACATTTGGCAACTATGTCCAACGACTTGTGATAGTCCTCCTTCAAGAAATTGACCTCTTGTTTGTTGTGTAAACTATTTTATCAAAGATAGTCCGGCTTGGCTATTTCCTTCCAAGCGGCGGCCAGGTTTACATCGGCCGTTAATTTCGATGCTCCTTCCGTTGGTAGTGGCGGTGTTCACCAAATCCTTGGCGAGAGATGGTGAGTCGCTACGTGAAGATGACTTTATCCCTTCATCGTGAATCTCGGCATTCACGTAGAATCGTGCGACCTCCTCCACGTAGGTCATCGGATATTCCAAAGATCGTAAACGATTTCAGCCCAGACGTTTCCAATTTCTCAGCAATTTTCTTCACTAGGGTGTCATCGGACCCCTGTTTCACCATGCCGTCGAAATCCACAGTAGACCCGGTGTGGATTTGCTTTCCTAACTTGGTAAAATCATAGGTTGGTGCCATTTTTCAGGATTTTATCAAAGAAAAACTTAGAGATTGATTTGAAGATAGATAGGGTTTTGAGAGAATTTTTGCCTTTGCTTCTGAGAGAGAGAAATGAACAGTTTTGGTAGTGTGTGAGAGAAACGGACGAAAATGGTTTAAGTATGGTTTATGAAAGGACGTGCGGGTGGTTTTTGAAATGTGATCGAAATCAACGGTTTAGATTTTGCACGCCTATTTAGCATTTAATGTCTCGTATTTAATGCGGCAGCATTTATATCCAATCATAAGCTTGGTGTGCGGCTTTTTATGTCCGTACACATCATCATTATGTCGATGTCATTCTTAAAAACATTCCCGCTTAGTAAAACGACTCCGTTTTGTCACTTTGCTCATAAGTGACTCACTTATCCCTTAGCCGATTTAACTTCTTCTCACAGTTCTCTTAGTGACTCAGCTAACAGCTGACTTGGTATAGTTGTCTTTCCAATACAGCTGATTTACTTAGCTGATTTGTGAGTTCAGCTCTTTTTCCCTTTTTGTGTTCCATTTCTCTTCTTTGAGTCTTCTCAATGTTAACTCAGCTCAATTAACCCCAACTCATGCTTGAGTTCTTCAAATCTTGACTCACATAATGGTTTTGTGAAGATGTCAGCCAATTGTTTATCAGTTGAGATATATTCCAAGATGATGTCCTTCTTTTCAACATGATCTCTTATGAAGTGATATCTGACATCGATATGCTTTGTTCTTGAGTGCAACACAGGATTTTGAGTGATTGCAATTGCACTTGTGTTATCACACATGATTGGAATTTCTTTTTCCTCAACTTCATAGTCTCTCTGTTCTTTGTCTCATCCATAGGACTTGGGCAATTGTTTGCCCAGCCTATGTATTTCCCCGGTAGTAGAGGTGGCTATTGAATTTTGCTTCTTGCTAAACCAGAAATCAGCCTGTTTCCTAGCATTTGACATGTGCCTGAGGTGCTTTTTCTGTCAACTCGCATCCAAAGATAGTCGAGTCGAATAGCCAATTAGCTTGAATCCACCTTCCTTTGGATACCATAAGCCAACTTTTTGGCTGCCTTTCGAGTATCTCAATATTCTCTTAGCTTTGTCATATGGCTCTCTTTTGGAGCAGATTGAGATCTTGCACATACACCTACAAAGAAAGGTGATGTCCGGATCGCTTCTTTGTAAGATAGAGCAATGATCCAATAAATGCTCAGATCTTGTTTGATCTACAGCTTGCCATCCGCATCCATGTCCATTTTGATGATGTATTCATTGGTATTTTCACGAAGACTTCTCCTCCATACCAAATTTCTTCATTAAGTCTCTCCGGTGTATTTTGTTTGACTTATGAAGGTTCCATCCTTTAGTTGTTTCACTTGGAGTCCAAGGAAGAATGTTAGCTCTCCCATCATGCTCATTTCAAATTTACTTTGCATGAGGTTTGAAAATTTTTCACACAACTCTTTGTTTGTGGATCCAAAAATGATGTCATCCACATATATTTGAACAAGCAAAAGATACTCTCTTTGTCTTGAATTCGAAAAAGTGTTCTATCTATTTTTCCTTTTGTGAATCCATTTTCGATTTAGGAATTGTGACAAGGTATCATACCATGCTCTCGGTGCCTGTTTCAATCCATACAAGGCTTTCTTGAGTTTGTATACCTTATCTCCAAGAGTCTTCTCGCTCAAATCCTCGGAGGTTGTTCAACATACACTTCTTCTTCCAATAAACCATTTAGGAATGCACTTTTTACATCCATCTGATATACAATGAAATTCTTGTGAGCTGCATAGGCAAGAAACATCCTTATAGCTTCCAATCTTGCTACAGGAGCAAATGTTTCATCAAAATCTATTCCTTCTTCTTGGCAATATCCTTTGGCCACTAGTCTTGCCTTGTTTCTTACCATCGAACCTTCCTCGTTCATCTTGTTTCGAACACCCATTTAGTACCAATAACATTTTGATGTGTGGGTCTTTGAACTAATTCCCATACTTTATTTCTTTCAAACTAATTCAGCTCTTCTTGCATAGCTTGAATCCAATGCATGTCATTTAATGCTTGTAACACATCTTTGGGCTCTATTTACGAGATAAAGCATGTGAACATGGCTTGTTGAGTTCGGATCTTGTTTTGACACCTTCTCTTATATCCCCAATGACAAGTTCGGTGGATGGTCTCTCGGCCATCTTACATCAGGTTGGAGTAAGTTAGCTGGATCTAGTCGTCTTGGTTGTGTTGTGTTCTTTGGTCAGCTCTCTCGTAATCACTTACCGCAAATTTTCCATTTGTTTTTGAGATTTGACTATCTCATCTTCTTCTCGAGTTTATAATTCGGCTTCGACTTCAAAGATAGGGACTCTTCTCAGTATGGTTGGATGATTGACTTATCGGTGACTCTTCAAAGTCTTCTCCATTTACATTTGGCTCATCGAATACCACATTAATGGATTCTTCGCAACCATAGTCCTTTTGTTGAGTACTCTGAAGGCTTTGCTTTCACGGTGAGTATCCTAAGAAGATACCTTCATCGGCTTTAGCATCGAAAGCCTTTAGATTGTCTTTGCCATTGTTGTGTATGAAGCATTTACATCCAAATATTCTCAAATATGCAACATTTGGTTTTCATCCGATCCGGATCTCATAGGAGTCTTTGTCATTTGTCACATTTTTATCATACATCTGTTTTGAGTGTAGCAAGTTGTGTTGATTGCTTGACCCAAAACCTTTTTGGTAACCCCGCAACCTAACATGGTCCTTCCCCGCTTCTTTGAGAGTTCTGTTCCTTCTTCTCGCAACTCCATTCTGCTGTGGAGTCCTTCCCGCGATAGTTCATGACCAATACCATTTTCAATGCAATCGAGTTATTATTCCATTGACAAACTCGGTTCCTCTGTCTCGATCTTATTTTGATAATGGTTTGGCTCTTCTCGTTTTGAATCCTCTTCATCGATTTGTGGTAGTTTTTGTAGAGTTTCTTTCTTCTTACACATGAATATTGTCCATGTATATCTTGAGTAGTCATCTACTACCACCAAGGTGTATTTCTTTCCACTTATGCTTGGCCTGGTTCCACTGGGCCAAATAGATCCATATGTAGCAGATGCAATATTCTTGTTGAAGATGGACATGTCTTTTCTTTGAATGAAGATTTGATTTGTTTTCCTTCGACATGCATCACATATACTCTCCTTGTTGTATCTGAGTCCTGGAAGTCCTTCCACAAGATTACTTCTTGCAAGCTTGTTAATCGTTTTGAAATTCGGGTGACTCGGCTTTTTTGTGCCACGTACCAACTTGATTAATTTGTGCTTTTTGCTAATAGACATGTGATGTGTAGCAGTTGACCAATCTACTACATACATGTTCTTTTTGTCCGCATCCTTGCAACACAACTTCATTCGATTAAGCATCCTTGATTTGGCATACACCCATGTTGAATCCAACATTGTAGCCTTTGTCACGAGCCGATCGATGCTCGATAAGTTGAAGTTGAGTCCTTCAACATATGCAACATCTGTGATTTCTAATCCATTCCTCTTGATGGATCCAATGCCTCTTATTTCACCAGGAGCTTCATTTCCTCCAAATATGACTTTTGCTCCTTTAACTTCCTTGAATTTTGACAGATTTTTCTTATTTCTGTCATATGTGCTGGAACAACCACTATCCATGTACCAGGTTCCTTGGCACTCAGTTGTTCCTTGAACCTGCAATCAAGGAAATTAAGTTTTAGGTACCCATACTTGTCTGGGTCCTGAGGGGTTAGAATTGTAAGATGATCCAACCAACTTATAGCCAAATGATTTGACTCTAAGGGGTTGCCATCTATCAGTGCCATAATCATAATTAATCCTGGCAAATTGCTTGGGGATTCTAGGTTCATACAGCTGTCTCTTTTGTCTGTATGCCTGTGTATAAGTTTTAGCAATCGCCTTCTTTGGGTAATTGTGGTGTCTCTGAGTATAGTGCCTAGGTGCATATATGTGTTTGCCGATGAAAGCTCTTATACTTTTGGAATGGCCTTTTCTTTGAGTTCTAGGCCTTTGCCATTTGGGCTTATATTCCATAAGTCTATGATGATAGTTCACATTATTCCAATCACTTGGCTTGGATATTTTCTACCATTCCCATCATATGTATTTTTTTATAGATTTTCGGGGTTTTGGTGGCTCTGCTTCCTTTTTGCAGAGTATTTTCTGTTTGGAGTTTCTTTGAGGAACTCGGTGAATCTCTTCTCGCTTGTCCTTTCAGCGCACTCAATCGGGTTGTTTTCCTTTTCCTTTATAACCAAGGCCGCTTTGCTTGTAATTGTGCTTTGGAGTGAATGTGTGTGCAACATTTAGAGTTTTGGATTTTTGACTCTTCATGGCTTGAAAATCCTTTTTCCAAAATTACTTTTGAGGTTTGACATAGCACAGAGGAATTAAATCCTAAGCCTGTCTTGTCTCCACATTCTCTTTGACTCATAATAAGATCATCCAATGATTTAGATGCCTTAGTGAATGAGGCAATAACATTTTTGAGGTCATTCTCCTCTTCTCTATGGCAGCAATTTCTCGCTTATTAATTTAGCATTTTCACTTTTAAACATTCATTCTCATCGGCCTATTTGACTTAGAGTACTCGGCTCCTTAGTCGACTTTGAGTTTTGGCTCTTGAGTAGGTTGTTTTCCTCATTTAACAGTGTGTTTGAGGATTTAATATGTTCAAAATCTTTCATCATTTTGCCTAATGAATCATAAAGATCGAGTGGGTGATGAAGTGTGTGTGTCTATCACTATCACTAGAGTCCGAGCTTGATGAGTTGGAGTGTACCTCATCTTCTTGGTCGGGTTGATCTTGTGCCTTGGCCATTAAGCGCATCGGGCTTCTTCTTCGAGTCACTTGAGTAGTCGGCCATTGCTCTCAAGAATCAATTGTCTCTCTTGACTTGCATTTGTTTGCAGATCTCTCGTAGCCATCATTGCCTTTTTCTTTTCTTGTCTTCTTTTTCTCTCAAGACCTTTCTTTCTTTCTTCATTCCCGTATTTGTTGAATACAGGATATGGGCGTCAACGGCATAGTGACCTGGTTGTCTGATTCGACCCTTTGATATTCAACCTTTGATCACTCTTTCCATTCTTGGATTGTCGACCCCTTTGATATTGACTTTTTGATGATCTGTTCTCTTGGTTGGCCTATCTTCCCTTGATTTGGGAGTGAGTGAGTGTCTTCTCGAAGATTCGCCCTTTTCTCTCTTGTAGTTCTTATTGAAGAACTTGTTGAACCTTTTAACCATCGGGCTATTTCTTCCGGATCAATGACTTCTTTGACCTCGCCTCTCTTCCGTTTTTAACAATTAGAAAAATTTGTTTTGGGTACAATTTGTCTCTTCCTGGTCTTTTCTTCTCGGCTCAAACTCGTAGGCTTTGAGGTCCGAGAATAATTCATGGTTGGATGTCTTTGATAGGTCCATGGAATGTCTCAATGCCATGACCTTCATTTCCCATTCAGGTGGAAGACTTTTAGGATCTTCATACACATTTCCTTTTGTGTATATTCATTTCCAAGTGCGAGATAGCTCATTGGTGATTTCGTGAACCGAGCATCCGGTCGATCCAGGTTTTCTCCCGAGATCATTTTGAAGTTCTCAAATTTTGATGACAGCCCACCGATAATTTGTTTTCTTTGATTTGCTCGAGCCTTCAAACAAATCGGTGTTAGCTTGTCCTGCATTTCTTTAGTCATTTTGCATGATTTGACTTTATTGAACATGGTTTTGTCCAAGGTTTTGTAAAGGATGTCCTTGGCTACATTGTCCAGGTTGTATCTTTTCTTGTCATCATTTGTCCATTCAGTTCTTGGTTTTTCAACCATGGCTGGTCTGGGGAGCAACATCCTCTTCTCCTTCATCCGCACTCTTCTTACGTGTGTGTTCACTTTTAAGATTTGCAAAGTGGCCCATCCTCTATCACTATCCACATCTCATCATGTAATCCGATAGATGAGCCCGCATACGAATTTTCCAATCATCAAATTCTTCAATAGTGAACATAGGGATGCGTGTCAATTTTGCTTCCATGATAATAACTTTTAATGATAAAAAGAGTTTTGAATGTTTAAGTACTAAAGCGGACTTTGAAAAGTTTGGAGATCTAGTTCAAGAACGGTGCGGAGGGTTCAATGAACAACCGCTCCGATACCACTTGTAGGTCCCAAGGGGTGTAAGTGTAAGGTTTAGAAGGAGGTTGAATAAACCTTACCAAATTTTCGATTTAGTCCTTTTAAATATTCAGAGTTGATACTTACAGGTTTGTGTCCTTGATGGACAGCCAATTTAGTTAATCAAGAGAGTTAGTCTCTCAAAGACTCAATCTTTGTTGATGGAATAACTCGGATGTTAGGTCTAAATTAACTCAATTTGTGGTTTTGTTTTTCAGGAAGACTTAACACCCTTAAGTTTGGTTAAGCAAGGATTTAGTGCTTGGTTTAGTACTTAGAAATTATCAAGTGGATAGCAAATTTATCACAGATTTAAACAATTAAGATGCAGGAATTAAAGTCTTTGAAATGTAAATAACACAATGAAATTTTTATAGAGGTTCAAGATGGGATAATTCTTCTACTCCTCTCTTCTCCAACTCCTGGAGGAATCCACTAGGTATTGATCAAGATACAAAGTGATAACAGTCCGGATACAAGTCTTGATCACACGGTGACTTGATCCTTTGGGACTCGGCCTGAGACGCCTTGATCACTCGGTGGCTTCTCGACGACTCGGCTTCTTCACGGGCGGTTGTCTTGCTACTACACTCACTTGCTCAAGCTCTTTGGATTTGATCACGAAGCCCTCCAAAAGCTTAAGACTTGGTTCGACTCTTGAACCTTCCTACAATCCTTCGTGGAATGTAGACCCCTTGATTTTTCAAGATTTTCCTCTTCAACCGATTGAAGTTATCTTTCCTTCACGGGTGAGTGTTGGATTGAAGTTCTTCGTAGTGAAGCTTGAGGATTGAGAATATTTTGATTTTCTAATAATTGCTAGAATGTTTTCGGTTCAGTCCGTCTTTTTTTGCGTCACTTATTCTCAAATAAACTCCTCGGCCTTTTATAGTGATCTTTCAAAAATTTGCCCGTTGAAAAGATAGCTTATTTTTTAAAGTCACTTGTAGTCGTTGGTTTGTCTTGTTGCGGTCCTTGGAATTGCCATTTCCTCGTATGAATTGTTCTTCACCTTTCGCAGTTCGACACGGTGTAGTGCTTCCCATTGGTTCATTCCTTTTGCACGCTCCTCGGGACCGAGCACTCCGAGAAAGGTGGTATGGAGATATTACTTGTTTAAGTAATTCTCTTGATTTACGGCAACGGATCTTTTTCATTATCTCGACTGATCGCATTTCTTTGCTTTCCCTGGGTGACTTAGAGTCGCCTTCCAATCATTGGATGACTCTTCTATCACTTCAACTTGAGACTTGGCTTTTCTTGAGTTGACTTGATCGATACTCCACTCACCGCATCTCACCGCTTCTTCGATAGAGTTCCCGTCTACTCTTCTTCGCAATACTCGGTTGTCTCGCGTGAGTCTTCCTTCTAGTCTTGATTTGTCTTCTTGCATGTTAGGGTGTAGCCGACTTAACTCCTTGGCCAGCCCTATTTATTACAATGCATTTTACAACAAGAATGGGGTGCCAACTTCCTATTCTAAGTTTTACATGGCATTCATCAAAATCTAAACAATAAATTTCCTAACAATTTGGCTTTCTCCCGTCCAGATTTCATATGGAGTCTTGGTTAGTTGCCTGTTAATTATGCATCTATTTTGAGTATAGCATCTTTGTGTTGATGGCTTCACCCCCAAAATCTCTTAGGCAATCCAGCTTCAGCTAACATGGTCCTTGCAGCTTCCTTGAGAGTTCTGTTCCTTCTTTCAGCTACTCCATTCTGCTGTGGAGTCCTTGCTGTAGATAACTCATGAGCAATACCATTTTCAACACAATATTGAGTGATTATCCCATTGACAAACTCAGTTCCTCTATCAGATCTTATCTTTATAATGGTTTGGCTCTTTTCATTTTGAACTCTTTTCATCAGTTGAGGTAACTTCTAGGTTTCCTTCTTTTTGCACATGAAGATTGTCCATGTATATCTTGAATAATCATCCACCACCACTAAAGTGTATTTCTTTCCACTTATCTTTGGTTCAACAGGCCAAATAGATCCATATGCAACAGATGTAATATCCTTGTTGAAGAAGGATTAAGTTTATCATTGAATGAAGATTTGATTTGCTTTCCCATCCGGCATGCATTACATACACTTTCCTTCTTGTACATCGAGTCCGCAATTCTTCCACAAGATGACTCTTTTGCAAGCTTGTTGATTGTCTTGAAATCAGATGACTCAAACTTCTTGTGCCACAAAGAAACTTGATTCGGTTGTGCTCTTTGCTAACAGACAAGTGCTTGGTGTGGCAAGAGACCAATCTACCACATACATATTCTTCTGTCTTGATCCTTGCAAAGACTATTTCATTTGATTGATTTATTTGATCCGCATACTCCCATATGAATCCAACATTGTAGCCCTTGTCACGAGTTGGTTGATGCTTAACGAGGTTGAAGTTGAGACCTTCAATATAAGCAACATCCGTGATTTCCAATCCATTCTTCTTGATGGATCATGTGCCTTTGATTTCCCCTGGAGCTTCATTTTCTCCAAATATGACTTTTGCACCTCTAATCTCCTTGAATCTTGACTGATTTTTCTTGTTCTTCGTCATGTGTCCGGAACAGCCACTATCCATGTATCGGGTTCCCGCACTCACTGTATTCCTTGAACCTCGCAATCAAAGAAATTAGTTTTTAGGTACCCATACTTGTCCGGTGATAATGGTCTTTTTATGCACGTTTTATGTGTATATTTGAGTAGAATTCGAAAGTTATTTTATTGTTAGTTTTGTAAATTTTTGATTGTACATAGTTCATATTACTCCTGGGTGCTTTTATTGATGTAGATTGACCATTCGGGGCTAATTTTGGTGAATTTAGGACCATGGATTCATGTCAAAACATACCGGGAGTTTAAGGATGCAAAAACGCTCGAAATTCCAAGCCAAACGCGTCATTTCGGGGCCTTTTGGTCCAACACGGGCAGGGGGTGTCGCAAACACGGCCGTGTTCACGGAGCTAAAAACTCGAAATTTTTGCGTAAAACCGAACACGCCTGGCCTGGCGTGTCGTATAACACGGCCGTGTCATACAACACGGCCTGGCCGTGTCGCATAACACGGCCGTGTCATACAACATGGCCTGGCCGTGTTGTACAACAACACGCCATGTCGTGCCCATTTTCGAGTTTTTTTTGTGCAAAGACGGCCTGGCGGCCGTGCCGCCCAATTTCTGGCGTGTCCGGACCTCTTTTTGCAACTTTTCTTTTGGAATTTGGGGAAAACTCACCAACCAACCCATTTTGGCCACTTTTGTACACTTTTAACACCCTATTTTCTTTGAAACATGTCTCCATGTCCCTCCCTCATCACTTGAATACAAGAATTCACCAACCAACAAGGAAAATGGAGGCAATTGTTTAACAAAAGAGAGTACTATCAATGTATTGGTTGCCTATAAAAGCCAAGGGTTGAAGTTGGGAGAGGCATTCAATTAGATACTCGTGAAATATTCATTATATTCATTTCATTAAGTAGAATTGGGATCTGGCGGGTCTTGAGAAGAAAGTTTGGGGCAATATTGGAGAAGAAGGCTTGGAGCAACATCATAAATCAAGGAAGAAGTCCATTGAGGTTTTGAGAAAGATAAGTACACCATGTCTACAACGCTTAAATCTTCTTGTGTAATTTATTCTTTGGTCAAAATCATGAGTAGCTAAACTCCTAGTGTTTGAGTGTAATGAACTCTAGAATGGATTTGTGATTGAGGTTTGTATGTTTTTAATAAAATCATCATGTCTTGTGTGATTCACTTATATCATGCTTATCTCATTTGAGTTAATATTTCCGGTATATTAATTTGATATCTTTTCTTCATCGGGTAATCGAGAGATTTATGGTGAAAAAGAAATTGTATAAGTGAAAAGAGTTGCATGCAATCCTAGATATAGACGACATAAATCTTCCGGATTAGGGTCAAACCTAATATGGGAATTCATAAATCGTTATAATGCAATCTTGGGGGTTTTAACTAGAAAGAGATTTCGCTTAATCAACTTGAGATTAGGAGTTTTTCGCCTTGAGAAAGGGATTAACTTAAATCGGGAAATTTCTACGGTCCACATAGCATGAGATTTTATTAAAAGAGGTTGGTTTTTGCTTAAGGGCTTATGGTTGAATCTTTTAACTTGTCAAATCACAAACATTCTAGAGGATTTACATTCAAACACACTTCTATCTCTTGATTTCTTATTCTACAAATTTTACTTCATTTTTACAATTTATAACTGTTTTCCTTTTTATCAAACACAAAACTCAAAATTGTTAGATTAAATAACAAAAAAGACGGTAATTATTGGTACTTACAATCCTCGTGGGAATGACACTCGGTACTCAATAATCTATACTATAAAACGATAGGTGCACTTGCTTACTACGGTTTTAAAGGTAGCTTTTGAGCCATCAAGTTTTTGCGCCGTTGCCGGGATTGTAATATTAAGAACGCCTTATTTTTGTTAATTTAATCATTTTTTTTATTTTATTTCATCATTTGTCTTTCTTTTATCTATCTTTGTAAGTCTTCGATTACACTTATCCTCTTTATTTACCGCAGTGCATGCATGCCTACTCGTCGCCGAATTTGGAAGCGACGACACGCCAGTAGCAACACAGAGGAAAGTATTAATACTGACCACGAGGAGGATATTAACGAAGGCAAGGATCCCAATATGGCGGATGAACAACAAAGAACCATGTACGACTATGCCAAGCCGTCTATGGACGGCACATCGCTAGTATTGTAAGTGCCCATTATTGCACCAATAATTTTGAAATCAAACCGAATGTCATTCAAATGGTGCAACAATTTGTTCAATTCGACGGCCTACCGGACGAAGATCCAAATAATCATATCGCGAATTTCCTTGAAATTTGCGATACATTCAAAATAAATGGGGTCTCGATGATGCCATCCGTTTACGCCTATTCCCATTTACTCTTGGGACGGGCTAAACAATGGCTAAATACTTTGCCAAAGGAACGATTATAACGTGGAACATCATGGCCGAAAAGTTCCTTTTGAAATATTTTCCACCGCCAAAATCGCATGATTGAGGAATGAAATCTCTTCATTCACTCAAGAAGATGACGAGACCTTGTACGACACTTGGGAGAGATTCAAAGAATTGTTGCGGAAATGCCCACACCATGGCCTACCTATTTGGATGCAAGTCCAAACATTTTATAATGGGCTACTTTCTGCAACAAGACAAATGATCGATGCAGCGGCGGGGGAACTCTTAATAACAAAACGCCTAAGCCGCTCAGGATTTGATTGAGGGAATGGCCATGAATGGCTACCAATGGCAATCCATACGAGGTAAAACTAACAAAGGTCGGGTTGGTGTTTATAATGCAGATGCGGTGGTTACACTAGCCGCACAGGTCGAAGCTTTGACCCAAAAGATCGACGATCTAGCGCTCCTAAACCACCACCACCGCGACGTTTTATCTTGTGAAACTTGCGGATCGCATAATCATCAAGATCGCCCACACACAATACCTCACGAACATGCTAATTACGTTGGGAATCAAGGCGTAAATTACCCAAGTAATCCTTACAAAGAACACATATAATCCTGGGTGGCGACAACATCCTAATTTTGGTTGGGGAAATCAAGGCCAACCACGACCTAATCCCAATCCCGATCTACACACGTCTCCTCCGGATCTCACCAAATCAAGGTAAACCTAACTTGGAAGATCTTATAACAAAGTTTGTGCAATCAACAGATACCCGATTCCAAGCGGTGGAAACATCCTTGAGAAATCAAGAGGCATCTATCCATAACTGGAAAACCAAATAGGCCGATTGCGAAGATGATTTCGAAAGGCCACAAGGAAGTTTGGGTAACACCGAGCCAAACCAAGGGAGCACGTAAAGGCAATCACCATCGTTTTCCATATGATCATGATTATGCCAACACCACCATGCGTAAATATGTGGAGGACGACATTACACGAAGAAAATCCCATGAAAAAGGTGGTCGTCGAATACAAGCCCAAGATCCCTTACCGGAGTCTAACCGAAGAAGATAGAAGGGAGGACAAATTTGGTAAGTACCTTGATTCTTTCAAACAATTACATGCCAATAATCCATTTGTTGACCCTCATTCAAAACATGTTAGGGATCTTAATGACATCATTCCTAGTGAAAATAAGCTTAATAAATTCTCAAATGTGCGATTGAATGATAAATGTCCTTCCAATGAACTACCACAAAAATTTAATGATCCAGGAAGCTTTATTATCCCTTGCACAATTGATGGTTTACCTGTTGATAGGGCACTAGCCGACTTAGGAGCTAGTATCAACGTGATGTCTTATGAAACATTCAAGCATGCGGAATTAAGTGAACTTAAACCTATTAGGATGGACATTCAATTAGCCGATAAATCGATTAAACATCCTAGAGGTATTGTTAAAGATGTGCTAGTTAAGATTGATAAATTCATATTCCCGATTGATTTTATTATTCTTGACATGCATGATGATATAGAAGTTCCCTTAATCCTGGGCGTCCCTTTTTGGCTACCGCTAAATCTCTCATTGATGTGCATGATGGAAAACTTACTTTGAGAGTAGGGGTGAACAAGTTATCTTTAAAATTCCTTTGAGAAATCCTATAAATGATACTTGTTTTCCTATAAACTTGATTGAGACAAGGATAAATGATTCTTTGCTTGATATGTCTTCTAATAAATCCTTGAAAGTATGTGATGTTCAATGTGCAAAAGTTTCCACAGATAAATCCCATTTTGAGAATAACATGCGAAAAAATAGGACCATGAAGGTCAATTGTTCGAAAATCGATACGGGTGGCGATGTTGTTCAAAGAGATAAAATTTTTCATAAGTTCAAGGCTCCGCCCGATTAAATCTTCACATTTAGGTGAAATGGTCCAGCTATACGACGTTAAAGAAGCGCTAACCGGAGGTAACCCGATGTTTGTGTGCAATTGTTTTCATTTTTTTTTTATTTTTTTATTTTCTTTCAAAATAATCACAAGTCCTTAGAGTCATCTTCAAATCAAAAAAAAAAAAAAAAAACTCTTGAGCTTCTTCTTGCTTGTCCTAATTGGGAATATTTGAGATTTCACGGTATTCGAGTTGTGTGTTGCTTAACGTTGATTAGGTATGAAGATGCCGTTGAAGGTCCCGTACCAAAACAACCCAATGGTCGCTCAACACCGATTCCACTATTGTAGTAAGGTCGTATTTTTCTTTTTTTCCACCTCTTTTATATCATTCTAATTTCTTTGTTTTTTTGAGTGTTTTGTGTGTGTTTGTCCATTTTTTCTTTCACATTGAGGACAATGTGAATCTTAAAGTTGGAGGTGGGTACAATAACATTTTTAATGCTTGTGTGTTTGTTTTCAAGAGATGTGATTTTTTTTTTTTTAACAAATTGAGTATTTGCTAGTCAATAACTTGGCCCAATTATACCTATATTAACTTGTTAATTTGTGTTTTCAGTGTGAAGCAATTGATTGTCTAGGATAGATTGACGTGGATGCGGGCTAAATTTTGACGAGATTTCCAACACCATAAATATTTGATGTGTTAAGGCATATACGACGGTACTTAGTGCTATGAACTTCCGAGAACTCATGATTTAGTAGTGGTTAACTAGTTGTTAAACCAAGCTTGTGAAAAAAAAAAAAGAGAAAAAGAAAAAAAAAAAAAAAAAAACGGACCAATCGAGGTTATACTCCTCTATTTGTTGTTGCTTAGTAACTAGGAGCATTCATGAGCCCCATGTTTGTCTTTTACGTAAAACGGCGACACGAATATGAGTATGGGGAAACCACCTAGGAGTGTTTGAATAGAAATTCAAAATATAAACCTAGTGGAAGCATGTCTCGAAAGGTTCCAAAAAAAAAAAAAAAAAAGGAGAATGAATACTCCTTGACTTCTCATTCCAATAAAGTTCAAGAAGCTTGGTTATATGACTAGTAAGCTAACTACTATGATCCATTGAGTTCTTGTATTTTCATAGCATTATTGAATTGAAGTTGTTCATAACTATCAATATTTGTGGCGTGATGATTTCAAGTCCCAATAATGCCTACTTGATATTACGGTCTTTCTTGACAATCGATCGCTTTGCAAAATAATTTTTTTTTGAATGGTTAATTCGGGTTGAGAAGGCTAAGAACTTGACCGCTTGTGTTCAATGTGTTGAAGAAAAAAAAAGAAAAAAATTTTGTGTTGTGATTTATTGAATCCTCTTTTTGATATAATGTTTTGCTTGAGGACAAGCAAAGTTCAAAGTTGGAGGTGGTTTGATAAGGGTCTTTTTATGCACGTTTTATGTGTATATTTGAGTAGAATTCGAGTTATTTTATTGTTAGTTTTGTAAATTTTTGATTGTACATAGTTCATATTACTCCAGGGGTGCTTTTATTGATGTAGATTGACCATTCGGGGCTAATTTTGGTGAATTTCGGACCATGGATTCATGTCAAAACATACCGGGAGTTTAAGGATGCAAAAACGCCGAAATTCCAAGCCAAACGCGTCATTTCGGGGCCTTTTGGTCCAACACGGGCAGGGGTGTCGGCAACACGGCCGTGTTCCGCACGGAGCTAAAAACTCGAAATTTTTGCAGAAAACAGCCCCGAACACGGCCTCCTGGCGTGTCACATAACACGGCCGTGTCATACAACACGGCCTGGCCGTGTTGTACAACACGCCATGTCGAGCCCATTTTGAGTTTTTGTGCGGCAAAGACGGCCTGGCCGTCGCCAACACGGGCGTGTCCGGACCTCTTTTGCAACTTTTCTTTGCGGAATTTGGGGAAAACTCACCAACCAACCCATTTTGGCCACTTTTGTACACTTTTAACACCCTATTTTGCTGAAACATGTCTCCATGTCCCCTCCCTCATCACTTGAATACAAGAATTCACCAACCAACAAGGAAAATGGAGGCAATTGTTTAACAAAAGAGAGTACTATCAATGTATTGGTTGCCTATAAAAGCCAAGGGTTGAAGTTGGGAGAGGCATTCAATTAGATACTCAGGAAATATTCATTGTATTCATTTCATTAAGTAGAATTGGGATCAAGGGGTCTTGGAGAAGAAAGCTTGGGGCAATATTGGAGAAGAAGGCTTGGAGCAACATCATAAATCAAGGAAGAAGTCCATTGAGGTTTTGAGAAAGATAAGTACACCATGTCTACAATGCTTAAATCTTCTTGTGTAATTTATTCTTTGGTCAAAATCATGAGTAGCTAAACTCCTAGTGTTTGAGTGTAATGAACTCTAGAATGGATTTGTGATTGAGGTTTGTATGTTTTTAATAAAATCATCATGTCTTGTGTGATTCACTTATATCATGCTTATCTCATTTGAGTTAATATTTCCGGTATATTAATTTGATATCTTTTCTTCATCGGGTAATCGAGAGATTTATGGTGAAAAAGAAATTGTATAAGTGAAAAGAGTTGCATGCAATCCTAGATATAGGACGACATAAATCTTCTGGATTAGGGTCAAACCTAATATGGGAATTCATAAATCGTTATAATGCAATCTTGGGGGTTTTAACTAGAAAGAGATTTCAGTTAATCAACTTGAGATTAGGAGTTTTTCGCCTTGAGAAAGGGATTAACTTAAATCGGGAATTTCTACGGTCCACATAGCATGAGATTTTATTAAAAGAGGTTGGTTTTTTGCTTAAGGGCTTATGGTTGAATCTTTTAACTTGTCAAATCACAAAAACATTCTAGAGGGATTTACATTCAAACACACTTCTATCTCTTGATTTCTTATTCTACAAATTTTACTTCATTTTTACAATTTATAACTGTTTTCCTTTTTATCAAACACAAAACTCTGAAAATTGTTAGATTAAATAACAAAAAGACGGTAATTATTGGTACTTACAATCCTCGTGGGAATGACACTCTGTACTCAATAATCTATACTATAAAACGATAGGTGCACTTGCCTACGGTTTTAAAGGTAGCTTTTGAGCCATCATCCGGGTCCCGAGGGGTTAGTATCAGTAAGATGATCCAACCAACCTATAGCCAAATGACTTGACTCTAAGAGATTTCCATCTATCGGTGACATAATCATAGTGCACATTTGCAAATTGCTTGGGGTATTAGGTTCATACACTGATTGTCTCTTTTGTCCGTATGCATGTGTGTGTGTTTTAGCAATTGCTTTCTTAGGGTAGTTGTGATATGTTTGAGTGTAGTGCCTGGGTGCATATCTCGTGGCCGATAATAGTTCTTTTGCCTTTGGAATGACCTTTCCGAGGTTCGGTCTTTGCCATCTGGCTTGTATTCCATGGTTTTTGCTGATATTTCACATTGTTCCAATCACTTGGCTTTGGTAGTTTCTACCATTCCCAACATGTGTGTTTCTCTAATGAAACTTCTAGGATTTTTGGTAGCTCTGTTTGTTTTTCACAGAGTACTTTCTATTCGATTTTGCCGAGGAACTTGGCCGATTTCTTCTCAAATGTCCTCTTAGCATACGCAATGGCTGTTTTCCTTTCCCTTTATATCCAAGCCAGTTTGTTTGTGATTGCGCTTAAGAGTGAATGTGGGTGCAACATTTGGTGTTTTGGATTTTTGAGATGTTTCATTGCTTGAAGATCCTTTTTCCAAAATCACTAGGTGTTTGTTTGATCGCTGCACAAAGGAATTGAATCCTATCCTGTCTTTTCTCCACATTCTTTTTGACTCATGATAAGGTCATCCAATGATTTGGATGCCTTTGTAAATGAGGCAATTACATTTTTAAGATCATTTTCTCTCTTTTTCTACAAGCAGCCTATCTCGCGATAGTTTAACATTCTCGGCCTTCAACTCTGTGTTGTCATCACTATGTGACTTAGAGTACTCGACTCCTTAGTTAGTTGTGAGTTTTGGCTTTTGAGCAGTTGTTTTCCTCATTTAGAAATGTGTGTGAGGATTTAATGTGCTCAAAGTCTTTCATCATTTTGCCTAATGAATCGTGAAAAGATCAAAAGTGGGTGATAAAGTGTGTGTATCACGATCACTATCACCTGGATCTCGAATGAGATGATTTAGAGTGTATCTCATCTTCTTCGTCCTGGTTGATCTTGTTCTTTAGCCATAAGACAGTCATGGTTTCTTCTTGAGAATCACTTGAGTAGTCACTTCACTACTCTCGAGTCTCCGCGCTTTAGACTTAGTTGTCTCGGAGTCTCGCCAGCCCAACATGGCTTTCTTCTTTTCTTCTTCTTCTTTCTCTAAATAATTTTATTTCTTATTCATTCCTATATTTGTTGACCGTGGATAGGAACAATCAACTCGCAAAATGTCCTGGTTGTCTAGCAGTTCCAATACAAGTTCTTAGCTCTTTGATCGGCTCTCTTTCTCGTCGTTGGGTTATCGCTCTCCGATATTCAACCCTTTGATGCTCAAGCTCTCTTGGGTGACCAATCTTCCTTGACTTAGAGGAGTGAATGTCTCCCGGAGGTTTCACCCTTGTTTTTGTATAGTTCTTATTGAAGAACTTGTTGAATGTTTTAACCATTAGGTCAATTTCTCTCCTGGTCTATGGCTTCCTTTGGTTAAGCTCTCTTTCCATCCTTAACTATCGGTCTGTTGTCTTGGGTACAATGTTGTCTCTTCTTGTCCTTTCTTCTTAGCTCAAACTCATAGGCTTTGAGGTCTTAGAATAGCTCATGATTGGATGTTTTTGAGAGGTCCATTGAATGTCTCGAGCCATAGTCTTCATTTCCCATTCAACTAGAGGCTCTCAAGATCTTCATACACATCTATTTTTGTGTGTATTCCTTTCCAAGAGTCAAAGCTCATTTGTTATCTCGATGAATCTTGCATCCAAATTGATCCATAGATTCTCCCGCAAACATTTTGAAATTTTCAAATTTTTGAACAAAGAACAGATAATTTATTTTCTTTAATTTGCGATGATCCTTCACAAATTAAAGTTAGTTTATCCGAGATTTCTTTTGTTGTTTTGCGAGATTTGACTTTATTGAACATTGCTTTGTCCAAAGTCTTGTAGAGTATATCCTTGGCCACATTGTCCAAGTTGTATCTCTTTCTATCATCATTTGCCCATTCTCGTCTCCATGGTTTTTCAACCAGGGCTGGTCTTTCTTCAAAGAACAGACTTCTTCTCCTTCATTGCAATTTGCTTCTTCTTACCGTGTTCACTTTCAATATTTGCAGGTGGCCCATCCTCTATCACAAGCCACATTTCATCATGTAGAGCAGATAGATGAGACTGCATACGAATTTTCCAGTCATCAAATTCCTCAACAATGAACGTAGGAATGCGTGTCAAATTTGCTTCCATGATAATAGCTTTGCTAAAAATGAAAGATTTTGAAAATACAAGTGTTTGAAACCTTTTTGAAAAGATAGAGATCTAGTTCAAGAACTTGGTGCGGAAGGCTCAATGAACCAACCGCTCCGATACCACTTGTAGGTCCCAGGGGGTGTGAGTAAGGTTTATAAGTGGGGTTGAATAAATCTTACCAACTTTTTGATTTTAGTCCTCTTAGATATTACAGAGTTAACTCAAACAGCTAAGTCCTTGAGGGACAGCTAAGTTGGTTATTCAGCAGAGTTAGCCACTCAACAGACTCGATAGAGCTGTTGATAGAATAACTTAGTCTGCTTAACCTAAACCTTAACTTGGCCGTGTTGGTTTTATCACGGAAGACTTAACACCCTTTGATTTGTTTTAGATTTGTTTTAACACTTGATTTTAGCTCTTGCTTATTAATCGTTGGATAGCAAATACGTTATCGCAGTAAATAATGTAAGTATGCGTAAATATAAATGTCTTGAAAAATAAATGACACACGATTAATTTTTATAGAGGTTCAAGATGGGGTAATTCTTCTAATCCTCTCTTCTTCAACTCCCCGGAGGAATCCACTAAGTAACAGATCGCTTTCTGAGTGGTGAACAATCTAGAGATGACGCTTGGTCACACAACCGGCTTCTCTTCCGACCAGCCTTCTCCAAAGGGCGATTTGCTACTCAAACCACTCACTTTCTCAAGCTTCTTGGATTTGATCATGCAGCCCTCCAATAACTTGATATCTGGTTCGACTTGAACCTTCATACAATCCTCCTTGGATGGTAGACCCTTTAGATTCTTCAAAAGTTTCATCTTCAACATGATTGAAGTTGTCTTTCCTTCACATAAGCTTGTGTTAGATCGATTTCTTCGAGTTTCAGTGCTTGAGGTTTTTCTTGAATATCTTTGAGAATATTTGCAGTTAATAGCTTGAATAATGCTTGATTTCTCAGGTATGCAAGGTAACCTTTTCTCAATGAATTTCCTCAGCCTTTTATAGTGAACTTTCAAAAATCTGCCTTAGTTGAAGAGATAAGGTTGATTTCAAAAGTCACTTGTGTTCGTTGGCTTGTCTTTTTTGGTCCTCAATCTTGAGATGTAGACCTTTCCTCGTATTAAATGAATTTGCAGACTTTTCGGTTCGACACGAGGTGCAAGATTTCTCATTGGTTCATTCCTTTTGCACGCTCGGGATGAGCACTTTAAGACCTGGCAAAGATGGAAGTATTACTTATTTAGGTAATGTTCTTGACTTCGCGGCAACGGATTCATTTTAGTTAACTCCTCTTGGTTGTCGCCTTTTTCCCAAGTGACTTGAGTCCGCTCCAATCATTGGATGACTTATCTCGTGACTTCAACTTGAGACTGGCTTGAGTTGACTTTTGACGACTCTTCACTCACCTAAATCACAATCAAACATTTTCAATCGAGTTCTTGATCTTCTATCTTGGCCATACTCAGTTGTTCCATAGCGGAGTCTTCACTTCAGTCTTCAGTTGACTTCTTGTATTTCCAGGCATAGGTGACTTGACTCAACTCTTCCAGCCCTATCTATTACAATGAATATTACAAGAAAAATGGGGTGCCAACTTTCTAGTTTAAGTTTCACATGGCATTCATCAAAATTTATAAAATAAATTTCCCAACACCACTCCCGAAACCACAATTGTGCATCTATAAGGTGGCCAATGCTAATACATAGACCAAAGGGCCTCATCCAGACTCTCCTCCTCGAACTCCTTCTCACGAGCCTTTTTGCTCGTACTCAAATCCAATGTAAAAGAAGTATTTGAAATCAACGAGTGTGATAAATGTGTATATGTTAAAGGAACATTAGAAGCATTTTTCATAGTTTGTCTATACATAGATGATTTACTAATCATGGGTAGTAATCATGATTCTATCATGGATATAAAAAGAATGTTAAAGAGGAACTTTGACATGAAGGATATGGGGACTGGTGATGTGATCATATGGATCAAAATCAGCAGAACACACCTAATAGAATCGTCTTATCACAATCCCACTATGTGCGTAAAGTTCTAAAGAAGATCAATGCTTTTGACGGTTTCTCCTTCAAAGATGTTAATTGATTTAAGTGTAAATATGGCTTAGATGGAATACTCACGTATAATAGGTAGTCTAATGTACATCCCGAATTGTAAAATATATCCTCGTAAATAGGTTGAGTAGGTTCACGAGCAATCAAAGCTATGAGCATGGAAAACATTAACCAAGGTGTTAAAATACTTGAAGTATACCCGGATTAATGGCTATACTACTCAAGATATCCACCTTCACTTGAAGGGTATAGTGATGCTATTTGGATTTGATTTTGAAAGATTCTTACTCCATTAGTGGATATATATATATATGTATATTCATCATTGGAGGTGGTGCGGTATCGTGGAAGTCCACGAAGCAAACTTGTATAGCTCGGTCCACCATAGAATCTAAGTTTATAGCTTTGGATAAATATGGAGAAGAAGCGGTGGCTTTGAAACTTTTTGGAAGATATTTGGTGTTGGAAAAAGCATGTGCCTTCAGAAGTGGTTCATTGTGATAGTCATGCAACTATATAAAGGGCACAAAACAATATGTATAATAGTAAGTCTCGACATATTCGTCAGAGACACAATACCGTAAGACAATTAATCTCAAACGTGTAATGTCTATTGACTATGTAAAGTTAAAAGATAATGTGGCACCCTTTGACAAAAGGAATTAATCGAGATCAATATAGTAAATTGCTAGAAGGATGGGCTTTTAAGTCCACAAAGTAAAATAACCATCATAGTGGTAACCCAACCATGATGACGGAGATCAAAAAAAACTTGGATCAATGGGAAAACTAAGTTGTGAAGGTTATGTTATAAAACTTAGAAACAATGTTTCAACCCATCCCTATAAAGCAAAGCCAAGTGTTAAAACACCGCAAAGTTGTGGTGAGACTAAGTCATTTGACTTTTAATGATTCCTACACCTCGATGAGGTTGCGTATGGCAGATACTCGGATGTGAGATCAATATGTAAATAAGAAGAGAGGGCCGCTTCAAAGTAACATTTATGAATCCAAAGAGGTGTACATGGTCAAACAGGACACAAACGTGAGAATACAAGGTGTTGAGACCTTATTGTGTTAATAATGTTGACTTAGTATACACCACAGACGAATAGTTTAGGGTATTGTACCCACTAGCCGCCCGATGTACCGCCGATATTAATCGTGGAAGGATCAAAGCCACAAGCTATCTTTAGGAATGCAATATTTTCTCTTGAGGAATGGATTGTGTGTTTGTATTCATACGTGCATTAATTTCCACTCATGGGGAATTGTTGAAACTTTGGTTTTGCTAAAGTGGGCATCGACCCGACTTTGACCAAATTTTCAAAGTGGCTAAGTATTTAATTTTGGAGGAATTGATATGAAAATTATTAATCTATGTTCGAGTAGATGTTCATTGTATTTTTTATTTTTCAAAATCGAATTTGAGTGAGTGAAGTGCGGGTTGCTTCAACGTAACACTTATGAATCCAAAGAGGTGTCCATGGCTAAAATAGATACAAAACGTGAGAACGAAGGTGTTGAGACCTTATTATGTCAATATCTTGTTGACTTGGTATACAACACAAACGAATAGTTCAAGGCATTGTTTCCACTATTCCGCCAAAGCGGTGTGCCGATGGTATTGATCGTGTAAGGTACAAAGCCACAAGCTACCATTTCGAATGCAATATTGTCTCTTGAGGATGGTTTGCATGTCCGCATTCATACATGCATTAATGTCCTCTCATGTTGGGGATTGTTGGAAATTTGGTTTTGATAAAGTGGGCGTCGCATCGACTCTCACCAAATTTTAGATGGCTAGGTATTTAATTCTTGGGGAATTAAATTATAAATTATTAATCTATATTCCGAGTAGATGTTCGTAGCATCTTTTGCCGAGTCCTTGGCCCTGACTGAGGCTGGGCCACGCGGACGAGCGCCGGTGTTGCTTACTTGTGATCATCCACTTGTGTTATAGTATATCTAACTAATAACACTTTATAGTATTTATGTTGAAATAAATTATGCTTTATATTCTATGTGGGACAAGGCTAAAGCTTTTCAACTCCCCTTACATAATGCCCATTCGTGTGGCCAACTTCTTGTATTAATTTCTTACTCATTGAAATTCGATTTTGTAAATAAAAATTACGATTTAACATCTACTCAAAGGAACGTAGATTAATAATTTATAATTTGATTCCTACAAAATTAAATACTTAGCAAATAAAAATTTGGTCAAAGTCGGTCGGCGCGCACTTTATCAAAACCAAATTTCCAACAAGAATTTATATACGGATGGGATACTTCTATCTATACATACCCATGAGGGATTCGGATACAACCCATAAGGTCAAAAGACGTTTTATTGGACAAGCAATCCAAGGTTCATACACCTAATGTTTTCAAACTTGTTACAAAGAACTCGATTGATAAAGGTTGCTCCACATTCTAGAATAGACTAGTCATTAGATTAAAAAATTAGTCTAGCTTGCTTAATCATTTAACTTCTAGAATAATCTTGTATAAAATAATGAATGAAGCTTCTAGTTAATCTAACAGGTGGTGGATGAAAAAAATGGAGAATTCACCCCGCCTCATGACAAGTATAAATAGGCTACTAAACTACAATTATAATTAACTAAGAATTGCTTTAAACCTTTTGTATGCTACTTTTCTTTTCCATTAATCTGACTTACTAATAAAATCATTATTGAAGTTTCATTTCTCCATTTTCTTAATAAATATCTCTCCTAAATTATTCTTCCTATATTTAATATTTTAAATACCAACAAATGGTATCGAGTCGGTTGGATTATTAACTAAGCAAAACTAGCTTCCATTAAACTATCCCTTCACATTCACTAAAATTATCCCAACATCATTTTTTTTTAAATTCCTAATATGTCAACACTACAAAACAACTATCAAATTCCAATCCTGTTTGTTTAGGGAGAAAATTATGATTAATGGGCTATCAAAATGAGGACATATTTTATGTCCCAAGGTCTATGGGATATCATTGACAAGGGATATACTATCCCTGAAAATACATCTGCTTTGTCTGAGGAGGAAAAGGAAAAATTAGACAAAAATATGGAGAAGGACTACTTGGCTCTTTATACGCTACACATGGCTATGGCGGAATCACTATTTCCAAGAATCAGTGGAGCTAAAACATCAAAGGAGGCATGCGATACTCTAAAAGATGAATATCAAGGAAGTGATCTGGTACGACATCTCAAACTACAAACTCTAAGAAGAGATTTGGAAGATATACAGATGAAGGAATCTGAGACCGTAAAAGATTACTACACTCGATTACGAGAAGTAGTTAATCAATTAAAAGCCTATGGTGAAAATATTACCGACAAGAGAGTAGTAGAAAAAATATTAATCACTTTTTCGGCTAAATATGATCCTATTGTTACAACAACAGGAGAAACTAAAGATATAGAAAAATTGTCGGTAACAGAATTAATAGGCTCACTTAAAGCCTATGAGAAAAGACTGAATATGTCAGACAATGGATACGTTGAAAATGCATTTTAGTCTAAAATTAATACACGATCTCAGAATTCTAGAAATGGGGGGAGAAGAAATGGAGAAAATAATAAAAACAAAAATCATGGTGGAAATAATAATTATTATTATTATAATCAAAGAAAAGCCAAATATTCTCCATGTGGTATTTGCGAAAAGACCAACCATCTTGAAAAGGATTATTAGCATCGAGATAAACCAAAATGTGAAAGTTGTGGAAGAGTTGGTCATCTTGAGAAAGATTGTCGCTCCAGAAAAAAAAATCAAGCTAATTTTTTAGAAGAAAATGAAAAAGAAGACAATCTATTTTATGCATGTCATGTCGTCGAGGTGAAGAATGACACATGGTACATGACAAGGGGCCGCAACAACCACATGACTAGAAACGAGAAGAATTTTAAAGAGATTAAATGTCAATCAAGTCCCAAGTCGCTAGGGAATGGAGAACGGTGGAAGTTTAAGGAAGAGGTATTATTGTTGTCAACACTAAAAGAGGTACGTGTCTCATACAAGATGTGCTCCTAGTTCCTAAACTTGATACTAATCTCTTATGTGTGGGCCAAATGATGGAGAAAGGATATGAATTAGTTTTTAAATGAGACTCATGCACAATATATGACTACAAAAATAAGAATAATGCGTTAGTCTGTAGTAAAAATGCAACAACAGAGGAACTTTCCACTTCATGGCAAAGACATTGAAGCAAAGACTAAAAACCCAAGAAGACCAATCATGGTTATGGCAATGGAGGTTCGGGCACTTCAACTTCCAGGGATTAAAAAGGCTCTACCAGAAAAATATAATGAAAGATCATCCAGCAATCCAAATAAATGATGACATGTGCTAGAGATGCTTGGAAGGCAAACAACAAAGGAAGTCATTTCCATTTGATGGAGACAAGAGAGCCAAGCAAATCTTGGAGCCGATACATACGGATGTATGTGGCCAATGAGGACTCCAACGTTCGAGAAAAATAGGTACTTCATCCTCTTTATTGATGATTATACAAGAATGACTTGGGTTTATTTTATGAAAGAAAAATCAAGTCTTCAATATTTTCAAGAAATTCAAGAATCTAGTGGAATATCAAAGCGGACGAAGAATCAAGGTATTACAGAGCGATCGAGGAATCGAATACACCTCCAAGGAGTTCAACAAATTCTCGCGGATCAAGGAATCAATCATCAATCGATTGTCGGTTACACTCCAATGTAAGAATGGCGTGTCGAAAGGAAGAACGAAGCAGTGATGGAGATGGCGTGACAATCCTAACAAAGAAAGGCATGCCGAAGGAATTTTGGGCGGCAGTCACACGGTTTATCTACTCAATGGTGCCCAACAACGACAAAGACAAAATAAAACACCAGTAGAAGCATGGAGTGGACGAAAACCATCAGCACAACATCTAAGAGTTTTCGGGAGTATCTCCTATGTTCACATCCCAAAAGAGAAAAGACATAAACTAGATGAAAAGACCGAGAAAGGCATATTCCTCGTCTGACTCTCCCCTAAAGGATATAGGATATACAACCTTAAAACCAAGAAACTAGTCATAAGTTGAGATGTCGAGTTCGACGAAAATGCAACATGGAATTGGGAAGAAGAAGAGATGGAAAAGAAAAATATTATGGTGCCACGAACAAGAAGTTCTATGGATCCTCCTGAAGGAGAATAAACACAAACACCGAGAAACGCTCCACAACCTTCAAGTCTAAGGACACCATCATCGTTTTCTCCAAGCACAAAGACACCATCATCATCATCTTCAAGTGAAGATCAATCAGATTCACTTAGGGAGATCTACGAGACGTGGAAGCTGCCATTAAGAAAAATGAATGGGTAAAAGCCATGGAAGAAGAAATCAAAATGATCGAGAAAAATCAAATATGGGAGTTGGTGGATCTACCCAGCAACAAAGAAGTCATTGGAGCTAAGTGGGTCTACAAGACAAAACATAACCCAGATGGCTCAATTCAAAAACACAAAGCACGATTGGTTACTAAAGGATACTCGCAATTACCAAGAATCGACTACAATGAGACCTTTGCTCCAGTTGCTCGCTTGGACACTATAAGGGCTCTTATTGCATTGGCAGCACAGAAGTAATGGAAGATCTACCAATTGGATGTCAAGTCATCTTTCCTCAGTGGTTATCTTGAAGAAGAGATATATGTTGAACAACCTCAAGGGTTCATGATAGAAGAAAAAGAAGACAAAGTTCTAAAGCTAAAAAGGCGCTCTACGGATTGAAACAAGCTCCACGAGCCTAGTACAGTCGAATTGACGACTACTTCATCAGTCAAGGGTTCAGAAGAAGTGAAAGTGAGCTGACTCTCTACATCAAGATCCAAGGTAATACAAACAGACTCATTGTTTCTTTATATGTTGATGATCTTATTTACACAGGAAATAATGAAGAGATGATTAAGGAGTTCAAAAAAGATATGTTGAAAACTTTTGAAATGACTGACCTTGGACTGATGCACTATTTCCTCGGCATTAAGGTAAGCCAAAACAAAATGGATATTTATCTCATAAAAGAAATGCGCAGAGAATCTACTAATCAAGATGGAAGGCTGCAAATCTGTGGCTACTCCTTTGGTCACGAATGAAAAGTTTAGCAAAGAGGATGGTACACCAAATGCGGATGCATCTACATACATAAGTCTCATCGCGAGTTTACTATATCTAACATCTACAAGACTGGATATTATGGACGCGACAAGTCTACTATCGAGATTCATGCAAAATCCAAGCCAAGTTCATTATGGAGCCGCAAAGAGAATATTGAGATATCTACAAGGGACAAAGGACTACGGGATATTGTACGAACCCACAGACTACTCAAGACTGATTGGTTACACTGATAGTGATTGGCCTAGATCATCTGATGATATAGAGAGCACATCAGGTTACACATTCTCATTTGGCTCAGGTATATTTTCATGGTCATCCAAAAAGCAAAATTGTGTAGCACAATCCTCAGGTTTTTATGCACGTTCGGCAACACTTTTTACGGGAGAGGGACAAATAACAATAGCAATGGCGAAGAATCCCGTACATCATAGCAGACTAAACATATTGCTATAAAGTATCACTTTTTACGGGGAGGCTGACAAATAACAAGCAAATTAAGCTTAAATATATCAAGACAGAAGATCAATTAGTAGATATTTTCACAAAGGCGCTAATGAGACCAAGGTTTGAGGTATTACGTGAAAAGCTTGGAATTACTTAAATGAACAGCCAGGGGAGTGATAAAGGTTGCTCCACATTCTAGAATAGACTAGTCTTTAGATTAAATATTAGTCTAGCTTGCTTAATCATTTAACTTCTAGAATAATCTTATATAAAATAATGAATGAAACTTCTAGTTAATCTAACAAAGGTGGTGGTTGAAAAAATTTGGAGAATTCACACCGCCTCATGACAAGTATAAATAGGCAACTAAACTACAATTATAATTAATTATGAATTGCTTTAAACCTTTTGTATTCTACTTTCCTTCTCCATTAATCTGACTTGCTAATAAAATCTTTATTGAAGTTTCATTTCTCCATCTTCTTAATAAATATCTCTCCTAAATTATTATTCCCATATTTAATATTTTAAATACCAACACTGATCTTGATGCAATAATCTTGATTTTTCAATATAATTGCTTTAGTAGACAATTTGTACAAAAATATCAGCTAAACACACATTATAATTTTACAAAGCACAAAATATTTCTTAATCTTTTCATGCGGATACAACATTTCAGATTATATTCCATCACAATATGCACTAATAATGATACTGATTGGCAACTGCAAGAAGAGGAACATTTCTATGAATCGCAACCCCAGGCCGTTCAGTCATGTCCATATCTTTCACATCATCAGGCAATTTCCAGTCAAATTTATGCACAAGATTTGCCAACAAGAACTCATTAGTAGCCATGGCAAATGCAATCCCTGGACAGCCCCTTCTCCCAGCCCCAAATGGGATCAACTCGAAATCCAGGCCTTTATAGTCGATCGAAGAATTTAAAAACCTGTCAGGGCGAAACTTTTCTGGTTCGTCCCAATTAGCACAGTCCCTGCTAATCGCATAAGCATTAATCAGCACCATTGTCCCGGCTGAAATGTCGTATCCCATAAGGCTCACGTCTTTCCGTGCTACTCGGGCTACTAGCAATGGGATTGAGTGTGACAACGAAGAGTTTCTTTGATCACGTCTTTCAAATAATGCATTTTTTCTAAGTCGTTATCTGTTATGTCGTGTTTGTCTTTAACAATTTCTCTAACTTCATTTTGCAATTTTTTCATGATTATAGGGTGTCGTAAGAGTTCTGTCATCGCCCATTCTAAAACTGTGGATGTGGTATCAGTTCCAGCCGAAAATACGTCCTGTAGAATATATGGAATACAACAAGAAAGAAGGTTAAAAACATTTAATGTGTAAAATTGGAAGTTCATAGTAAAATCCACCTCCTTATTATTTCTTTAGCTTTATGCGAAATTAAACTGACAAATTATAGTATTTTTTAAAGGGTTAATTAGAAAAAAAAAACCATGAAGGCTGAATCTTAGTCAAAGTACAAAAAATATTCAACCATCTTTCAAAATTAAAAGTTCTCCATTAATATTAGTTTTAATATTACACATTGCACCTCGAGAGGGGTGTGTTTTCTATGTAAATATCAACCACAAGAGAGTGTTTGTAATATTAAACGAAGATTTTTTTAATAAGTTGGTAGTACTGGTTGTAGGGAAGGGGATAAATTTCAAATAAACTGAAAGATACCAGGTTCGAACCCCGGTCAATAACCTTACTGAGTGATACCACTTTAGTTACAAGCTAGTGGTTTTTACTAAACGAAGATTGGTAATACTCTTAGCTAGGATCTGACCTGCTCTTTCAATTATAAAAATAAAGAAACAAAGAAAGGGATAAGCAACTTAAAAGCAAAACATTATTAAAGGAGGTATTGAGATTTTCAGATCCACAATTCTATTATTTTTCTTATTCCATTATATTTGTTCAATGACTCATATATAAAATAATATCATAATTGTAGATCTAATCCCGAGCAAATTAACTATACTTGTGAACCACTATTTCAAAAAAATTACTTACCAGAATTATTGCTTTGATGCTATCTCTGTCAATAGCGACGCCAGTAGAATTATTCAGGTAAATATCAAGCAAAATATCAACAAAATTTTCTCCATTTTTGTTCCGATCAGGTGCGGCTTGCTCCAGGGGTTTTTCCATACGCTCTCGGATCACTCCCTCCAAAAATTCATCCAATTCTTTCGCAACCATATCAACTCTCGCATCAAAACCATTAACTCGATCGATCCAAGAAAGGCATGGAATAAAAGTTCCAATACTAATGGTCCCCAACAGCACCAAGAATTCTTTCAACAGTGAAACAAATTTCTTGCCATTTTCCCCTTCACTGTACTTCCTGCCAAAAGCTGATCTACAAACCACATCATTAGTGTACTCAGTAAACATCTCACTCAAGTTCACAGAATTCGAATAAGAATGTTCTCTAATCTTTTTCACAAGAAGGGTTGTTTCTTCTTCCCTGATGGAACGAAACGATTGAACCCTTTTGTTACTTAACAAGTGGAGCACGCAAATGCTCTTTAATTGTCTCCAGTATTCCCCGTAAGGCGCCACGGCTACATCTTTATTGTCATAGAGAAGTTTTCTGTTAACCCTTGAGTCAGGCCTGTCTGCAAAGGTGAGATCATGAGTTTTCATGATTTCACGGGCCCAATCTACCGATGAGACGATAAGCGTAGGGACATTGCCAAAATGAAGAAGCATAATTGGCCCATGTTTTTGGACATGGTTTGGAGGTTTTGGTGAGGCAATGAGCCTAATTGATGGAGATTTCCTAGTATTGGTAGCTTTGGTGGTGATGGGGGGTATATTTTTGTTTTTAGTAGATTTATAGAACCATTTGGTGGTAAACCAGAAGAAGAACAGAGATATGAGAGCTTTGAAAAGAAAGGGATGGATTAAAATTTCATCCATTTGTTGCTGTATCAGGAGGTGGAAGCTGGGCATGGTTTTGTTAATCTTATGTTTTATTTTGGTACTGCAAAGTGTTTTATGCAGAGTGTGGGGTTTCTGTTTCAGTGAACTGTCGGGTTAAATAATAATACACATAGCTCATTTATGGATTAATTTAATCTGCAAAAACTTCCAAAGAAGTAGGTTCATTTGTCAAAAGGATAACGACTTGCTAACCAAAATTTCCTCACCAACTTATGATCATGGACTCAGTCAGCAGTCTTTTTTTTCTATTTATTTTATAACCGAACTTATAACTTACTCATCCCGTAGAGAACGTCTCCCTTCCCTTTTAATTTGGTTAGCCCTCTAGGTAAATCTAGGGGTGTAAAAGAATCGAGTCGAGCCGAACATAATATTATTCAAACTTGTTGAATTTTTATCGAGATTCAGAAATTGTATTTTAGTTTGGTTCGAACCGAACACGAATCGAGCTCAAGTAGCTTGATATTTTTACACACATTATGTTATTGTTTTTACTAATTGAGTCGAGCTCAACTCGAGCTTTATATATTATCGAACAAATTAATTGCGTTCAAACTTGGTTCGTCATATTAACGAACAGAGCTCAAACGGGCTTTTCACGATTTATCTCAAGTCAAGTGTCGAGTAACTTGGTTCGATTTTCACCTCTATGTAAATCTGGAAGCGGTCAAAATTTATACACACTCAACATCGACATTTGGTATGTACGACTACCAGTTGGTCTTGTAGGATAGATTATGTCTTCCAGGATCCCACGAGCATGGGCACCCTGCCTTCTAGAATTCCTCCATATATCGTTTCTCCACTCTTTGTCTAGTGTTTTAGTATTGCGCATATTGCCCATGCCGCCAGTCAACAGGTTTTAATTTGGAGGATGATGACGCCGAGCCGAGCCGGGAAGAAAATTAATCCACGTCAAAGATACAAAGACATGCCCGAATGGGGCCCCGGGAACGAACGCCGTGGCGGTGCGGTGACACGTCATGAGTTGGGCTCGCCCACTACCGAGCCCAACCACAACACGACTGCCGAGCCCCGACCCCCGAGCCCAAATCTTGGCGGGAAACGCATGCGCGACAGATTCAGAAAAATAATCATTTGCCCATACTTAGTGCTCTATTAGCACCGGAAGCCGCCACGTGTCAGAAGGTGATCAAGATGAGTCACCAAGTGGCAAAACTTGGGACGACATGCACGCTAGGAGGGGACATGTGTCCTTTTTCAGATTATTCTACTAATTAGTGCAAAGATGACTATTGAAAACCCACTTACTAGAGGGGTATAAAAAGCCTCATTTAAGAGGAAAAAGAGGAGAAAAGAAAAATAGATAAAAGGCACCTATAAACGTGTTACTGTAAGAAAGACCGACCCCATTTTTTCGCTCGACATTACGCTAAAAAGGCAGAATTAGCCATAAATAAACGCCATTACGTATTCTTATAATTTCACGTGTTAAATCTCTTATATATTTTGCTTGTTGACCAAAATGCACTTCAACAAATTGGCGCTAGAAGGAGGGCCCGTATTGGTCCGATCAATTCAGTGCTAAATCGAGTAAAGTGACACCAGGTAAAATCCAACGCATATCTTTTCGTAATAGACAAAATGAGTCAACAATCTAGAAATGCTCATTTGACTGAAGAGCAACACCCCAACAACCAAACTGGCCAGACCACTAATGGTCGAGCGTGCCCCCTGACCGGCAGGAGCACCACTTTATTTCCCTTTGCCTGAGCCTAATTGCTAACCCAACATTCGTGACAAACAAATGAACCAACTCATTTCGCAGACACTCGCCACCACAAACTCCCAAGCACCTCCTCACACCTCTTATAAATACTAATCCACTCAACCTCAATCGAACGTCAATATTAATCCCCAAGCCCTGTATTTCCTCATAATGAAGGCCCGTGAGGCTAACTCGTAACGAACAAAGATGGCGTCGTGTGATGAAGGCGCGCGGGAAGATGATGAAGGGCAAAGTCATGTAGTGAGTCACTACCGGAGGCGACATGACCTCACCGTGCCCATTCGGTGTTCGTTGGATGATTAGGGATTGATCCTCTACGCCCGCTCAATCGATAAGCTCCCGCCTCCGGTTTCGGATGAGCGAGCGCCTAGAGGCCAACTAAACTCAAGGCCCTAGCTTGTGGCGAGAACGGACGTGGAAATTCAGCGCATTCGTCGTTGTCCGAATGAATTGGAGGGCGGCCACGAAGGCGAACCATCTCGGAGGCCGCCCCAAGCAATGAATCACTCTTTGTGTGATGTCGCCGTCGCTCCTGGTATCTTGGCGACCCCGCTACCGCCAAAATTGAAAATCCCCAGTGTCGGTCTATACAATGGAGAGACCAACCCGACCACTCACATCCACAAGTACTTAGCGTGGATGGAACCGCATGCCCTAGTGATGCCATCCTCTGCGGGGCTTTTCCATTGACATTGGGCGGCCAGGCCCGAGCCCACCGCCGTTCGAACCCCGCCACGCGGGGTCCATTCGGCATGGGGGGATTTGGCCTCCGCCTTTACGATGCATTTCACGACTTCCAAGGTCCGAGCCGCACCAAAGGACTCCCTGGTGAATATCAAACAAGGGAAGGACAAGCCCCCGAAAAAAGCTATATCGCTTCGGTTCAATAAGCAAGTTCGAGAGATGGAACCGGTGTCGGATGACGCCATTCTAATTGCAGCCATGGTTGGCCTTGCCCCCGAGACTTGGTTTAATTATTCTATCCATGAATCGGGGGTGGCCTCGTACCAAGAATTCCTGATCTGCGCGGAACGCCACATATGCGCGGAAGAAGCCATGACAAGTCACCGCCCCGAGCACAAGCCAGGGGGCGCGAAAAGGGACGGAAGGAAGGAATCAGTAATCGGGCCGGGGTCGGGATTCAGACCATTCTCGGAAAACCTGACCACCGGATTTAAGGCTCGCCAGGAAGCACGAGCCGAAGTTGCCACGTTGAGGAGTACCTTGACCCACACTCCATCGGCCATATGGAATGAAGTACGTGGTCCGAATTTGTTGCCTCGACTCCGCCTTTGAAAATTGATACGTGCCTATCATAAATCGATAGGCACGATCTGTGCCTATCATAAATCGATAGGCCACGATCGATGAGTGCCGAGATCTCATCGAGAAATTATGCGTATTGTCCGCAAGGCGGTCTCAAAAGATACGTTCATGAACTACCCCCGGCCAAAGATCGCCCTGTGTGTCAACCCGGAGCGAGTGACGAATCCGGCTCTCCTACCACTGCCACCGGCTGAGAATCAGGGTAGGGAGATCCTCATGATGTCAAGCGTGAATCGAATCAACACTAACACGGCCGAAGATAGCCGCTCCAATAGGAGGAGAAAGGATGATGTTAGACAGGCCGCCCATGCTGAAAGACAAGTCCGGGTGGCGGAAATTAAGGAAGGTCAACCTACAGGCCGTTTTGTGTTCTCGGACATGGATGTTGACCAGGTGGTCCACCCTCATTCCGACCCCTAGTCATTCTTGAACAATTTTGGGTATCCCAGTCCATAGAATTTTGATTGACTCTGGGAGTTACTCATCGGTTATCTATGTCCGAGCTTTTCGAAGATTGAATGTGGACGATAGCTATATTCGTCCATGTAACGACAGCATTCTGGGGTTTGGTGGAGGAAGAATAATCCCGCTCGGGGAAGTTGACTTACCCATCCAAATGGGTCAAGGGTCGCATAAGCGGACCATTATCACAACATTTAAAATAATCAACACCGATTCGAAGTACAATGCGATTATTGGAAAGCCGTTGCTTTATCATATAAAAGTGGTTGTTTCAATTTATCATTTTTGCGTGAAATTCCCAACACCTGACGGCGAAGCCATACATAAAGGGAATCAGAGGGAGTCACGGGAATGCTCTCTCAAACTCCGACCGGTGGAGATCAATGTGATGGAACGGGGAGAAACTAGTAGGACAGCGCAAGGCGACCCACCGATAGAAGAGGAGCCCGAGCGGGAGGATAGTCCGGGTAGGCGACCTGGAAAGGAACCATTGGTTGAAGACCAAGGGAGGAAGATAGAGCCGGGAGATGTACCGGCAACGAAAAGCGAGCCGTCGGTCAAGAACGAGCCGGCCACTGAAGATGAATTGCCCCCACAGAAAAAGGAGGGGCAGAGCAAGAAAAGAAAACGGGCGGAACCAGTGGAGCAGGTCGACACGGTCGACGTTGGAAGGCAAGGCGAGGGACGCCAATTACGTATTGGCCACGACCTCCCAGAGCCATTTCGAATAGAATTGATCGAGTTTTTGGGAAATAATCTTGACGTCTTTGCGTGGACTCATGCAGACATGCCGGGGATCGACCCTAAGCATGCATGCCACCACCTTAATATCAATTTAACGTTCCGCCCGGTTATCCAAAAAAGGCGCAAACTCGGCCCCGACAGGCAAGTTGCACTCGAGGCCGAAGTTAATAAGTTGCTCGATAATCAATTTATCAGGGAGGCCCTCTATCCCCGATGGGTGGCCAACCATGTTCTAGTCAAGAAAAGCAACGGCCAATGGCGCCTATGCGTGGATTTCACCAACCTTAATAAGGCGTCCCCAAGGACAGTTATCCATTGCCGAACATTGATTATATGGTAGATGCCACACAGGAGACCGAATCGATGAGCTTCATGGATGCATACTAGGGTTACAACCAAATATGAATGCACCGAGATGATGAAGAAAATACATCATTCTTTTCTTTCGTGGAATTTATCACATAAGATGATGCCCCCGGGTTGAAGAAAGCAGTGCGACCTACCGAGGTTAGTAAATAAAATGTTTGAAGAAATGATAGGTCGTCTTATGGAAGTATATGTAGATGATATGTTGGTGAAATCATTGTATATATCCGATCATCTCGATGATCTTAATAAAATGTTTGTTGTTTTGAGAGAGTACAAGATGATATTAAACCCGAGAAAATGTACTTTTGGGGTAGGCTCGGGTAAATTCTGGGGTATATGGTAAGCCAAAGGGGGATCAAGCTAACCCGGATAAAATAAAAGCCATCATCGACCTTGAACCCCAAGTCTCGCCAAAAGGGTACAAAGCCCGACAGCCGATTAGCCGCGCCTTAACCGATTTATCTCACGATCCACGCATGACAAGTGTAAACCCTTCTTTGAGATCATAAAAAGAACAAAAATTTCGAATGGACCGAGAAAGCACAGTGCTTTTGAATCACCCAAACAACATCTCTCTTCAATTCCTATATTACAAAAACCACCCTGAGGAGGACTTGTATTTATACCGGCAAAGATTCGAATATGCCGTCAGTTCGGTGTTAATTAGGCTAGATGACTCTATCCAACATCCAGTCTATTACACCAGTCAAGCATTACATGACGCCGAGCTCCGTTATCCGCCAATGGAAAAATTGGCTTATTCATTGATAATTGCGACACAAAAACTCCGTCCATATTTTCTGGAGCATAAGATTATAGTCTTGACCAACTACCCGCTGAAACAAGTGTTGCATCGACACGACACCTCTGGTCGAATGATAAAGTGGGCCGTTGAGCTCAGCCAATTTGATATTCTATATGAGCCACGCACAACAATAAAAGGACTGGTTTTAGCCAACTTTGTGGCCGAATTTACACCTTCAATACAATTAGAAGTTATGGAAGATCAAGAGTGGAAGTTGTTCGTCGACGACTCCTCCATCGCAGGCCGAGCAGGGGGCGGGATCGTGATAATCGATCCAAATCAAAAATGCTCGCCGGCCGTCCGATTTCAGTTCCCGCGACAAACAACGGCCGAGCACGAGGCACTCCTGGCAGTCTAGACATGGCGGCTTCCATGGGCCTAAAACGACCATCGGTACATAGAGATTCTCACTAGTCGCTCATCAAATCAACGGTGAGTACGAAGCAAATGAGCAAAAATCGCACAAGATCGGGCTTGGTCAAGAAGAAATTGTTACATTTTAAGGCGGAAGTCTTACATGTACCCCGAACCAAGAACATGCAAGCGGATGCTTTGCTCGGCTCGGTTCGATCCAGGGGACGGATTCTATTGCGAGATGTAATGTCACTCAATTGTCCGCCCATCACTTAACGCAAAAAAGATACATGCTCATCGAAGCCACCGAAAGCGGCACTGGATGACCCCGATCATTCAAGACTTGGAAAAAGAGGAGTTCAACTCAAAACAAGGCCGAGGCGAATATTACGAACCCAAGCGACTCGGTTCACACTAGTAGACGGCGTCTATACAAACGAGGATACTCCGTCCCACTCCTTCGGTGCTGTCCGAGATAGATGCGGATTACGCACTTTGAGAGGTTCACGAGGGGATATGTGGAAACCACGTCGGGGCGGACATTAGCTTACAAATTAATACGGCAAGGATACTCATCGCCATCCCTAAAAAGAACGCGACCGACCTCGTCAAAAGACGAGAGCCGCTAAAGATTTGCACCACAGTCGTATCATCCTGAGTAGCTTACCTCCGTATTTAGTCCTTGGCCGTTTGCCAAACGGGAATGGACCTTATCGGACCACTCCCCCATTGTGGCAAAGGGGGCGTAAAGTATGCCATTGTGGTGGTGGATTATTTTACAAAATGGGCGGCGGAGCCTCGAAAAGATAGACGAAGAAAAGATTGTGAGTTTTGTATGGAAGTCCATTATCCGCAGATTTGGGATACCGCATTCGATTGTTTCTGATAATGGGAAACAATTCGATAACCGGAGGTTTCAAATTTTGTGAAGGTTTCCACATCAAAAACCACTTCTCGACTCCATACCATCTCCAGTCAAATGGACAGGTTGAGGCCGTTAATAAAATACTCAAGTATACCTTGAAGGCGAGATTGGAGGAGTCTAAAGGTAATTGGCCTGAGGAATTGCCCGGGATACTGTGGTCATATAGAACGACGCATCGAGCGGCCACGGGAGAGACACCTTTTTCTTTGGATTATGGAACCGAGGCGGTCATTCCTGTTGAGATTGGAACCCCTACCTTCAGGATTGCAAATTTTTCTGAAGATGGCAATGAGGTGCGCTCCGAGCCGAGCTGGATCTGCTCGAAGAAAAAAGATGTAGTGCCGAGATGAAAAATGCCGTATATAAACAAAGGAGTGAGAGGTACTACAATTCAAAGGTAAAGGAAAGGAGATTCCGGGTCGGTGACCTTGTGTTGAAAAGGATAACTTGGTCTTGAGCCGAGCCCACCATTGAAGCCAACACGGGAGGGCCCATTTGGTCAAAGAACGTCTTATCCGGTGGGGCATACGAGCTAGAATATTTGAGTGGAGAAAAATTTACACATCCATGGAATGTAGCATACCCGAAAAAGGTATTATCAATAAAGATCTCGGCCACGATCCGGATAACATTCAGTGAATTATCCTTTCATCTCGATATTCTGCGAGCTCTCTAAAGGGGGACGAAATTTTTACTCACCTCGGCCGCCCCGAGCGCCGACAAATCATCGCGGGCACGTCCCTTGCACGCCGATAAAGGGTGACTCGCCCATAAGGCGGATCTACCCTAAAAACAAAGACTTGGTTTATACACCAAGCACAAAACAAAGACTTGGTTTATACACCGAGCATAAAACAAAGACTCGGTTTTACATCGAGCACAAAACAAAGACTTGATGTACACATCGAGCATAAAACAAAGACTTGGTTATACACCGAGCACAAAACAAAGACTTGATGTACACATCGAGCATAAAACAAAGACTTGGTTTATACACCGAGCACAAAACAAAGACTTGATGTACACATCGATCACAAAACAAAGACTTGATGTACACATCGAGCACAAAATAAAGACTTGGTTTATACACCAAGCACATAATAAAGACTTGGTTCATATACCGAGCACAAGAATCAATTAAAGCGGTTAAAGCCCCTTATTCAGAGCACTGAATCAAGCCCCATACTTGGGAGTATGAAAAGAAAAAAAGAGGACAGCAACAATCTTACAAAAGGAAAAAGAGCGAGCATATACAAAAAGCTTAAAGTGCATACACAGTGTGAGAAAGAAAAGTTCATTTCCACATCAAAAGTATTTACACGAGGGGAGGCGAGCCCATTACATCCCAAGGCCCGGCCAAGTAACCTACTACCAAATACATACAAAAGCCTATGCAAGAAAAAGAAAAGGAGAGAAAGATCAAGATCGAGATGGGGGCGGAACCTCAACAAAGACCAATGGAGGCAACCTCTTCGCATCCAGGAAAAGGTGAGCCCTAAACGCGGGGGCCTCGGCAAAGTTCGGGCAGAGAATATCAATATCGGCCTCCAAGAGGGCCAAGTCCTCCACAAGCCGAGCAATGATCCTCCCTACTTAAGCGATTCGATGATTTCTTTGAGGTCGGGTCGCATGGCCGCAGTTAACATAAACGCATACTCCTCGTGAGTCCTTATAAGCCTCAATGACCTCTATACGAGCCTCCCAACCCGCTGCGGGTAGCCTCCTCGGCCTCCTTGCGCACATCAGCCCAACCGCTCTCTATTTCTTCAACTTGGCGGCACGCACGTTCGGCTCGGCAACCTTGCCCGGAGTTCCTCCTCGGCCTTGAGGCCCCGATCGCTCTGCGCTCGGCCCTCACGGTTTCCTTCTCAAGGTTGGCCCGAGTTGTGGCTTCCTCTCCGCCTCGGGTCTTTAGAGATTCTTGTACCCTTGGAGAGTAGCATGAGCCTCCTATAGGTCACCATGCCGCATTTCCAAATCGGCATATTTCCACTCGAGCTCGCGAGTTCGCCCAATCGCGTGCCACAGAGCCCAATGATCCGCCCGGACAACCCCATGGCATATGAATCTATTCCTCCCCCGGTCCGAGCAGAATTGCTCAATGCCTTTTGTCCAGGCACGAGCTGGAACATTCATTACGGCCCGACCCACTTCCGGCAAAACTCTCGACTGCTCCTCCATCGGCGTGGCGCACCGGATGAACTCCATGAACCATTGAGGGCGTATCCGGTCATGCCCTCGCAGACTCGTCCCCTCACTCGGCTTGAGGGACAAAGTGACCTTCCCGGCCGAAGTCGTCTAAGAAAGTCCGCGGGACTCCCCTTCGTGAGTCTCCCTGGATGCGGCGGGCGGTGTCGACCAGCCTTCTTTTTGGTCCCGCCTGTGCTCTTCGATCATAATTCCCTCTCTCCTCCTTTGGAGGGTTCTTCCGCCTCGTGCACCCATCGGCGTGGGCGTTTATCGGCCGGATATCTGCTCTTCGAGCCGCTCCGCATCCGCGGCCTGGTTCTGGCACCGCCCGAAGTCGACGTGCGGCCGTGTTCTCATCTGCGAAGGCGCGCGCACGCAAATCAAGCCGCGCCGCAAAAACGACCACCGTGGAAGAAAACAAAGAACATTTGAAAGAAAGAGAAAGTGCAAAGAAATACGAAGTATATTTACCTTGGCCTACAACCGCCTAGGCGGTTCCGAGTCCGCGTTTGCCAATGGGCACGGATGACCCGCCATGGGATCGGCCGCTACGGGGAGGCGGCTACTCGCTCTGTCTGCCGCCGCTTCTCGGTAAGTTGGGCGTCATTTCTTCGACCCTCGGTGGGCTATGTTGAGGCTCTCTCCTAGCCTCCTCTTCCTCTCTCGTTTGCCTCATCCCGAGTCGTCCCCTCGGCCGGGTCGGTGGGCGAGCAGCCTCTGGCCGGCCGCGGCCAAGTTGACCTCGGTGGCCAACCTCTCAATCCGCTTTATCCCTCGGCACCTCGGCTTGACAATTTCAGCTGCGGACAAAGGTGTGGCCGACAAGCCGCCCTTTAAATGCTCGGTTTCCTATAAAAAAATATGAAAAAGGCAAAGTTAGCCACATAAAAGGAAAAAACAACAACAACAAAAAACAGAGAAAGGAGAAAGGATAGACTTATCAGAACCAAAAACAAAATTTGAAGGAGGATAAAGACGAGTCTCTGCTTTCCCGTCCTCCACGCGAGCTTGCCACTCGCCGCTCACCTGAGCCATTTGTCCTTCCATTCCTTTAGAGATGAAGAAAGGCCTTCCACTAGACTGTCCGGATACCCCAATCAGTGCGCTTTCAAGCCATAATACCACCCGGATGGCTGCCCCCATCACGGCGTCGCCGCCATGAGACAAAGAGCTCGTTCATCTCTTTGAACTTGGGGCGGGGTACTTCTCTAAATGAAACATCACCAAGAGGCCGATAATCCGACCCAGGAAATGGGATGCACTTGGGTCGGGAATGCCCCACTTGCAAAACCACCGCGTGAGGAAAACCGGCAAAGTGGAAAGCGCAGCCCATATAGAAGGCTGGTGATATGTATGGCCACACACCCCTCTCGGTGGGTCCGGGAACCTCCGTGCCATCCGGTGCCCACCTTAAATTGATGCCACTCGAATCCGTACATCCGTTGGAGCTCTCCCATCTCAGGGACCATCAACATGCTATGGATGTCATTTATATCGCACGACGTCCACCGAGGCTCTACACGGCGAGGGCCTCCTCCCGCCTACCGTCTCCATTACGATGGCCCATGGGCCCTTGAGGCCTCTCGGGCCTCGAGTCTCGGAGGGTTCATCCACTCGCTCCGCGTTATCACGCTTCGGCTCGATGGGTTCATGTTCTCTTCTTAGAGGTGATAGTGTCGAGGTCGTGACGGGGATCCTCGTTGGAATTCTCTCGCGCCCGGCCGATATACCACACCTTCTCGAAAAAGATCCAAGCATAGGGTTAAAAATGGTGTGCATCCGCTCCAAAGATGTTCCGCCTCGAGGAGAATGATCAAGAAGAGATCCGAACGATGCTTGGGTTGTCAGCGGAGATTCTTTGTCCGGGAGAAAGAAACAGAAGGTTCAGAGGGGGGTCCTCAATTTCAACCTCTATGCTATAGCTACGGCTTCTACTATCCTCGAAAGAAGACATTTTATAGGAAAAGGGAGAATATTTCGAGAAAATACCTAATTTCGAAGTCTCTGGACTTTGAAAGCCGACTGAAATTTCTGCTCGGTCTCAATCAGTTTAGCTCGAAGAGTAATGGATGCAAAAGTGGATAATGGAGGAAAAATGGGGTATTTATAGATGAAGTTCCCTCGAGAAACGAAACACTTATTTGAAAAGACGCGCCTTTTCAACCTCAAAAGCCGTCAAGAGCGTCAGAAAATGTCCCACGCCCCCGACGTGAATCGATGTACCTTTTCGGTTCTCGCGCAAGATTGGTCCAACCATAAGAGGCCACGTGTCTGTCATTATGGCACCACAATTAATGCGCCGCTACAGGCATTAACCACTACACGACAGATGTCAAGAACAAAAACAACCTTTGAGGATTCCTTTTCCCCATTAAATGTCCATCATTAGCATTAAAGTTTAACTCCGACTTGGATATTCTTCTCTGGAATTAAACTTGGGGGCCTTTGATGACGCCTTGAGCCGATTTGGAAGAAAATTAATCCACGTCAAAGATACAGCACATGCCCGAATGGGGCCCCCCCGGGGGAACGTCAGCAGCAGTGCCCCGTGACACGTCATGAGTTGGGCTCGCCCACTACCGAGCCCAACCACAACACGACTGCCGAGCCCCGACCCCCGGGCCCAAATCTTGGTGGGAAACGATGCGCGATGTATTGAGGAAAAATAATCATTTGCCCATACTTGCCCATACTTAGTGCTCTATTAGCACCGAAAGCCGCCAAGTGTCGAAGGTGATCAAGATGAGTCACCAAGTGGTAAAACTTGGTGACATGCACTTTAGGAGGGGACATGTATCCTTTTTCAAATTATTTTACTAATTAGTGCAAAGATGACTATTGAAAACCAACTTACTTGAGGGGTATAAAAAGCCTCATTTAAGAGGAAAAAGAGGAGAAAAGAAAAATAGAAAAAGGCACCTGTAAACGTGTTACTGTAAGAAAGACCGACCCCGATTTTCGGCTCGGCATTACGCTAAAAAGGCAGAATTAGCCATAAATAAACGCGTATTACGTATACTTATATTTACACGTGTTAAATTTCTTATATATTTTGCTTGTTGACCAAAACGCACGTCAACAGAGGAGGTTTGTAAAATTAGTTTATAAGTTGCAATTTTTATTGATCAAATTTGTAATCGGTAAACTTGCCCTCGTACATTCTAATCGAATCAACAATAATGTCCACTCAATATAATTAGATTCACGTCTGAATTCATGAGCAGGTACGACCATGCCACTAATTTTTTGTGGATGGCTTGTTATCTCGTAGAAAAATAATGTACAAATATATTAAAATCTGTTGAAATTGTTTGATGTAACTTTAATACCATATTATATGCACACTTTAAGACTTTTGAATTAGATTGTTAGTTTATAGAAATATCTAAATATGTCTTATATTATATCGCGAGCAATCATAAATTGGGCTTTAAATTGTTTCAATTCCCATGATAAATATCAACTAAAACCATTCAATAATGTTGTCTTGCTTCTAGCGGTATGACGGAGATTTTGATGGAGGTAGTGTGATGGTAGTATGACATTAGGTCCTTTGTGCGCAAAAATGTACACGACTTGTTAGGAAATTGAGACTATATGTAGATGGAAATAAGATTTAAAGATATCTTATTATCTTTTTAGGATTTGTTTTCCGAGTTATTTTATTATCTTTAACAAATTTCAATAGTTCGGAGTTATTGTTTAGGAGTTTAATCCTATTAATGTTTGTTTTGTTATTATTTTTAGGGTAGTTAAATATTGAATTAACAAATCGAGTTATTCCCTAAATTCTTGTCTCTCTTACGATATTCGTGTAAAATCAATGTACGAGATGAGTTGTCGTATCTTTGTTCACGTTTCTTCCTGCGTCAATTGGTATACATAGATCGCTACGATCCTTAATATGTCATCTCGACATCACTGAGTTTTGAAGCTACAAGCAATGACATCATCGCTGGATTCGTCGTGCCAGATTATCTTCGACAAAACAAATCGATATCGTGGCATCCAATATTAAGAAATCAAGAGACTTATAGAAAAATAATTTGTTGATGGTTGTGACTTGTGAATTTGGCTACGATGTTCTGCCCATCCGGTTCACGCGTTTGAAATCGGTTCCCACTAAATAGATGATGACATTGAAGTTGGTGGTTATAATAGACCACCAATTTTTTATGAATAAAACGACGACACTATAATGAACGTTGGATACGAAGAACCTTAAATTTAGGAGACTGATGGTTATGATGGACCACCTATCTTTGATAGAAAAACTGACGATGCATTTCGACGGTTGACTACGAAAATATGCCAAAATTTGACAAAGAGGATAGTGATTATGATAGACCACCAACTTTCGACGAAGAAATTGAGGTTGTTGAAGATTATAATAATTTGCTCAGTCCAAGAAAATTTAATCAGCATCATGTTATTAGAATTAAAATATACCTATGCAACCAATATGATCTTTTGTTGTCTTAATGGTTTCTGCAGAGTTGGCAAACCACTAAGGAGTGCGTATGATAATCCATTCGTAACTAATGCTGGTATTTATATTTTTTAATTTGCTCTCGTCCTTCTCGCACCGCTTCTGGGTTTGTCGATTTTTCTAGTGATGATCTATCTTCCAATTTGAGGACAAATCGTCTCGACCCCAGAGAGAATGATGGAGATAAGTTTTAAAAATATCTTATTATCAATTAGGATTATTAATTTAGTGTTGTTATTTTATTATCTTTTAAGAGTTTTTAATTGTAGGAGTTTTATAGTAGTTTTATTTTATAAATATTTGTTTCGCTATTATTTTTGAGGTGGTTGATTATTGATTTAAAAAAATCGAGTTAAAGTATTCCCTAAATTCTTGTCTTTCTTACGATATTCATGTAGAATCAACGTACTAGGGGAATTATATCTTTGTTCACGTTTTTGTCTCTGTCACTATCTCACTACTTACATACTTTAGGACTGTAGGAACGTGTTCTAGCGACCCATGATTAGTCTAAGCGAAACTAGTAACGTGAGCACAAAAAAAAAAAAAGATAGAAAGAAAATTGAGCTTTATTTTGATGGGCAAACAGAATCGAGGACTGCAGTTAAATACTATATATGGGTAAATTTCATATTAAATATAGAGTTGGAGATGTGTAATGATGATAGTGAAAACATAGTAATCTCCATCTTATAACGGATTTTATTAGGCTGCGGTGAATTGCATTTTAATCACACACACACGTTATCAAGAGAAATAAAATTTGTGGTGAATGAAAATTGATGAAAATATTGACAAAAGTGGTTGTGAGTATTTAAAACTCTCCGAACAAGTCACAGTGTCACACTCATTATGATCCAAAGGGTGGTGAATGAAAACAAAGAGAAGTAACAAATTGAGTTAGAAACAAACAACATTACACGACAAAAGATGTCATTATTAAATCGGTCAATATATTGTTCTCATCCACTACTACACCAATGAAAAATAGTGCACGAAATCTTTTTTGACAAGATCAAGATTTCATGTCGTGTAAATAGGTAGGAAATAAAAATAAAATATGCAACGTGAAATTTCCGCTACGCACTCTCTGTTCCACACTTTCTTTTCTATATTCACGAATCTTTGACTCTTTAAGTTAAATTATTATCAATAGCAAATTCAGTATACCAATGTGAGCTAACACATCAAAATGGGTTAAACCGATGGAAAACTTAAAAAAATCATATAAAAAATTAAAAAAAATACTTTTTTTAGATTTTTTGTCATTGCTGGACCGCAGACATGCATAAGTCGGGCCCATTATGGCCCCACTATCTCCGCCATTGATTATTATGATGTTTATTGTTGAATATTTTTTCCCTGGTTTATTTTAAAAACAATTTTCTAGACCCCGAAATTAATTATATAAGGTGATTAGAGATTGACCAGATCGGTGTTTAAGAGTGGTTGGTTTGGTCTGTTTTTGAGTTTAATACGTGCAAAGAAGCAGAGTTGGTGAATACGTGCATGATTAATGGAACATTTGGTCATGTATGAAGGGTCGAGTCATTCTTCATTACTGTCCAAGAATTCAGAATAAAATTGACAATATCTTTTTGGTTAATTTATATAACCTCTAAAACAAATTTGGTCTTTGCAGGCTTCCTGAATACAGAAATTCAATTTTCGCCATGTTGGTACCACATATATACTCCATCAGATAATGTATTGTATATGTTATATCGGGTATGGAAAAATTTTACGGACTTTTTTTACACTCACGTGTTTCTCTATGGACATTTTAACAAAAAAAAATTGAACATGTTTTAAACATGTTTTAACTAATAAAATTTCAACTAAAAACTAATAAAATTTCAGTTGAAATGCACTAACACCGTTAAATAAACAATTTTATACTCAAAATCCAATAAACAACCAAGAACCATACACATAAAATCCAATAAACACATATTACGATAAAATACATTGAAAAAAATACAAAAACAACACAATTTAATATTTGATCCAATGAATTAAATAATTACAAAAACACCACCGATATTTGGGCTAATTACAAAAAAAAATCTAGAAGCTTCTGAAAATTGCTACAAAGCCCTTGAGGTTTGATTCCATCTTATATTTTCCCCCTTCCTAAGCTCAAAATATTTCAAAACCCCTCTGATATTTATAGAAATATTACAGTTGCCCCTTAAATTTAAGACATAATCAAATCTGAGGGAGTTTTTGTAATTTTGAAATATCTCTCGAGTTATTGTAGTTGTCCTTTAAAAATATCAAAAACAACATGAAAAAAAAAAAAAAAAAAAACAACATAACAACATTAAATAGAAAAACCTAGAAACAATAGAAATAATATCAAAACCACACGTGAAGAAAAAGAGTGTAAAAATAGGTAAAAGTTCCAAATAGAACATCGAAAAACAACATGAAGACAATAGGACAACATCGATAACAAATATAAAAACAACCTAAAACAAAAAATAAACAATATAAAAAAACAACACATGACAAAAAGAGCGTGGAAATGGGAAAAAGCTACATTGAAGCATCAAAAGAACATGAAACAACCAATGAAAACAAAACAAAAACATATAAAACAATATAGAAACGAACTAACAATAACAAAAATAATATAGAAACAACACATGAACATAAAAAGAGTGTAAAAATAGGTAAAATGGCATTGAAACATCGAAACAAGACAAAAACAACATAGAAAACAACCAAATAACAATACAAATAACATAAAAACAAATACGGAACAACAAAAGAAATAACGGAGAAAACAACATATGAACAAAAATTATCGAAAAAAATAGATAGAGTAAAATTTGCAAACAAACGTATAAATATCAAAAAGAAAAAATCGCAGGAGCATTAAATGATCCAAAAAATAACAGGGAGTGTAAATAGTGGTGTTTTTTTTTTCCAAGAAAATGGTATTTTCGGGAAATTTTTCATTTATTAAATCCAGTCATTTGCTATAGCTTTTTGCGGTCAATTTAAAGTTCAAAGTGGCAGATTTGAACCGGCCCATGCATGGTACAATGGTGTCCTTGGACGAGTCCTGTACATATAATCTTGCCCCCTACTGGACCTACAGATATTCAGCACAGGTCCGCCCAAGCCCATCCGAGTCCAGAATGAGTAACAAGACCCGGCCTAGCCTAGAGATGGGCTGGGATGAATATTTTTCTTTCAATATATATATATACACACACTAGGGTGTGTGCAAGATTTTACGCAGTTGAGATAAAATGACAACTTTTTATGCTTTCGTATATTTTATGATAATTTTACGCTTGCGCTTTTTACACTCCGGCAAAATTTTCCGGATTTTTTTACGTTGTTTCAAACATGTTTTATCTAAAACAATTTAAGTGAAAAAATAATTTATGTCCACATCCAATAATGAATTTTACACTCGAAATCTTATAAAAAATAATAAATATACACATAAAACAACACATATTAAAACCAAATAAATTGACAATAATATAGAAACAACATGAATAAAAAACACAATTTAACTTTTGATCCAATGCATTGGAAAAACCAAAAATATGGAGACAAAAAAACAAATGAACACTATTGAAAACTATATAGAATCAAACAAAAACAACATAAACAATATAGAAAACATCAAATCAAAAAGAGCATAAAAATAGGTAAATTGCATTGTAACATTGAAAACTACATTGAAACAACAAAGAAACATCACAACAACATAAAAAACAATATCGAAAAAACCCAAAACCAACGAAAAATATATAAAAAACGCATAAACAAAAAAAAAGAGCGTAAAAAAATAAGTAAAGGTTATATTGAAATATCGAAACAATAACAAAACAACATAGAAACAACCAATAAACAAATATAAACAACATCAGAATAACATATATAACATATAAAGAATATAGGAACAAAAAAAACGAAAAAAGTAAAATAACCAAAAATATGTAGGAGCGTAAAAAAGTAACAAAAAAAAAAAGTACAAAAGTGATAGGAGCTTAAACAGTGTCATTTTTCCAAAAATTGAGATTAAGGCAATTTGTCAAAAGAATTGTTGTCAAAAAAAAAACTAGGTCTCTTGTAGGACCATCTTACGGATCCTATTCCGTAAGACGGATCCTACAGCCCACCCATCAACCCGCTTGCGGATCCTACAGCCCTACCCGCCCGCCAACCAGCCAGCCCTGTTATTTAGAAAAAAAAACAAAACTACTTAAGTGCTAGATTGTAATCGAACATGCGACCTATGCATGGTTAAGGTGGTGTTCTACCACTACACCACTAGTCTTGTTGTATAATTTCGGTGTAACCATGTATATAAAGTTATTCATAAATACGCCTAGTAAATTGAATAAAAATTAAAAACGCTCTCAATGAAGAGGCTAATAATCGAACCCAAGTCTATTAAAAACATGATACATTATCTCAATAAATGGATACAGGATCTCAGGTCAAAATAGGATCTGCGGGTCAAAATATGATCCGTCTTACGGATTGAGACCCGTAAAATGTTTCTATATGAGTTTTTGAAAAAAAAAAAAAGGTTAAAGGACCCATTTACTCCATATTCCTGGAAAAAGGACAAAAATTTATATGTAATTTTATTCCCAAGACTGTAAACAAATATTATTTCATATAACATACTCTATTGGATTATTTTAGCTAAAGGCTTTCATTTTTTCAACTCATATAATAACTTAAGCAGTTAAGCAATTAATACCACTATTAGACACAAAATTTCACACACGCAAGCATTTTTTAATGTTTTGCTTGATCAGTTATTTAGTGAACTTAAATAACTTAGTTGATGACTATTTTGTATTTGTAAATTGCAAGCATTAATTGTTTGGCTTAAAGCTTAAAGTGATGGATTTGGCTTGTAAGTATAAGATTTCATAGTGGACTCGGTGTTGGCTGGAACTGTTGTATTCTTGGTCGTGTATCAACAATAGTAGTTTTCTTTATGAATTGTTGATAGTTCACATAAATTGGATATCCTGACGTACTTACGTGGTAACTGAATCTTTATCGTTAATTCTATGAGTATCATTTTTTTGGACAAGATGATAGTTTTATTAATAAATTCAAACTACCAGTACATTGATATAAGACAAAAACAAATCTGTTAAAAATCATAAACACAAAAACTTGCATGAGACCGTCTCACGGATCTAGTTCCGTGAGACGGAGCCCCATTCAATAATAAACCGGACTCACTGACCCATGGCCACAATCCAATTGACCCATGAACCCCTCCCCCAAACCCGCTGAACCCGCCCCATTCACAAAAACAACCCCTTCTATTTTCTCTCCCAAGTTTTTGTGTTCCCTTAAATCCTTTCTTTCCATATTTCTCCCATGTTTCATCACTCCCCCACAAATTCGAATTCTTCTTCGATTTCTTTCCGATTTCCGCTCGATTTTGTTGCGATTCCTCAATTTGTCAACTCGGTAAGTTATTTTTTCCACTTTTCTTGATTTTTTATGGTTTTTTCTTCCGTTTTTCTTCGATTTTTAGTTCACTTTTTCTTGCGATTTTTAGGGTTGGGTGACTTCTTCCGTTTTTCTTCATTTTTCTTCCGTTTTTGTTCAGCTTTTTTCTTGTTTTAGAGTTCTTATGTTCTCATTTTATTTAGGGTTGGTGTTCGGGGTTGGTGTTGGTGGTCGGGGGTGGTGTTGGTGTTCGCTTTTTCCATTTTTGTTCGATTTGATTCTTTCTTGTGTTAGGGTTGTTATGTTCTCGATTTTGTTTAGAGTTTATGAGTTTTTTATGCAAAATTCATTTTAGTGTTCATAAAGTAGTCATGTTAATTTCTTCTTATTAGATTTATATATTTTCAGCGTTTTAATGTGGTTTTTTTTTTTTTTTGATGTTTTCAGATTTGTAAACTAAAAAAGGTTTGTGCATATTTCCTTGATCCGCCATTTATAAATTCCTCTCGTGATTATGGAAGGAGTCCTAAAACACCTCGTATTCGTATCCCGATTGTCCCGGAGCCAGGGTATTACAAAATGACTAAGACGCAAGACGATTTCTCCTAGAAAAAAGAAACTCGTCGAGAAATAAAAAAGTTATTCGAAAAAGGAAAGCTAAGGAAAATGAAAATATTCAAGCGAAAGATTCAAATCCTATTCCAAAGAAGAGAAAAGTACCACAAAAGGTTGAAAAAGAAAGGAAGATAAAACTAGGTATACCATTTAATGCATGATTATATTGTGTTGTTTTGATGTTTATGTGTTAATTTGTTTGATTGTATTTTCATTGCAGAAATGGAGATGATAGGAAAAGCTCTAATGTGGAGGTACACGTGAGAAAAGGCGAAAATCTAGGTAACATATACTTTCATATAGAAGTATCACTTTTCATGTGAAAAGTATCACTTTTTGTGTTCAAGGTATCACTACGTATTAAAAATATCAACATAATCGAGTATCACTTTTAACATATTTTTCGTGTTATGAAAATACTTTCATATAGAAGATCACTATTTGTGTTAAAAATATCACTTTCGTGTTAAAAGTATCACTTTTTCTCGTTAAAAACATAACCGAGTATCACTTTTAACATACTTTCATATAGAAGTATCACTTTATGTGTTAAAAGTATCACTTTATGTGTTAAAACTATCACTTTCTCGTATTAAAAGTATACTTTCATATGAAGTATCACTTTCATGTGAAAAGTATCACTCGTATTAAAAATATCACTTTTCCTATTAAAAGTATCACATAATCGAAAGTATCACTTTTAACATAATTTCATATAGTAAGTATCACTTTTCATGTTAAAAGTATCACTTTATGTGTTAAAAGTATCATTTTTTGTATTAAAAGTATCACTTTTAACATATTTTCCGTGTTATGAGAAATACTTTCTTATAGAAGTATCACTTGTACCACTTTTTGTGTTAAAAGTATCACTTTTTCCTGTTAAAAGTATCGTTTGCATGTTAATACTATTAATTTGTTCATTTGTGTCGATAAATAATTTTCATATAAAAGTATCACTTTTCATGTGAAATGTGTCACACGTGTTAAAAGTATCAATTTTCGTGTTAAAAGTATTACTCTTTATGTGTTGCATAGACTTCATCGCCCAATTTAAACCTCAAGATTTATGTGAGTTTTAGAAAAAATTGACTGATCGACAAAAGGCCGATGTTGTCAAGATAGGATGGAGGTTTGCCGAAGTCTTCGATCGATTCAAAGATTTCCTATGGGTATTGTTAAAAATCGTGAAGAATTTTACGGTACGGTCGAATGTTGAAATTCGACGATACGAGTTTTGTTGTCACATCAAATGACATATGTGATAATTTTTTATTGCCCAAGAAAGTTGGGAATGATATTCAGAATTGGATCGGGAGAGTATGTTGGGTTGATTGGTGAGTTGTAGGAGAAGTATGACATTGACGGGGAATGTTTGGTGTATAAGGTTAAAAATGTGATTGAGAGTAGGTTAGTAGATGGTGGCGATGACTTTAAGCGGCTTTTTGTAATTTACTGCTTATCTTCATTTTTGACTCAGAGGACGAATCGGAAAGTCGACTTGCATGCGATTAAATCAGTCATTGACGTGGAGAAAATAGGGGATTATGACTAGTGTTCGTATGTTTTAAAAAAGCTGTGCACAGGGGTGGACAAATACAATAGGAACCCCAGAGCTAAATATATCAGTGGGTATGTTTTGTTTTTATTGTTTTTGTATTTCCATAGATTGAAGTGGCGGGGAAACGCTGAACCATCCACACTACCGTTGATATCTCATTGGACGTCTGATAAGCTGAGGAAAAGAATAAAGCAAGAAAGTTATATTGTTGTGCTAGGGCAGGGTGAATAGGTAACGGATACATCTCTTGTTTGCTTGAGGAATAAATGCACGGTTGAGAAAGAGGCAGTTGGGAAAAATGAGACAGGTGGAAAAAACATGGCTGACAAAGAGAAGGTTGGGAAAAATGCAGACGAAGAGGATGAACAAGAAGATGTTCAACTTGGTGATGATGAGTATATAAATTTGAAACTACCGGAGGGGAAGGAGCTCGACGATGGCGAGGTGAAGAAAGCGCTAGGGATGTAAGTTCATTTAAAGTATCAATTTTTACTTGAAGGGAAGAGTATCACTTTTCATGTGAAAAGTATCACTTTTTACTTGAAAAGTATTACTAATCATCGAATAATACTTGGAAGTGAAAAGTATCACTTTTCATGTCAAATATTAACATATTTCTTCTTATTTTTGTAGAATGTTTTTAAGGCTTTTTGATGTGCAAGAGAAATTTTAATCTTGTGACACAATTCCACATGGACGAGTTGAGTAAAATTGAAAAATGAGATGACGAAAGAGAAGCAAGAGAAGAAAGATACTGATTTCATCTCCGCACTCGTCAATCTTTGAAAGCCGATTCTTCTCTTTTCGAAGGTGCACGAGTTGATTGATAAAGCTATTGAAAACTTTAAATTGATGAAGGATTTGGCAGCAAAATGCCAAATTTTGAGCTCCTTACCCCGGAGGATAGGTCCGAAAAAATTTGGTGAAGAAGAGGAAGATTCGGGCAAAACAAGTGGGGGAAGAAGTTGGTGAAGAAGTCGGCGAAGAAGTTGGGGATGAAGAAGCGAGGAGAGGATGCTAGAATCTTTCGACGAACCATGGCCTATTGATCCAAAGGTGAATTCAAATCCATTTTCATGAAAAACATAAGAGCATCCTCAAATTCTTGCGCAGAAGGAGCAAGATATTGTTGATTATTGTTTTTTCAATCACGAAAAATTTATCGAGTAAGTAAATTATATTTTTAAATTACCTTTAATTTCCAGTTCAAATCCAATTTCTTGTTTTATTAATTGTTTTTAATTTCAGCTCAAATTCTTTTGCACATCTTTGGGGTTTTTATATTGCATTTAACGATGGCATCATGACATTGCACGACTCAATGATGATCCACATAATCATCATAGACACATGGGCTATGTTGCTTAACAAAATACCAAAGAACGAATCGCTTTTACTTCCACGCTCAACTTTCGTAAGTTTTATTTAAAAGTGTCATTTTATGGTTTAAAAGTATTAATTTTAATCTTAAAAGTATCACACTCTCAATGCAGATGTGCCTTGAAAAGCTTTTCATTGGAGATAAAGGGAAGGATAATAGTAAAAATTTGAGAGATTGTTGGAATCATTGGATCTCAAGAGGAAACAACGAGACCTCAAGACCGTGGATTTCGTAAGAATATCTTTCCTATTTTGCTTTGGAATTTAGCTTTTCTTCTTATAAAATGCAGATTTTTGTCCGATTTTCTTCTTAAAAATGCGATTTTTGTGCCAATTTGCTACATGCAACATTATATATGTTTGTCATCAACTTTGTTGATGGAAAAGTGCAATATCCGGATAATTTGGTGATAATGAAGATGTTGCTCTTGACTATTTTAGTCTAGTAAAATTTGTGGTAAATTATTTAGTTGATGTTATTATTGATGTCGGTTTTCATGTTATTATTTGTAATACATTGAAGTGAAACGTATCACTTTTTAAGTGAAAAGTATCACTTTTCATATGAAAAGTATGAATTTTCACTTGAAAAGTATTACTCATTATTTGTTATAGTTTGAAGTGAAAAGTATCACTTTTCACTTGAAAAGTATTACTCATTATTTGTTATACTTTGAAGTGAAAAGTATCACTTTTAAGTGCAAAGTATCACTTTTCATATGAAAAGTATCAGTATTACTCAGTATTGTGATTTCTCTTTTTTTTTTCAGCAAAGAGAAATGCTCATTTTCTTGAAGGAGAAAAACCACCCTAAGGCTGATGATATTGCAAAATATGTATTTGAGAATGTCAAATTTCCATGGCAAAGAAAACTAACCAACATTGACTGTGGTGTTTTCTTAATGCACCACATGGAAAATTTCCAGGGGCTTGTTTACTCAGAACCAGATTTGCGTAAGGTATGAATGTTTTTGCTGGTTATAAAATTAGATTAGATTGGTGAACGACGCAAATTAGATTAGATTAAATTTCCAGGTGTTTTCTTAATGCACGTAATTTTATGTTAGTTTTATCTTGTTTTCATTGAAGGTTGGTGAACGACGCAAATTAAGGGCTTTTTATTGCGCAAGGATTGTTCTCAGCCGGTGGAATGAATTAAGAGTGCAAGTTGAGAAGGAAGCAATTGAATTTATAAATCAACAAGCTGATTGATGTATGTATAAGGCTCATTGAGAGAATGAAACATATTTGGTTTGGTGCAAGTTGAGAAGAATTGTTTCTAATTATTATGCATGTATAAATTAGTTTGGTGCAAGTTACATTGATAGGTATTGAATAGTATTTTGGTCTATCTTTTTTGGTTGTATGATTTGCTGGGAAGATGACAGAAAGTTGTTTTCATATTTTGTAAGTTGGTGTGGTTGTGAATAAGCACATTTGTAATGTTCGAGCTTTTGTTGCCAGTTTCATAAATATGAGCTCATTACAAAGATCAATGTATTTTAAAAAGTATCATTGTTTGTGTTAAAAGTATCACCTTTTGTTAAAAAAGTATCGTTTGTTGCGTTAAAAAGTATTACTTTTTGTTAAAAAAGTATAATCTCATTAAAGTATAGCTTTCCATTGAGTATCACCTTTTGGGTTAAAAAGTATCACTTTCTGTTACAAAAGTATCATTTTTTGGGTTAAAAGTATCAATTTTTGTTAAAAAAGTATCATCTCATTAAAGTATAGCTTTCCATTGGAAAAGTATCACCTTTTGGGTTAAAAGTATCACTTTTTGTTACAAAAGTATTATTTTTTGGGTTAAAGGTATCGCCATCATTTATAATACTGAAGCTAAAGAATTCAATAATAAAAAGCTGAAGAATTAAATACTAAAAAGCTGAAGAATTCAATACTAAAACATTAGGAATAGTTTCATGTTTTTATGAAAAAACAATTACTAAAATAATCGAGGATTAGGAGTCTTTGAAGCAAACTCCTTGGATGGATGTGAGCTTGTTGTATCACTACTTTTCTTCTTCTTGTTTTTCTCGAAAATGCCCCTTGATCCTTTCGCTTCTCCCCTTTATAATCGAACGTGTAGGATCCAAAGATCGTAAGAATAATTCAAAACCTCATGTTGTTCCGTAGAATTCAGTGTATTCATCAACGCATCAACAACTAAAGAATCTCTATTGTAGCCATCTTCGATGATTCTTCTCGCCTCCTCATTGTCTTGGCATTTTAGAATAAGATTATAATAGTTTCGTGCCATTTCATGCCGACAAGGAACACAATCCTTCGATTTGTGAGAACTTTCAGCCATCTTATTGAACTTCCCCCACAACTCTGTTTTGACAAATTTTGTCCATCTTTTGACAATGTAACATTCAGGAATCTTGGAGATAGAATGCATATGAAATACTCTTAAGCTATGACAACAGAGTAAACCACACTCCTCAAATTTCTTACAAGAATAGTTTATGAGCATATTTAAACAATCATACACCATACGATGACAGCAACCCCCATCACTTGGCAATGAAATGTCATAAACCATGATGTTTTCTTCAACACGCACAATGACGCATTCAAGAGAGATACTTTTAATAAACTCACTCTCAAACTCTTTAAAAGGGTCAATGTATATACCTCAGCAGCATATTTCAACATTCCAGTCAATGGTAGTACAGACGTTGGAATTGATCTTGAGCATTGGAATTCGTTTTCTTTTTCATTGTTCCTCCAACGCTTTAATGTTTCTTGGAAAATTCCATAAAATTCAGTCAGAGTTGTTGTTTTCATTGCATTGAATCCTCATCACATTGTTCGCACTCTCACTCCTTTGTGAAGATAATATTCCCTTGAAAAAATATCCTTGCTTAATGCAAGATGCCATTTCTCCTTCAAATCATACATGCGCCGAAACCAAGAATCATTATGCAATTCATACTCCGAAATCATAGAATTCCAGCAAGTTTCAAAGTCTCTTTCATCAACACAACCAGTCAAACATTTATTGAATGCTTCTTTGAAAGAATTATTTTTTTCAATGTCCAAACCGACTTATGGCATTCTCGGTGAAGGTGCCCAGACATAGCTTTAGCTTGTGCCTTGTTTGAGGAAAAACCCGCACTGAAAGAAAACAAAATTAAGCATATATATTTTGAGGGAAAAGTATTTGATTTTCATGTTAAAAGTATCACTTTTATAGCTAAAAGTATCACTTGTAGCTATAAAAGTATCCTGCAAAAAGTATCGATATTTGTCATAAAGTATTTACCTTTTCAATTGCATTGCTTATTGCTAGGTCTTGATCAGTGAACAAAGTTACAGGACATTTTCCACCCATTGATTTTGTAAAGACTTGAAAAAGCCACTCAAATGATTCAGATTTTTCATCAGATAAAAAAGCACACCCAAACATGACATTTTTCCAAAGTGGTTGTTGACCCCAACAAATGGCGCACAAATCAAGTTATACTTATTTGTACGATAAGTTGTGTCAAATACCCGAACATCACCATATATTTTGTAGTATTCTTTCATCATAGAATCTCTCCAAAACACATTAGATAATCTACCCATTTCATCCAATTTCACTCTAAAAAAGAAATCCTCCTCTTCGACAACTTGTTGATAAAAGATAGCAATTAACGCCAGGCATCGCCACCTCCTATTGCTTACATTTTCAATCTATTAACAAAATTTAAATGGTCTTTCAAAGCATGACCAAGGCATTGTTCTCCTCCACATTGTGTACCATATAACGGTAAGATTGAGTGGTTTTCATCCCATAAGATATCATATCCTCAATAGCTTTGCCTTTTTCATTTGTAATGACTCTCACGTAACGATGTAGATGGCTCAATTCCCTTCTTATGAGTTGATGGTTGTGTTCTATAATATGTTGAACTATCTCATAAAGCCCCTCTCCATTTAACTTTACTCTCATTGAAGCTTTACATCCGGTGCGTGTAACATTAGCCTTTTCTTTTCGGTTGTAGATTGCTTAAATCCAATGAGAATAACATACATAATATTTCTCAACGACAACTCCTATTTTGTTTGTAGATTTTCTATTAGTTGATTTTCGTACACTAAACCCAATAGCACGAGCATGACGACAATACAATCGATGCATATCCTTAGTTGTTTTTCTTGTTATATGGAGAAGACAACCACTCACATCAAACTCATTTTCATCTTCGTTATCACTTCCTTTGAATTATCGATTTTATCACCCTCATCACTAGAGGCAATAATTGTGACATCTAAATGTAATACTTTTGGTTAGAAACGTGATACTTTTCATTGAAAAAGTAATACTTTTTACTACAAAAGCAATACTTGAAAAATCAAGTGATAAAAATTGGGAAGCACATTACCTTGACTTTCTTGGAGCATTGTATCACTTGCATTCGTGTGGTAATATTGACTTCATCATTTTCATGAGGCGCCAAGAATTGTGACAACATCTAAGCGTAATACTTTTGGTTAGAAATGTGATACTTTTCACCTTGAAAAAGTGATACTTTTTAATAAAAAAGGCAATACTTCAAAAACTTAATTGACAAAAATGGGAAGCACATTACCCCTTTTCTTGGAGCATTCATTACTTGCATTCGTGTGGTAATACCGATTTCGTCATTTTCACGAGCAAAGCACCAAGAATTGTGACAACATCTAAGCGTAATACTTTTGGTTAGAAATGTGATACTTTTCATTGAAAAGTGATACTTTTACTAGAAAAGCAATACTTCAAAAATCAAGTGACAAAAAATAGGCAACACATTATCTTGACTTCTTGGAGCATTACATCACATGCATCCCTTGTGTCAATTTTGATTTCATCACCCTCATCACTAGAGTCAATGACGGTGACAACATCTAAATGCAATACTTTTCGTTAGAAATCGATGCTTTTTATTGAAAAAGTGATACTTTTAGCTATAAAAGCAATACTTTTAGTCTTAATGGAAGAAATCATACTTTCTTTGGCAAGCCCTTTTATATTGTCCATTTTTGTTTTTCAACAAAACCAACATCGAGTGGAAAAGAAAAAATCATTAGAGAATAATAAGTTTTTTCATACAATAACAAACACCAACACCAACACCAACACCAACCCCAATTTCATACATATATTTAGCAACAAAAGGTAAATCAAAGAAGAAGAATTTTACGTACCATGTGACACAATAAGAGAACGCGAAATGGAGGTTTATGTGCGTTGACGTCGAGGAGGGGAGCCGAGGTTTTATGTTCGTTGATGTCGAGAGAGGAGAAGAGAGAACATAAGCTAAGGTTTTTTCTTCTCTGTACATTGTTTCATTCGATTCGAGTGAGGGAGACGCATGTTAGAACACGAGCTAAGGTTTTTCTTCTCTATACAATATTCATTGGATTCGAAACCGGGGAGACAATCGCTAGAACACGAGCTAAGGTTTTTCTTCTCTCGACATTAATCGTTTCATTAAATTCGAGCCGGGAGACGACTTCAGGGCACGGTTCAACGGGTATGGGCTTTTGCAGCGGTTAGGTCCTATTTTGCAGGTGGTTTGGTCCTATTTTTTTGTCATAGCAGGCGGGCGGTCCTATTTTGCGGCGGGTGGGTAGGTAGGTTTTACTAAATGGAGTTTCGTCTCACGGATCTAGATCCGTGAGACGGCCTAACAAGAGAGTCCTCAATCATAAAAGATAAATTATGAAAAGATTCATAGTATCTAAGTTAATTAAAAAAAAGGGCCTAATGCCTACAATCTTGAAATGTCTATGGTATCTAGAATACATATGATTCTAGATCCGCAACCTGTTGAAGACCATAATGTCGATTTGTTATCTACGTCGGATCGAAAACTTGGTCGTCTCGAATCAGAAAAAAAAAAAGCATCGCACCAAGACGGTGTTAAACCAAATGACGACCAAATAACAAAATCATAAACAAGAAAACAAACAAATAATCCAGATCTATGTGCGGAACCACTTATTTAGAAACTAAATTAATGAAAAAGATGTAGAAGGGGTGATTTCTGGCCAAAAATTGCCAACAATCACCCCTTAACAATGAAGAGCAAGAAGAAAAGCAAGAGAGATGGTTAGAGAGAAATGTAAGCTAGGATTAGAGAGAAATTGGTTTATAAGTATCATTTATAAGTACTACTTTTTATGCACATATGTGCTATTGTTAATATGTCGTGAAACTTCATAAGTTTTACTAGTTACTCATAAAAGACTCACTATTTATTTACTGGTTACTTTTTTATGCACAATGTGTTGTAGGAACAGACCGAGTGATGCTTGAAAATTATTACATGTATCTCAAAAAGCATTACTAAACCAAAAAGTGTCACGCTTTTTTCATCAAATATATTTTTTTCTTTCAAAAAATAACATTTTCCTAACTTTAACTGTATAAAAGTAACATGTAAAACTATAGAAATAACACATTATTACTTTGTACATTAATCTAATCATAGAAAATGGGTACAAAGTCCTTATGTCATCCCTATCGTATCCCGCAAATTTTTTTCGCCGCTAACTACTACGTAGAGTCATTGTCCATCTCCATCATATTTAGCACCGAATTAATATAGCGGATCCATTATACCCACTATGGGGCATGTGTCCCCATAGGTTTTTTTCCTTAACTAATAATTTTGTTTATTGTTTATTAACTAATTGACATCCTTATTTATCATTTATTTTAAAGGATTTATATTAATTAATTATAGAAAAGAAAAAGTATTTGTACGATTATGTTTTCATAGTTTATTTTCGTTTCTTGTGTTAAAACATGAATTTTGTTGGTTGGGTGAAAATTGAGATTGGGTGTAAATTAGTGGATGAATATTAAATTTTAGATAGTTTTGAATACAAAACTATGTGATAAAAATAAAATTATATTTATTGTGTGTTTTTGGATATCATTTTTAATATTTTATATGTATATAATAATTAAGAAGTTGATAGTGGTGGACATCCAATATTTAATTTTAATATATTATATTTTATTTGTGAGATTTGTATGTGGTGGGTTTCAAAATAATAATATATTAACGGCTTGTTTGGGATTAACGATGGGTATTATAGGAAAATTAAAGATAATAAAGGATAGCATTGTTCATCATTATGTAGTGGGGTTTTAATTTTTGTTTGGCATCTTGTACAAAATTTCTCCCATTTCACCATCCTTTGTTTTGCAATATCGATAAAACATGATAATTGGACGAATTACTCTTTTGCCCTTCTAAAACAATATGAACCAAAATAACAAACACCCCAACCCATTGGTAAAGATTGAAATCGTGGGCATCATACTAATTTCAACCCGCAAGAATTTAACCTGTTGCGCCCAACTCGGTTTCATCTACAGATCGAATGTAGGTCCCGGGGTGTAAGTGTAAGGTTTAGAAGGGGGGTTGAATAAACCTTACCAAATTTTCGAATTAATCCTTTTAAATATTCGTGAGTTAATACTACATTTGTGTCTCTTGATGGACAACCAATTTAGTTAATCAAGAGAGTTAGTTTCTCAATGACTCAATCGAGCCGTTGATGGAATAACTCATTTGTTTAACTCAATTGTGGTTTTGTTTTTATTGGAAGACTTAACACCCTTAATTTTGATTAAGCAAGGATTTGGTGCTTGATTTAGTACTTATAAATTATCAAGTGGATAGCAAATATGTCGTGAGAATTAAACAATTAAGATGCGTAAATTAAAGTCTTGAAATGTAAATGACACAATGAAATTTTTATAGAGGTTCGAAGATGGGGTAATTCTTCTACTCCTCTCTTCTCCAACTCCGGAGGAATCCACTAGGTAATGATCAAAGATACAAAGTGGTAATGTCCGGATACAAGTCTTGATCACACAAGTGACTTGATCCTTTGGGACTCGCCCCGAGACGCCTTGATCACTCGGTGGCTTCTCGTCGACGACTCGCCTTCTTCACAGATACCTTGCTACTACGGCTCACTTGCTCAAGCTCTTTGGATTTGATCACGAAGCCCTCCAAAAGCTTAAGACTTGGTTCGACTTGAACCTTCCTACAATCCTTCATGGAATGTAGACCCTTGATTTTTAGTATTTTCCTCTTCAACCGATTGAAGTTATCTTTCCTTCAGGTGAGTGTTGGATTGATGTTCTTCGTAGTGTAGGCTTGAGGATTGAGAATGTTTCGATTAAATAATGGCTTGAACGTTTTTGGTTCAGTCTCAGAACTTGTGTCTCTTGTGTCTCTTATTCTCAAATAAACTCCTCAGCCTTTTATAGTGATCTTTCAAAAATTTGCCCGTTGAAGAGATAGGTTTATTTTTGAAAGTCACTTGCGATCGTTGGCTTGTCTTGTTGCAGTCCTTGGAATTGCCAATTCCTCGTATGAATTGTTCTTTCACCGTTTCGCACTTCGACACGGTGTAGTGCTTCCCATTGGTTCATTCCTTTTGCACGCTTCTAGGATCGAGCACTCCGAGAAAGGTGGTATGGAGATATTACTTGTTTAAGTAAATCTCTTGATTTCTCGTGCAACGGATCTTTTACGATTATCTCGACTTGACCGCATTTCCTTGCTTTCCCAGGTGATTTAGTCGCCTTCCAATCATGGATGACTCTTGTCACTTCAACTTGAGACTTGGCTTTTCTTGAGTTGACTTGATCGATACTCCACTCACCGCATCTCACCGCTTCTTCAAGAGAGTTCCCGTCTACTCTTCTTTGCCATACTCAAATTGTCTCGCAAATGAGTCTTCCTTCTAGTCTTGATTTGTCTTCTTGCATGTTGGGCGTAGGCCGACTTAACTCGGCTTGGCCACTCTATTTATTACAATGCATTTTACAACAAGAATTGGGGTGCCAACTTCCTATTCTAAGTTTTACATGGCATTCATCAAAATCTAAACAATAAATTTCCTAACAATTTCCCCCTTTTTGATGATGCCAAAACTTAAACCATTCAAAAATGCAAATAGCAAAGATACATACAGATAGTGTATTGACATAGAATGTATGCGCGAGAATCAATCCTTTTTTATTGATCATATCATTCTTGTTCTTTTACACAATGTTTACAAGGTGTATCGATCACATATTTGTCTACGTAAAAATAAAGAATTTATAGCTTTATTACGAGAAGACTTACATTGTATGTATTTACATAATAAAATACACGAAGGGGTGGACACCAACACTTCATCTCCTTCATTGTCTCCTTCTTTCATCTTGTTCAAGATCTTCTTTCTCTTCTTCTCTTTTTCTCATCGTCACCGCCTTCTTTTTCTTTTCATATGCCTTCCTGGCGACTTCATCTCTTCTTAATCTTTCCCGTCTTTCCTCCCATACCGAGTTTGTCTCTTGTTTTCTTCTTCTATTCTTTTTGCATACTCGTTACTTTTAGCCACTTGCAAATTTGCTACTTGGTCAAGACCAGCCAAAGAGATCCCTCCTTTCTTGCCTCGGATCTACGTATTCAATGTTTTGGGCAGAGTTTCAGTCCAAGCCTCTTCCTCCACCAACGCTTCTTCCTCTACCTCCGGGCGTGCATCTTTGATCGGGGTCTTCTTCTTTCCTGAGTGACCAGCAGAGCGATCGCAGTGAGTCAGTCGCTTCCTGTCGCCTTCTTCACATAACGTGAGACCCTTTTCCCAAGACAAGTCCCAAGCTTGAGCCATAGACATATTTGCAAAGTATCCTTCGTGATTCGAGCGTTATGAATTCATCAACCGATCGTGGCTCGTCCCGACATCCGAGATGGCATAAGTGTCTCGTCTCACCGGAATGCCTCCATGTTCTTTCAAGATGTTCATAACTCGGGCATCCATTCTTCCTTCCACTTCCTTCATCCCCGCTTCAATTGTTTTTCTCTTTTCACCATAGATATAGCAGAGTGTTGGAGTGGCGAGTCTGAGGAGTTTCTTCGCCGATAATGTCACCGTGATGGGACCTTGTTGGGGGGTTTGTGCAATCATCAAGGTCACATCCGTCGATCCTTCCCCTCAACAAGCTTTCCTTTCTTTTGTTTCAACACTTCTCGGTGACTTTCCTTCGCAACCGCTTCCTCCTTCGCGCCTTTAGGTATTCCTCTTCCCTTTTTCGCATCATCAAAGGAGAGAGGAACGCCGAAACAGACTTGCAAGCGGGAAGTCTAGCCTGGCGATGGTAGAGTTCTATCGTGAATCTGCCGAGAATATGCAAAGACGAAATTCGGATCGAGTAGCGTTGGACTCTCTCACGAAATCGCTTCATCTCAAACCATGAGAAGGCTGAATTTTGTATTCATGGTCTCTTCCAAACGCTGTAGATCACTCTTGTTTTGCTCACGCAGCAGCCTTAATCTCGGCAATGTGAGCTTCATGCATGTGCTCAATATGTTCTCTCGCTTCGTTTTTGCATCAAGCATTTTCAGCTCTCCATACCCTGACTTGTTGAACAATGTCCCAAGTATCTAACTTGTTCCACACGCATTGTTTGTCTTTGTTGCCACCATTCCCCGATCCCGATCAAGTTATGCCTCTTAAATCGCCAGTAGAAGATTGGCATCTCTGTTGTCCGGGCCGCATGTCCATAGAGGCCTCGATGCCTCTCCATCCGTTCAATCTCGGCGAATAATGCCTTGAACACTTCGCGGACTTCACCGATTCTTCCGTCGCGGTGATGGCCATGCAAAACGTCAAAATCATAATCACTGGAATAATGGTGCCTCGATGGAAAACGGAGCTGGTCTGTGATAGCATGCTTCGTTTTCTCGACTCTTCATGGAGGTAGGGTACCTCAGGGAAAAAGGAAACGATTCTATAAAGGATTCATCACCGCCAATCGGGATTTGTTCGATGATGAGCGGTGCGCATGAAGTTCTTTTTTGGAGTCGACCTCTTTGTAGCTTGAGGAGCCTATGCAGTGGACTCTAGTTCACTGGGTTTTGTTGTGAAGTGGACCTAGCTTGCCGAAGCGTCAACTGTCTCAACAGCCTTCGTTGGTCGGTGATTTCTCCAATTGAGTAGACCGGTCCCGGCCTTATCGAGCGTCATCGGACGATGATGAGATTTCCATTGGTGGCTCATCATCAAAATTAAAGGTTTGACGAGTAGTCTTGGGATCGACTTGCTCGTGCTTGGAACATCCGCACCTGAAGTCTTTTGGATCTCACACGGGGATGACTCAGCCTTCTTCTTCGCCTTCCGATCCCGAGAAAGGTTACATCAGGATTATCCTGGGAATCATGAAGTGCGCTTATCTCCTTCTCGGATGGGTCGATGATAGCAGGAGGGATGTTCTCTACTTGACTTATTTACCCCAGGAAGTCTCAACCTCCGTGGGCCTTCATTACCTCCAAAGCTAGTCTCTCTTGGCAATGAGGCTTGGTCCTCCCTTTCGATGATGTCGCCTATCTTAGGGTCTTCTCGCGGTGGCATCCATTGGAGTCTCAACCCCATGGATTGCACTTTCATCGCCCGCAGTGTTAACTCCCATACATTCCTTCTCGTGCCTCGACCGCATCAGCAGGCGTCATTAGCCTTCGAAGTAGTTGACACTCACCGAGACAGTCTCAACTGCCTCGAGCTTCGTTGATGGCAACTTGTTGTTCTTCTTGTGTTTGTATTTTCTCTACTTCGCCTCCTTGATTCGTTGTGGAGTCATCCGCAGATCCTCCGACCTTGCTGCAGTGGAGGAGTTTCCCCCTCACCGGGCGCACACCGAGTGACTTGGAATGGGGTCACTCGTCTCCAAGCTCCCGGCCGTTTCGATTGAATGTTCACCGTTGGGGCGGTGGTAAAACACCTTCAATAGGGGTTGGCTCGATGGGGTCCCCACTATCCCGATTTCATCGCCATATCCCTTATTGCCTTCTTCCCGAGTGTCTTTGGGAAGTGGTGGCAGCAACAACAATGGCGATTTTTTGAACCACTCCCATTGGATCAATTTCACCGTGTTCGAGGACTCTCCTGGTCCCTCCTCAATCTTTGCTCGTGAAGGATTCGGATTCGCAATGCTTGCTGCATTTGCAACTCTTCGCGGGCGTTAAAACATTCTCAGGATCCTCATCGGCCGAGAAGACATCAAGGAGAGGATGTGTGTTCTGTGGTGCCGAGATAGGGCGCGATCTTTGGCCTTCTCACGTGCCTCGCCTTCCTCTCGCTTGCTTTTCTTTCTCCTTGTCCTTGAAGATCGCAGGATGTCGTGCAGCTTGTCTTCATCCATCTTTGGGAGCACAAGAGTTAGTACAAGGAAGTTTAACAGTTCCTCTTCTTCTTCTATAAACTCAAAGCCGTTGGAACTGTTCCTCGATTTACTCAACTTCCATTTTCTCCACTCACGCAGACGATTTTGGATGTCCGGGTAAGGTGGAGATAGGATCATTACATCATCGCCACTCTATCACGCCTTCTTCTTGTGTTTTTGTGTGGACTACGGTTGTGTCTTGAGGTTGCCTCTGCTGATCGCTTCAAACAGACTTGGTTATTTCATCAATTACATCCGGAGACTCTACTTCTCCAAATAGCCTCCCAGATCTGCTCCGGTGAGTGGTCGACTGAAACCGGTTTCTCAAGCTCGGAGTGCTTGATGATTCTTCTTCGTCTCCTAGTTTGTACTGCAGGGATTTCTGTTCGGAGACGGTGTCTCCGAGTCTCTTGGGCGGTGGGGCGGTGCTAGTGTTTTCTTCCTCGAGAAGTCGGCCGTCTAGGCTTATCAATTCTCCTCCTTTTGACGATCGGAGAAGGTATTTGAGAGTCCTTCTCGACCGCCTTTCGCTGGGCGGGAGACACTAGCTGCGGGGCAGTGACTATTTCACGCAGGGCGGGAGCAGCGATTTTGACTTTCTTTCTTTGCAGGGGCAGCATTTTCTTAGCACCGCAGGGCACTTTCTTCTTGGGTGGAGAGGAAACAACAGATCTTCAGTGGTCACCGATTCCCCCTCACTCGTGTCGCCTCTCTTGGTGTAGGCTCTCTTCGTGCGCCTGAGAGGTTTGCTCGAACATCCTCTTGTTAACATGGAATGCCTTCCCATGTCTAAGAGGGACTCCTTTCACCTCCATCACCCGGCCAATCACTAGGCCATATCCTGGGATCCTCCAAATGTGCCATCTTCCTCAAGGATTTGTTCCCACGTTCGCGAGTCCGATGTAGACAAACCCAACCCGATTTATTTTCTTTTCTCGCGATGATTGCGGCCATTACAATCACTTTGCTTTTGTGATTGGTCAAAGCCGCCAAATTTGATGTCAATACATTTGGCAACTATGTCCAACACTTGTGATAATCCTCCTTCAAATATCTCTTGTTTGATGTGTACACTATTTTATCAAGATAGTCGGGCTTGGCTATTTTTTCCAAGCATCGCCCAAGTTTACATCAGCCTTCGTTAATGTCTAAGGCTCCTTCCGATTGGTAGTGAGAGTGTGTTCACCAAATCCTTGGCGAGATAGTCACCGCTTTCCGTGAAGCAGATGACTTTATTCCTTCATCGTGAATCTCGGCATTCACGCAGAATCGCGCGACCTCCTCCACATAGGTCATCGGATATTCTAACGTCGAAACGGTTTTACCGGGACGTTTCCAATTTTTCAGCGATTTTCTTCACTAGGGTGTCGTCGGACCCCTGTTTCACCATTCCGCCGAAATCCACAGAGACCCGGTGTGGATTTGCTTTCCTAACTTGACAAAGTCGTAGGTTGGTGCCATTTTTCAGATTTTATCAAAGAAAAACTAAGGGATTGATTTGAAGATAGATAGGGTTTCGAGAGATTTTTTTTTTTTTTTTTGTGTTCCATTTCTTTTCTTTGAGTCTTCTCAAAGTTAACTCAAATTTCAATTAACCCCAACTCATGCTTGAGTTCTTCAAATCTTGAATCACATAATGGTTTTGTGAAGATGTCGGCCTAGTTGTTTATCGTTGAGATATATTCCAGAGGATGATGTCCTTCTTTTCAACATGATCTCTTATGAAGTGATATCCGACATCAATATGCTTTGTTCTTGAGTGCAACACAGATTTTGAGTGATTGCAATTGCACTTGTGTTATAACACATGATTGGAATTTCTTTTTCCTCAACTTCATAGTCTCTGTTCTTTGTCTCATCCATAGGACTTGGGCACAACAAAATGTCTGCAATTTATGTATTCCGCGTCACCGTAGAGGCGGCTATTGAATTTTTTGCTTCTTGCTAAACCAGAAATCACTGTTTTCCTAGCATTTGACATGTGCCACGAAGTGCTCTTCCGTCCACTCTGCATCCAAAGATAGTCGAATCGAATAGCCAATTAGCTTGAATCCACCTTCCTTTGGATACCATAGGCCAACTTCTTGGCTTCCTTTCAAGTATCTCAATATTCTCTTAGTTGTCATATGGCTCTCTTTTTGGAGCAGATTGAAATCTTGCACATACACCTACAAAGAAAGGTGATGTCCGCCCGCTTGCCGTGATATGAGCAATGATCCAATAAGAGCTCGTATCTTGTTAGATCTACAGCTTGCCATCTACATCCATGTCCATTTTGGTCGATGTATTCATTGGTATTTTTACGAAGACTTCTCCTCCATACCAAACTTCTTCATTAAATCTCGGTGTATTTTGTTTGACTTATGAAGGTTCCATCCTTCATTGTTTCACTTGAAGTCCAAGGAAGAATGTCGCTCTCCCATCATGCTCATTTCAAATTTACTTTGCATGAGATTTGAAAACTTTTCACACAACTCTTTGTTTGTGGATCCAAAAATGATGTCATCCACATATATTTGAACAAGCAAGATACTCTTTTTGTCTTGAATTCTCAAAAGTGTTCTATCTACTTTTCCTTTTGTGAATCCATTTTCGGTTAGGAATTGTGACAAAGTATCATACCATGCTCTGGGTGCCTGTTTCAATCCATATAGAGCTTTCTTGAGTTTGTATACCTTATCTCCAAGAGTCTTCTCGCTCAAATCCCGGAGGTTGTTCAACATACACTTCTTCTTCCAATAAACCATTTAGGAATGCACTTTTTACATCCATCGATATACAATGAAATCCTTGTGAGTGCATAGGCAAGAAACATTCTTATAGCTTCCAATCTTGCCACAGGGGCAAATGTTTCATCAAAATCTATCCCTTCTTCTTGGCAATATCCTTTGGCTACTAATCTTGCTTTGTTTCTTACCACGTAACCTTCCTCGTTCATCTTATTTCGAACACCCATTTGGTGCCAATAACATTCGATGTATGGGTCTCGCACTAATTCCCATACTTTATTTCTTTCAAACTCGATTGACTCTTCTTGCATAGCTTGAATCCAATGTGTGTCGTCCAATGCTTGTGACACGTCTTTGGGCTCTATTTGCGAGATGAAGCATGTGAACATAGCTTCTTGTTGAGTTTCGATCTTGTTTTGACACCTTCTCTCATATCTCCAATGACAAGTTCGTGGATGGTCCGTCGCCCATCTTACATCAAAGTTGGAGTAAGTTAGCCGGATTGATCGTCTTGCGGCTATGTTGTCGTGTTTGACTCTCTCTCGTAATCACTTAGCCGCAAATTTTCCATTTGCTTTTGAGATTCACTATCTCATCTTCTTCGAATTGATAATTCCGGCTTGACAAAGGGATTCTTCTCGTATGGTTGGATGATTCAACTTATTAGCCGACTCTTTAATGTCTTCTCCATTTACATTTGGCTCATCGAATACCAAATGAATGGATTCTTCGCAACCATAGTCCTTTTGTTGAGTACTCAGAGGCTTTGCTTTTAGCCGAGTATCCTAAGAAGATACCTTCATCGCCTTTAGCATCAAAAGCCTTTAGATTGTCTTTGCCATTGTTGTGGATGAAGCATTTACATCCAAATATTCTGAAATATGCAACATTTGGTTTTCTTCCACCCAAATCTCATAGGTAGTCTTTGTCACCGCCTGTTTATCATACATCCTGTTTTGAGTGTAGCAAGTCGTGTTGATTGCTTGTGCCCAAAATCTTTTTGGTAACCCCGCTTCACTAACATGGTCCTTGCCGCTTCTTTTGAGAGTTCTTTCCTTCTTTCTCGCAACTCCATTCTGCTGTGGAGTTCTTGCTGCGATAGTTCATGACCAATACCATTCTCAATACAATATCGAAGTTATTATTCCATTGACAAACTCAATTCCTCGTCCGATCTTATTTTGATAATGGTTTGACTCTTCTCGTTTTGAATCATCTTCATCGATTTGTGGTAGTTTTTGTAGAGTTTCTTTCTTCTTACACATGAATATTGTCCATGTATATCTTGAGTAGTCATCTACTACCACCAAGGTGTATTTCTTTCCACTTATGCTGGCTGGTTCCACTGGGCCAAATAGATCCATATGTAGCAGATGCAATATTCTTGTTGAAGATTGGCATGTCTTTTCTTTGAATGATGACTTGATTTGTTTTCCCTTCTGACATGCGTCACATATACTCTCCTTCTTGTATACTGAGTCTGGAAGTCCGTCCACAAGACTACTTCTTGCAAGTTTGTTAATCGTTTTGAAATTTAGGTGACTCAGCTTTTTGTGCCACAGCCAATTTGATTCAATTGTGTTTCTTTGCTAGACAAAAGTCTTTGGGTGTTGCAAGGCTTGACCAATCCACGACATACATATTCTTCTGTCTACATCCTTGCAAAGACAACTTCATTCGATTCAAGATCTTGATTTGGCATACGCCCATGTTGAATCCAACATTGTAACCCTTGTCACAGAGTTGATCGATGCTCGATAAGTTGAAGTTGAGTCCTTCAACATATGCAACATCCGTGATTTCTAATCCATTCCTCTTGATGGATCCAATGCCTCTTATTTCACCAGAGCTTCATTTCCTCCAAATATGACTTTTCCGCTTTAACTTCCTTGAATTTTGACAGATTTTTCTTATTTCTGTCATATGTCCGGGAATGTACCACTATCCATGTACCAGGTTCCTTGGCACTCATTTGTTCCTTGAACCTCGCAATCAAGGAAATTAAGTTTTAGGTACCCATATTTGTCTCGGGTCCCGAGGGGTTAGAATTGTAAGATGATCCAACCAACCTATAGCCAAATGATTTGACTCTAAGAGGTTGCCATCTATCGTGCCATAATCATAATTAATCCTCGCAAATTGCTTGGGGGATTAGGTTCATACAAATTGTCTCTTTTATCGTATGCCCCGCATATGTGTTTTAGCAATTGCCTTCCTGGGTAATTGTGGTGTCTTTGAGTGTAGTGCCTAGGTGCATATGTGTGCCGATAAAAGCTCTTATACTTTTGGAATGGCCTTTCTTTGAGTTTTAGGCCTTTGCCATTTGGGCTTATATTCCATAAGTTTATGCCGATAGTTCACATTATTCCAATCACTTCGCTTGGATATTTTCTACCATTCCCATCATATGTATTTCTTTTATGGATTTTCTGGGGTTTTTGGTAGCTCGCTTCCCTTTTCTGAGTATTTTTTGTTTGGAGTTTTTGAGGAACTCTTGAATCTCTTCTCACTGCCCTTTCAGCGACTCAACTCGGTCATTTTCCTTTTCCTTTATAACCAAGGCCGTTTGCTTGTTATTGTGCTTTGGAGTGAATGTGTGTGCAACATTTAGAGTTTTGGATTTTTCGACTCTTCATGGCTTGAAGATCCTTTTTCCAAAATTACTTTTGAGGTTTGACATAGCACTGAGAGGAATTAAATCCTAAGCCTGTCTTGTCTCCACATTCTCTTTGACTCATAATAAGATCATCCAATGATTTAGATGCCTTAGTGAATGAGGCAATAACATTTTTGAGGTCATTCTCCTCTTCTCTATAGCAGCAATTTTCGCTTATTAATTTAGCATTTTCACTTTTAAACTTTCATTCTCATCACCTATTTGACTTAGAGTACTCACTCCTTAGTCACTTTGAGTTTTGACTCTTGAGTAGGTCGTTTTCCTCATTTAATAGTGTGTGTGAGGATTTAAAGTGTTCAAAATCTTTCATCATTTTTCCTAATGAATCATAAAGATCAAGTGGGTGATGAGGTGTGTGTGTGTCACGATCTACTATCACTAGAGTCCGAGTTTGATGAGTTAGAGTGTACCTCATCTTCTTGGTCGAGGTTGATCTTGTTCCTTGGCCATCAAGCGGATCGGCTTCTTCTTGAGTCACTTGAGTAGTACTTCATCGCTCTCTCGAATCAGTTTTGTCTCTCTTGACTTGGTACATTTTTTAAAGCAGATCTCTCGCAGACCATCATTGCCTTTTTCTTTTCTTGTCTTCTTTCTCTCAAGACCTTCCTTTCTTCTTCATCCCTCGTATTTGTTAACTACAGGATATGAGCAAAACAATGGCATAGTGACCTGGTTGTCTACAGTTCCAACATAGATATTCAGCCTTTTGATCACCTCTTTCCATTCTTGGATTGTCGCCCTTTGATATTCAACTTTTTGATGATATGTTCTCTTGGTTGGCCTATCTTCCCTTGATTTGGAGGGAGCCGAGTGTCTTCCTCGGAAGATTCGCCCTTTCTCTCTTGTAGTTCTTATTGAAGAACTTGTTGAATCTTTTAACCATCGGGCTATTTCTTCTCGATCAATGACTTCTTTGACCTCAGCCTCTCTTCCCATCTTTAACAGAGCAAAATTGTTTGGGTACAAATTGCCTCTTCCTGGTCTTTTCTTCTCACTCAAACTCGTAGGCTTTGAGGTCCGAGAATAATTCATGGTTGGATGTCTTTGATAGGTCCATGAAATGTCTCGGTGCTATGACTTTCATTTCCCATTCAGTGGAAGACTTTTTAGGATCTTCATACACATTTCCTTTCGTGTATATTCCTTTCCCAAGTGCATGACTTATTTGTGATTTCGTGAACCGAGCATCCGGTTGATCCAGGTTTTCTCCGAGATCATTTTGAAGTTCTCAAATTTCAGACAAACCATCGATAATTTGTTTTCTTTGATTTGCTTCCGAGCCTTCACAAATCAATGTCACTTGTCCCGATTTCTTTAGCCGTTTTGCATGATTTGACTTTATTGAACATGGCTTTGTCCAAGGTTTTGTAAAGGATGTCCTTGGCTACATTGTCCAGGTTGTATCTTTTTCTCGTCATCATTTGTCCACTCGGTTCTTGGTTTTTCAACCATGACAGTGTCCGGGAGCAACTTCCTCTTCTCCTTCACAGTGACTCTTCGACAATTTGTGTTCACCTTTAAGATTTGCAGAGGCCCATCTTCTATCACTATCCACATCTCATCATGTAATTTGATAGATGAGTTTCGCATACGAATTTTCCAATCATCAAATTCTTCAATAGTGAACATAGGGATGCGTGTCAAATTTGCTTCCATGATAATAACTTTTAATGATAAAAAGAGTTTTGAAAGTTTAAGTACTAAAGCAGGACTTTGAAAAGTTTGGAGATCTAGTTCAAGAACTGGTGCGGAGGGTTCAATGAACCAACCGCTCCGATACCACTTGTAGGTCCCAAGGGGTGTAAGTGTAAGGTTTAGAAGGGGGTTGAATAAACCTTACCAAATTTTCGATTTAGTCCTTTTAAATATTCGAGTTAATACTACACAACTTGTTTGTGTCCTTGATGGGATACCAATTTAGTTAATCAAGAGAGTTAGTTTCTCAAGGACTCAATTGAGTTGTTGATGGAATAACTCACTGCTTAACTCAATCGTGGTTTTGTTTTTGGAAGACTTAACACCCTTAAGTTTGATTAAGCAAGGATTTGGTGCTTGATTTAGTACTTATAAATTATCAAATGGATAGCAAATATGTCGTGAGAATTAAACAATTAAGATGCATAAATTAAAGTGTCTTTGAAATGTAAATAACACAATGAAATTTTTATAGAGGTTCAAGATGGGGTAATTTTTCTACTCCTCTCTTCTCCAACTCCTGGAGGAATCCACTAGGTAATGATCGGTATACAAAGTGGTAAGTCCGGATACAAGTCTTGATCACACGGTGACTTGATCCTTTGGGACTCGATCACCGAGACGCCTTGATCACTCAGTGGCTTCTCGCACGACTCAGCCTTCTTCACAGGGCACCGCTTTGCTACTACTCGACTCACTTGCTCAAGCTCTTTGGATTTGATCACGAAGCCCTCCAAAAGCTTAAGACTTGGTTCGACCTTGAACCTTCCTACAATCCTTCGTGGAATGTAGACCCCTTTGATTTTTCAAGATTTTCCTCTTCAACCGATTGAAGTTATCTTTCCTTCACGGTGAGTGTTGGATTGATGTTCTTCGTAGTGTAGGCATGAGGATTGAGAATGTTTGATTAAATAATGGCTTGAATGTTTTTGGTTCAGGTCTCAGAATTTGTGTCTCTTATTCTCAAATAAACTCCTCGGCCTTTTATAGTGATCTTTCAAAAATTTGCCCGTTGAAGAGATAGGCTTATTTTTGAAAGTCACTTGCGATCGTTGGCTTGTCTTGTTGCGATCCTTGGAATTGCCAATTCCTCGTATGAATTGTTCTTTCACCTTTCGAGTTTCGACACGGTGTAGGGCTTCCCATCGTTCATTCCTTTTGCACGCTTCCTCGGGACCGAGCACTCCAAGAAAGGTGGTATGGAGATATTACTTGTTTAAGTAAATCTCTTGATTTTCGTGCAACGGATCTTTTACGGTTATCTCGACTTGACCGCATTTCCTTGCTTTCCCAGGTGATTTAGAGTCGCCTTCCAATCATTGGATGACTCTTCGTCACTTCAACTTGAGACTTGGCTTTTCTTGAGTTGACTTGATCGATACTCCACTCACCGCATCTCACCGCTTCTTGAGAGAGTTCCCGTCTACTCTTCTTTGCCATACTCATTGTCTCGCAATGAGTCTTCCTTCTAGTCTTGATTGTCTTCTTGCATGTTGGGCGTAGTCGACTTAACTCGCCTTGGCCACTCTATTTATTACAATGCATTTTACAACAAGAATTGGGGCAACTTCCTATTCTAAGTTTTACATGGCATTCATCAAAATCTAAACAATAAATTTCCTAACACCGAATTCCATCGTTCTCGGAGAGAAAGGTCGGCTCGGTTACCGAGAGCAAAGTGCGTTCATACATCCATTACACCATTTCCGGTAGTCGGGTTAATTCTTTTTCGATCATGAATTCTGTTTTTTTTTTTTTGGTGTGTGTGACTATTTATGCATCCAATTATGAGTTCCTTGAAAGTTCTTGTGCAAATGTAGGGTTCAAAGGGTTTGTGTAATACAATCTATAAGTAGTAAGGTGTTTAATATTTCAAAATTAGGAAACCCTAATTTGAGCTTCGATTGATATGTATAATAGACATTGAAATTTCCATTTCAGTAAACAATGAATAGTTTGGAAAGTAAGATGATTTAATTGATTGTATCTATTTTCTCCCGCATTGAAATTTTTCATTGAATTTACTGAGTCATCCCAAAGGTAGTCAATAAAAAGTTAAGAAGAATGAATGCCCAAATTTGTGTTTGGCTTGTATGGTATGTATTGTGTACTAAATGTTATCATTATACTAATTAAAAAATTTAATCATGATATTGTGTTGAATTAGATCATTGTTGAAATGAGTTCAAGCGCGGTGCCAATCCTTTCTCATCCGACAAAGAATGACTACTCACGGCATATGAGTGATGGAGGCATTTCCGTGTGCAATGCCATTGCGGGTTCTACTTGAAGGTACAAACATCTTGGACCAAGTCGAATCCGGTCAAAGATTTATATCATGTCCAAATCCCGGGTGCGTATTATGTTATTATTATCTACATTCAATTTGTTGTTTGAACGAATGATCTAACAAATTGTTTTCGTATTATATTCCATTTTTAATTAACTTCAGGCAAACAAGTGTGATTTCTTCCAGGTGGATTGATCATGGATTTGACAACCGATCCAAAGAAATGATAAGTGATTTGCACGATCGACTTAAAGTGTTAGGAAGGATTTGGAAAGTTGCAAAAAGCGCCGGACTTATTTAATTAGGGTGACCAAGTATTCGTGAGATTGTAACTTTTCTTGTTATTACGAGTTCGCATCTTAGTCACAAGGTTATGTGTCGTCCATACTAAGTTTTGTAATCGCCATGTTAGATCGTTTAGTGAACAATATTAATCGGTATGGAATGATGTAGGACTATGAAATATTTTGTCTATGTTAAATTTCATGTTGTACTATTTTAGTATGTGGAATGTGCACCTCTTCTTCGTTTTGTACAAGATTATCTTTGAATATGCTCTTCTATTCCATTACAAAACGTTACCAGTTTTGTTGAAGTTAAGCTTTCATTACAATATGAAACGTTCTTGGCGTTATTGTAAATGGTTGTTCCAATTATTTTAATGCAAAATGAATAGAGAATGCATACATCATATGGTGATATTTGTATGTGCGGGTATGAAACATCATTCTTGCTTATTTGCAAAGAGATTCTACAAGATATTGTTCGACAGTTTTGCCATATTTTTTGTCCCATTTCGGAAGAAACAAATGTAGAGAACATGACCAATGAAAAAGGTAAATAACTATTTTATAAGCCATCAAGGACTTTTTGATCGAGTAAATGTAATATAATGTCTACTGTTTGTGTTGTCAAGTTCTATATATCTGCATGCAAGCTATCAATTACTTTTTCACTTCCAAAAAGAATCTCTTATGTACTTGTTTGTGTTGTCAAGCCTATTTTTTGCATCAAATGATATTGATTGATAAAACAAGGCAAGATTTTTTACATCAACTACAAATATTTTGTAGTTGAAAAAGGTCTGTTTAATTAATGGATTAGTTTCATATCCTTTTTGGCTAAAAATTATGTAGCAAGACATACCTAAAAAAGCACACATAGCCTTGGGACTCTTTTGGTCAGTAGCAACACTTGAGCACCCAAAAACTACCCACATATGGCGCCCCATATCCAGTTATTCAAGCTGACTATATATATGATTTAGAGTGGATGGAGCAAGCGGAGCAATAACTGTTCATTTCGGTGTTACTTGACCAACAATCCTTGGCAATTTCAAAGGGTGATGTTAATGCCCATGCATTACTCATTCGCACAGCAATGAACAAGGCGATGCAAAAATCATTTGATTATCGTATTACAAAGACAGCTAGATATACTTGAAAAGGTATCGAATATTCTCTTGGGTGAAAAGGAAACACGGGGTTCGTTTTGTTGAAGCCACGAATACGGTGAAAGCATCCGATTTTGTGTGGAATGACATAGTTCGGGTAAAAATGTTCATATAAAATTTTAAACACACATTCATATATTGAATTTTGGTTTTCAAATGAGTCTAACATTATTCGAGTATTTAGTTGTACATGCACATTTACTAATGGCTTTGTTTGTATGTAGAAAGATGAATTTGGTTGGCGTATCAAGAAATGGGAGACCCAAATTGACGAACTAAAGATGCTATTTGGATCCGAGCATTCTAATCTAATCCCATCCGACGTCAAAATTATTGACATTTCATCGCGACGGCGAATCGGAGGACATTGGTAATATGGATGGCTTGCCCGAAACGGAGGAAGTTGGTGGAAAAATCGTGAACATTTCATCTCCTTGGTCTTCTCGAGATCGCTTTTTGGAATTATTTAGAACAAGCCGGGCAAGAATATGCTTTCGATCTCAAAGCTCGTTAATCAACTGTCAAACCCCATCGGCCCTCGAGACTACCCTGGCCCATCTTTTTACCGTTGTCCGACTCAATTCATACGAACAACTCCACACAACATTCCATCGCCTTCTAAGAGTGTTGAAACGAGTGTGTCGTCTTGCAATCTCGCCAAGGCAAAAATTGAGTGGTCGGATGATGATTGGACTAGGGGTTTGTTTTGTTGAGCCCGGATGAAAAATGGTGTTTTTAGTGTTCTAGTTCTACTTGAAGGTTGTTATTGGCTTTTGATGTCTTGTTTAGATATTTTGATTTTATGTGTGTAAGTTGTAATATGTTTTTAGGTGTGCCTTTCGAGTCCATGTTAAGTTTGTAAAATTTCCTAAAATGGATGTTATGCAATCTACGTTTGTGTGTGAGCTTAGTTTTGCTTTTATGTTTATGAAAATTTGGAATACACTAAACCATAATGTCCATTAATGAAACGAAAATTTGGACAACATTACTACACCGACATCCAAGTAAGCTTAAAGCTAAAACACAAACTTAAAAAAAAAAAAAAAAAAAAACACCACCTTCACACTTCCTCCATTACAAACACAACCACCATCCCTGCAACGTACTAATAATCCTTCTAAACATTACACGCAACTTGAACAACCATCCAACATAATGAGCCCCATAGCCTAAGACTTTAATTCTTGCCCACATCGATCCTCCTTCACCACTGTTTTTATTTGAGATTTGGAGACGGCAACCCTCGAAATTCCCATTCTTCAATCCTCTCAATTCCATCTCGTTTGCTTCTTCATTGTCGGTGTAATCGCCCTCATCGGATGAAACCCCTTCAATATCGAGAGGATTGTCTCAAGTGTACCCTGGGGACGCCATCAAAATCAATCTCATCAGCGTTCCTTATGATGTATATGTTTGAGCATGAAGTGTACCACGGAAACCCATAATTTCGATAAAATCGACACATGTTGCTCTCCGAGTGAATAGAAATAGACAACCATCAACTTTTACAAAATATTTACAACAAACTACAACTTAAAATTAAGAAAACATTGTATGAGCATTCTTACAGGGCCAATAAGCTGATAATATTCTGTGTGATGTGATTTGTTGCAAGTTATGTCGTATTGCATTAATCGGGAAGAACCTTGAATTTGATGAAGTCCTTAAAATTAGTCCTCAACATTTGGATTTTATTTTTCACTTTCGAACCTTGAACTCTTTACCACGGATGTCAGTTAGAGCTCTCATCAATTCAAAGAAAATTCCGTTGAATGAAGCCAGGATCACGAGGTCGGACGTCGGTCGCATAAGCGGAAGAACACCCTATAGCAATGTTCTTCCTCTTGTTCATCAAGCCGCACCCACCATGTTTTGCTTCGCCACTTGGTTCCTAGTGCGGACCATTTTTCGCAAAAACATACAAAAACCAACAATTAAAGGTGTGTATATTAAAACATGTTATTCTAATATAAGTTGCAATTCATGAACTAGATGAAAAATTTGGACTTGAATTGATTTTCGTAGAAAAAAATTACCTCCTTAACACGTTTTTAGCAAAGGATGACTTTCTTGTTTCAAGGTAATCTAGCAGACTTCATTATTTATACGAAATGAGAGGTTAGGTGATTTCATCCCGTTCATTCCATTCATAAATGCTATACTTGAAGAGGTTGCTAATGAGAATAAATTTCATATCTCTTACTCTTCTGTGACCTTCAACCGTCTATTTGTCTCTTGGCATGGATTAGTGCAATAAATGAACTTGTTGAACCCATCCATTTGAAGTATCGGATGCCACCTGATTTTGGGAAGTTGGATATACTGGTTCTACAACCCATTAATAAATGAACTTGTAATATCTAATCCATAATTAATTGTCTTTGATCCACACAACATATAATGAAGACTACATTTATTAGTATTCAGTCCAAGGAACATGATATACAAAATATGCATTCATACAACTGATTATCATACAATACATTAGCATATTGTATAAAATAAGTAGCAATACTTCATACATTTACAAATACTAAGTGCCCACTAAGTACAGTACCATTAAGTTTTCCAAATTAGGTAGCATTACTAATAATCACCAAAAAATGGCCTTGTGCATGACATATCAAGTACCATTAATCGTAAATAGAGTCTAAACACAGTCATTCATGCAAATAGCTATATTAACAAAATAGATTAGTGATCTAATACTATGATGTGGTTAGATCTTTCCTTCGCACATCATTCGGACCATTGTAGCCTTATTTTCGGCCGAGAGACTGAAAAATAGGTCTAGATCTTTAGTATCACTGCATAGTCGTTTGGACACTACAATTTTATCTTCAACATTGAGGAAGGGCATTTCAGCCAGAGCGTCAAAGACAGCCTTCCGATTGGAAGATGCATCTTGCTCAAAACCAATTCTCTTAGCTATTTCACCTTGACTTAGTTTGTTTTTTTTTTGTAAGAAAGAACTCACAACCTCTGTGAAATTATCCTCTGTGTCATCACGTGCTTTTCTTTTGTTAGCCGACTTCGTTTTACCAGTGTGGCTACCCTCGTCACGGTAATTAGATGTACCATCAGCCTCCTCAATTGGACTAGGGGTTGAAAATTTGGTTGTGTAGTTGGTTGTTCAGTTAGTGGTGGGGCACCACTAAGGATATCCTATATTACATCCGCAAATCCTTCAACATTCTCACCAGTTGCTCTATCCTTCCCAAATATTTTGCACCAGTCCTTGTAGTATGGCCATGATTTGAATCTCATTAGTTTGGCATTTGGGTCTATCTGCAAACAAGTAACTTAATTGATTCGTATAATAGCATGAAAAAACCTCCTTGACTGATCAAATATGACTATGTTTTTAGATTACCTTAATGTAGTCTAACCATTTAGGTTCTTCTTTGACAATCAACATGTTTGAAGAGTCATTCCATTCGAATCCGAGAAAGTCGAAGCATCGAACTTAAAGAAGCATAGTCCTTTTTCCGGACACATATCTTAGAATTGATATGTGGTATAGCCTTCAAATCGTTCCTGGAAAGGCTTTTGCCATGGCCGCTCGAGGTGATTTTGATAGCCACTTTGAACCCATTGTCGCCCCTTCCCTCGACAATGCACTCCTTTAGGGCATGCGGGAGGACATATTCCTCTTGTGTAGTCCAAGATCTTCTAGTGTGGGTGGTATTTTTGCGAGACGCAGTCTTCTTGAACACTGCTTTGTGGAAGACATACCTATCCGACATATATAATTACATAAACAAACACTTCCAAACAACAAAATGACACATACCATAAAGCACATTCAAATTAACGACATATATCACGGATAAACGAATCAAACAAACATCAAAGTATATATCGGCATGCACGTTTTAACATCCCATAAAAACATAACATTACAACAAGTCCAAGATTCATCATTTTTTGTACGAATAATTTTAATTAACTTGTTCTCTCGGCATGATTCCCAAATCCCTAAAACATTAAATCTAAGAACGTGTTCGCACGTCTAATTACGGCGTCCTCTCCATTCATTGTACATTGACAGAGCCATATCCTCTCGCCAATCACCCACACTTGAGATGACTCGACTACGTTAACAAATTCATCATCAATCTCATCATCGCCTTGCCCCACAACATATTCAGTACTTCTTGTTCGAGTGGATCGACGGCCATCGATTCAGTATGAAATTATGGATTAAACAACAAGCCATAATGATATGATTCGTGTTTTAATGGGAAAATATTGTTTGCTCCTTAGGATAGTCCATCGTTGTTATAGTAAACCAAATGATCTTTCAATAATGTTACGAGCCTTAGCATGTCGGAGGTTGAACAATTCCCTATAGTTCTAGGGTGCGTAAGATCATGTCCCCATTCATCCAAGTGGTACCTCACGCTGTGACGGTGTAAGGAAGCCCGGCCCGTTGGTATAGCCCATAGTCACATAAGTAGTAATTACTTGTCCATTTAAAAATAATATTTTAGGGTATAATTAGTCGGTTTAGGTCTGTTTGATTCAAATTCTAAAGTAATATTTGAGGAAAATGATAACTAACCATTTGGGACTCTCAGCCCATGATCCCTACTAATTGCATCTCGCAAAACACGACTATCGGCAGCAGATCCTTCCCATCCGGACAATACGTAAACAAAATTCATCTTTGGGTCACATACGGCAAGCACATTAACTGATATTTGTCCTTTTTGCCGGTTCCTATAATGAGCTTTTTCATTCACAAGTACCCAAACATCAATGTATGTTCCATCTAAGGCACCTAGACATCCCTACCGGATAAAACCCAAAATCAAAATCAAACTTTTGCAAATTAACATGGATTAAATGTAAAGTGTTATTTCAATTAACCTTGAACCATTTCCATCGTTCATCTGTACAATCATCACCTACGTGTTGCGGTGTGGATAATAGTATGGAATGAAGCCTTAGTACAGCCACAAGAACAGCATTGAAATGGGTACTAATGGTGTACCCTGATCTTTTAAAATCAAACTTGACAACCATATTTTTTTTATGATGCGCTAAAATGGACAGGAATATTGCAACTTGCTCACTTATTTGGACATTCCGTGTACGTTGTAACCCACCAACATTCTCTAGAAGGAAACACAACCTACCAAACGCATTTCTATCCATACGAAGTTGTTGGATACATGTTGGATCATCGGTATGGATTAGCTGATGCATGTGTTTAATTTGATCCGGTACGCGGTCAAGCATCCTATATGGAGCATGCCCCAAACTTTGTCTAGTGCGACGACGTCTTAACATAAAATGCCGACGATAATAACAAAGGAGGAGCAGTACTATATTGATGGTTGTAATTATCTCTTCAACTATGACGACGACATGCATTTCTTCGTTATCCATCTAGATGACCATTACTATCAGTTAAATGCAATATTCGTACTTTTTAATCTCGATGCAAACGCGGCTATGTAAAATGATTTCAAACCACAAACTAGATGTACACAATATTGAAAGAATCTCTTTCAGCAAACTATAACAATTGACAAAAAAACAAAAAAACACATTGCAATTTGTATTCGCCAAACCACATATTCGACCAAAAAATACTTCACCTTCAGTGTGATTGTGGAAAAAAAAGTGACGGGCTGTCATACTAATGATGGGCCCAACAAAAAAATCCCAAATAAAATAAAAAGGCTGAAAAGGAGCATTATATGCCAATTTCTAGAATCCCAAACAAGCCGTTATTATCAGCTTTTCAGTGTTGGTTTTTGTTTTTTCTTCTTGGGAATTAGAAATATACAGAGTTTGTTATGTTTAAATATTTGAGATATACACGTGAAACGAATAATGTGAAAGGCTTAATATTAAGTGGCAAATTGCAATTTCTTAGTTAAAGTTTAGTTTTCTTTATTGTGTTGAGATTATATGCACACTATCATGTCAATTAATTGGTCCACATATTGCTATGAATCTTCTGCCCACTTGCCTAATCTCAATGGACTCCCATGATTAATCCAATTAATTAAAAATTTCAATAACCCCAGTTAGGGATTTAAGAAATTTCAAAATATTTCATCAAATCATGTGCTGTCGTAAGGAGATTCTACTTGTCCCCTTGATCTAAAGTCTTAGAAAATTTCTGATAACTTCTTGATCCTGCTTACTAGATTTATATTACTGGATGCGTGTATATCAAGTACATCGATTCTAATGAATGATTCATGCGCACAACTAGAGTGAGCTCATATCTTTGAGAAATATTTCGTGACCAAGTTTGTGATTGTGAAACTATACTTTAAATAAAGGTTTATTTGTCAATATGTGGGTGGAGTAGATGCCCCGGGAGCATATTAGTAGTTTAATTAGTACTATGTACATAATTAATCCTGTATCCTCGAAAGCTGCATTAATAGTAGGCAAAATTGCAAAATTAGTTTCATAATTAGACCATCTCCAAAGACTCTGCACTATTTTGGTGCGAGAATCCGCACTACTTTAGCAAAATTTACATTTCATCTCCAAAGACTCTGCACTACTTTATGCACTAAAAAGAATATTCCATAAAATTCTTTCTTTTATTTTGATTTTTATTATTTTACTTATATAAAATTTTATGAGTAATTTTTTATTGTAAAATTTATTTATTTTTTATTTTCAAAATTAATCAAATTGAAAAAATAAAAAAAAAATAATGAAATTTTATGTTTCAAAGTATTTTGTAATGTATTTTATGTAAAATTTATAATTTTGTATGTAGTATTTTAAATTTTATAGTATTATCGAAACATACCATATTTTGAAAAATTATAATCTGCAATTGAATTGGTTTTAATATTATTTTCTACTAATTTCTAATTAATAAAAATGCATTTTAAAAAAATTAAATTTAACAAAAAAAAAAAATAATAGCGCATGAGCAGTGCGGCGCCATTTGTGGCGCCTGCACTGCTCATTTCAAGAAAATAGCGCCATTATTGGCGCAGATGTTGAGGGTTTTAGGCGGCCAAAGACTACTCTACTTTGGAGTAGGTCGAGTTGGTCTTATAGGCGATTGTAAAAACGTCCGATAAAAATCAAATTTTGCAAAAGCGGTATTGTAAACTATATAAACATCACAGATTTAGTTCTCGCAAAATGCATGGTTTGCAAAATAGTCATGTGATTTGTATGAAAAATTTCAATCTTGGTCTTAATTTAACAGAAATTGGAAATTTACATGTGCCGCTCATGTAATTGAAATCCGTCAAAATTAGTACTAAATTAAAATTTTCATAGTTAGAGGACTACTTTGCAAACTTTTCATTTTGCAGGTCCAAAATTGAGAGTTACTATAATTTATAGGATTTTTTTTTGCAAAATATAATTTTTACAGGATCTTTTTGCTACCGCCTATAGTTAAAGTGCCAAATTTGCAATTTTGCCTTAATAGCATGGTCGTGTTTGGACCTTTAGACCTTCACGGGTTAGTACTACATAAACTTGACATTAGATCTTATTTTTATTTGGATCCAAATTCGAGTGTTCTTTTGTACTTTAGTTTATTGAACCTATTTTAACAACTAATAGATGGCAAAATTATGTAAAGTAACTTTAATATATTTACAAAAAATGGTAGAAGTTGAAAAGGCATCCTATCACTGTTTTGAGATTCTAGTTTTTGAACTTAGAAAATTTGGCTAGATCTACTTGTGATGATACCCGAACCGAGCTGGGTAAAAATATGTCCACGTGGTCATTCAGCTGATGATAACGAAGCCGTCCAAGATGACGTGTACCGACCAGGATGATGTAAGTAGCCGACCTGATGATGTGGCACGAGCCGAACCCGGCCCACTATAACCAAATAAAATCTAGCAAGTGCTCCACTCAACAAATCTCCCACTAAGTGGATACAACACACCAGTGGCAGACCAAGATGCCATTTGTCGATGAGTCAAAGGGAGAAGTCAACAAATTTCTCTCAACACATGGCCAACATGCGCCTCATGCACACCAGGGAGAAGACACGTGTCCCATAATTATCCCACTATTATGCTAGATGTAATGATGATTAGCCCACTAATTGTATTAGTATAAATAGATCTCATTTATTAGGAAAAAGACAAGAGAGAAAATCCTACTATATAGCTTGTAAAATTCAAACTGAGTGTACGAAGCCGACCAGACACGCTCCACTCGGTATTCAATATAAAAATGCATAATTAGCCACTTTTCACAATTGCCAAGTGTTTATTTTATTTCCACGTCATACTATTTTAAGTATTTTCTTTGTTGGTCCAAGAAGAACATCAACAAATTGGCGGTAGAAGGAGGGCCCGTTTGGTCCAGTCAGTATTTCGATAAGTCCAAACCATTCCAGCAAAAGCAAACTATTTCATCCCCTTATAAAAGGATGAGTGAAAACTCGAGAAACCCATGTAGAAATGAAGATCCACCACAAGAGACCCAAAATGGCCAAAATACCAACGGCCAAAACGTACCCCTGGCCGGGACTGGGGGCGCGGTTTTATTATCCCTTGCACAACTTTTCACTAACCCAAATTTCATCCAACAGATGAACCAACTCGATACCCAAGCCCTTGCAAATCCTCCACCACAAATATCCACACCCTCATTTCGAGTTAATGAGCTTCATGGATGCATACTCAGGCTACAACCAGATCCGGATACACCCGGATGACGAAGAAAACACTTCATTCTACTCGGCCCGAGGAGTATACTGTTACAAGATGATGTCGTTCGGCTTAAAAAATGATGGGGCGACCTGTCAGAGGCTAGTCAACAAAATGTTTGAAAAGCTGATAGGGCATACAATGGAAGTATATGTAGATGGCATGCTTGTAAAATCATTTTATGATGTCAACCATCTTTCCGATCTTAATGAAATATTTAAAATTTTACGCGAGTATAAGATGATATTAAATCCAAAAAAGTGTACATTTGGGGTCACTCGGGTAAATTTTTAGGATATATGGTCAGAGAGGAACCGAGGTTAATCCGGATAAAATCAAAGCTATAATCGACCTAGAATCCCCCAATTCCGTAAAGAAAGTGCAAAGATAAATGTAAACCATTCTTTGAGATAATAAAGAAAAATAAGGATTTCGAATGGACCAAGCAGACGCAGGTAGCATTCGAATCATTGAAACAACACTTATCACCCATCCATGTTCTGTAAAAACCGAGCCCGGGGGAAGATTTGTGTTTATATCTTGCAGTTTCCGAATATGCCGTCAGCTTGGTACTCATCTGGTTGGATAACTCGATTCAACATCCAGTTTATTATATCAGCCAATCCTTGCACGACGCCGAACTAAGATATCCTCCGATGGAAAAGCTGGCATATGCATTAGTCATCTCGGCACGGAAGCTAAGGTCGTACTTTTTGGAACATAAAATCATTGTGTTAACAAATTATCCTTTGAAGAAAGTCATGCACCGACCCGACACCTCAGGTCGGATGATCAAGTGGGTCGTGGAACTCAGCCAATTCGAAATTTCATGAGCCGAGAACGGCTATCAAAGGACATGCACTGGCAGACTTAATTGTAGAGTTCACTCCGTCAATCCAACTAGACATCATCGAAGAGCAAGAATGGAAATTGTTTGTCGATGGCTCTTCCACCATGATCGAAGCGGGGGTGGGATTGTGATAATCAATTCAAAACATAAGTGCTACTGCTCGGCCGTACGTTTCAGTTCCCGGCGATAAATAATGAGGTGGAGTATGAAGTGTTAATAGCAGGTCTGGAAATGGCAGCGTCGATAGGTTTGAAAAGACTACTCGTTCATAGCGACTCTCAATTGGTTGTCAACCGGATAAATGGAGAGTATGAGGCAAAGGAACCAAGATCGCACGGTATTTGGAGCTCGCAAAGGGTAGACTCTCAGAGTTCGAGGCGAAGTAATACATATACCTAGAAAGCGATAATATACAAGCGAACGCTTGGCACGGCTAGCATCCACTCGGAACTGACCTAATCGAAGACATTGGGGTAACCCACTTATCTTCACCTTCATTGAACACGAAAAATATAAATGCCAACGAAGGTGCCGAAATGACATGGATAACACCAATCATTCAATACCGGAGCATGAGATTCAACTAGAAAACAAGGCCGAGGCCAAAACATTAAGAACACAGTCGCTTCGGTACACTATAGTAGACGGGGTCCTATACAAACGTCGGTACTCGGTCCCACTGCTCAAGTGCTTATTAGAAACAGATGCCGACTACGCTCTCCGCGAAGTACATGAAGGAATCTGTGGAAATCATGCAGGGGGCCAGACACTTTGTGTTTGTTGGCTTGTCTTGTCTTCGTCTGCAACCTTTGTGATGTTGACCTTTTCTCGTATTAAATGGCATTTCAGATTTGCAGGTTTCTGACACAAGGTGCAGTGTTTCGCATGGCTCATTCCTTTTGCACATTGCAGGACAAACACTTTTAGACTGGTAGCTTGACACATTACTATATCGAGTAATGTTCTTGACTTTATTCCAACGGATCTAAGTCGATTGTCTTCATTGATCTTTGCGCTTTACCCCAGGTGACTTGAAAGTCCGCTCCAATCATAGGATTGACTAATTGTGACTTCAATCGATAAGTTGACTTGACCGACACTTCTCACGGTTGTTCCACCGACTCTCCTTGATCGAGTCCTTGACTTCTTTCTAGGCCATACTCAACTAACCGTGACACAACAGAGTTTTCATCCAAATTCGCGATTGAGTTCTTGTAATCTTTGACATAGGTGACTTAACTCATCTTTTCCAAATCCTATCTATTACAATACAAATTACAAGGAAAATGATGTGTCAACTTCCTAGTTTAAGTTTTACATGGTATCATTAAAATCTAACAAATAAATTTCCTAATGATACATTTGCAAGTATATTCAAGTATGTTTTGGTTGGGTTCCTTTGTTGGCGTGATCTGCGTATTCTTGTAACTTCTTACATGAAATGGAGCTAAATTGGATAAAAAGTCATATCACGTTCTAAAGGATAGGTCAAGAGCTAAGGTACGAGCAAATATGTGAAGGAAAGAAGCATGGACGATCGAGAAAAGGGAATTTCCTTCAAAAATGTCCAAATGCACTGAGTTCTGAAGACTTGGTAGGGTTTAGTATTTTGGCCATAACGTTCTCTACAAAATTTATATTAAGGTGATTCAAGTGACTATGGAAAGCTAAGAGAAAGAGCTACAACTTTTATAAAGATACAAGGAGCAAATTCGGACGAAAACATGTCACAAGGACGGACCGTGTGGGACCATACGGCCGTGTGACATACCCATGTGAAAATGACATGTCCGTGTGAAGTTGGGAAGAAATAGGGGACAGAAACAAGCCGCACGTCGGACCATATGGGACCCACATGAGCGTGTGAGGTTGGTGCAGGTAAAAGCCACACGGCCGTGCGTGTGAGGCTACAAGGTTGGGCCGTGTGGTGCATCGACACGCGTTTTTCGGTGTCCTTTTCTCACTCCAACTCTACAAGTGAACTCTCTAAGCATCTATAAAAGAGACCCAAGGATTGCACGAAAAATCATTCATCCATACAACATACAACACACCAAAATACACGGGGAACACAAGATCAAAGGTCTTACGAGAGAGGAGGGCTGGGTTACGGAGAACACCACAATGCCTTTCACATCTACGAAAGCGCAAGAGCTTCGAAGGCTTGGAAGGAAGATCCATCCTGACAAGAAGGGTTTTTTTTTTTAGTTTAGATCTCTCGTCTGTACTTAAACGATATCACAATGTTGATTTCAAGTTTGTCTATGAATTTGTTATCAATGTTTGGCTAATCATTCGGATCTTAGAGCATAATCAAATCTGTGGATTCATGTTAAATTTTGATTAATTATTTTCTTAATTGATTCATTTATTCTATTTTATGAATTTGAGTGCTTATTCCTAATTACTTTTTATCTGATCAATAATTAGCATGTCATATTTGTTAGTGTGAAATTCGGAAGAGTAGTTCTAACAAAGGCGGAAATCAAAATTAGACATAAATGGGTGTATCAAGTCGGGAGACCTACAATTGTTATTAATCTACTGTTTATGCGCCGCCCGGGAGGGGGAATAGACTAACTTAGGAATTGAACCGATGGAATTGCATGAATTGGTTTTGTTAAACATTAATTGGATTTAATATTGAAGAAGCATGTTGATATTATGTGCCTAAGGTTGCTTCCAAGGTTGTTGAAAATACTTGTGGAGTTCGCAAATTTATTTATTTTCTTTTTAATTTTCGGTCACTTCAATAAAATTGGAATGTCATGTTATCATAGCGTAAGTGTTTCGTAGTCAATCCTGAGGAATACGACCTTGCTTGCCATTATTCTATAAACTACAATGTACACTTAGGGCTCGTTTGGTTGGGTGTTATGCTAGGGTATCAACCACTTTTGTTATCATGCATATTATTTTGTTTGGTTCAACCTTGTTGGGCCCATGAAAAAAGACAAGGCCCGATCTCTTATCAAATGAATTTAATGATACAATATCCCACTATAGGGGTGGGATACATTTCTCATTCTTTTCTCTTGCAAACCGAAATTACCCCCTTACCCCTCTAATGTCTTTGTGTGTTGTGAAAATGATAAATAAATTATAAGTTAGGGCTACAAAGGTCATATCCACCTTGAATAAATGTTCTTATCCAATATAACCAAACACATTATTAATAAAACCATTTGTGTCCTATAGCCCAATCCATCAAACAAACACAATAATAGGACTTATTGTATCCACATGATAAGGCTGGAAAATGAAATGGGAATTAATCATGCATATTAGCATCATGCTACCAAACGAGCCCTTGCAGTTGTAAGATCCAAATATTTTTGAAGAACAAGTTTTTGGCGCCGTTGCTGGGGATTGGAAGATTCTACTTAGATATAGTAATAAGTAGTTCACGACTTTGAAATGTTGTTACTTTACGGGCCAATCAACACTTTCTTTAAACTTGAGTTTCAAACCTTGCGGAAGTGGGCTCTTTACAAGGCATTCTCGTTCTCAAATTATGTTGTTAATTGTTAAAACGCCTATCATTCTCTCAGATCTGTGCTTGAAGAATTGTGCCTAGCGAGACAAAAGCGATTTTTTTATTATTTTTTTTGATTTTTGTAAAAAAAATTATTTTATTTTCGATTTTTTTCCCTTTTGTGAATTGTAACTTTTTTTCTTTTTATTTTTTTATTTTTGTGAATAATTTTTTTATTATTTTCGATTTTTCCTTCTTTTGTAAATAATTATTTTTTGCTTGTTTCTGACATCGTTTTTGTTGAATGCGAGACTGAAATCTCTGGAGAAAACAAGTAGCCCAAAATTGCTACTGCAGTGGGAGGCCATCAAAAGGACAAATTCCAAGCGATACTGAACTTAATCCAAGAAAACAGTGCAACGCCATTCGTCTAATGGATGGTACAAAATATAAGGGCTTAAGGATTTCAACCGACACGGTTCAACAATAGTGATGTTGGAAATCTGAAGTCTGGCTGAAGACGTAAAACTTAGCGCTTTGTGGGAGGCAACCTAAGAGGCGTCACGACAAACCCCAGGTTCAAAAAAAAAATCATATGATCGTGTGGAATTCCACACGGGCGTGCGATCTACTGAGACCAGCCACACGGGTAGGTGTGTGAGTACACACGACCGTGTGGTGGAGATAAGGAAACAGAGACCCCTAAGGCTACATGGCTCTACCGTGTGAACTATCCAGATAGGTACTCTTTATGCATTCCTCTTTCTTTTGATAATTTTCTCATATGTTTGGGACAAAGCACATTTTACGTTTGGGGAGGGTTGTCAAGAATGCTTAATTTAATCTTGTTGCATTTTGCATTGCATTTAGGATTGTATGTAGAGCATAAAAATTGCATTAAAATTTTTTTCGTTTTTTTAAATTTTTATTCTTATTTTATTTTTTATTTTTAGCATGTTTATCGCTTTAGCACGTTTAATTGCTTTTGTGTGTGTTTTTTAATCAAGATTTTTTGAAAATTCCCAAAAGCTTCCGTATGATTTTACCATGAGCATTCAATTTAATGAGATAACATACTTTTGGCAATAATGCGATGAATTATTGAGAATATATCATTTATTTGTTTGGTATTAGTTGAGAAAATTAGGTATTTGAGCATGTTGCGAAAAAAATAAGTCTATGAGCTTTTTTGCCTTAAACTGCTTTATCTTATGCAGCTTATTTGTTCTTGAGTGTGTCATTCATGATTGATCGAACTCTATAACTTGCTCTGGTATCTTCATTTAAGTCATATTTGTGTGCAATTTTTGAAAATATTTAAGGCCATCTTTGTTTAGCCTACTTAGCCTAAAAAGCCTACCTATGAACTCATGATTCCCTAGTCAGCCAATTTTGAGCCAAAACTTTTTTTTTGTTAGCCACATTGATCTTTAAAATTGAAAACATGATTTTGTCTTTGAAATTTCTTGGGCTTATAGAAAATGAACAAGTTTGGGGGAGAAGTGGTGAAAATTTATGAAAAAAGAGAGGAAGTTGGCAAAAGAAAGAGAAATGAGCAGTATCTGGGTAAATGAAGAAAGAATGAAGCTCGAAAAAAAATAAAAAAAAACTCTGAAAAATATAGAGAAAATCGAGCAAAAGAAAGAAAAAATTCTGAAAAATTGTGAAAAAATGAGAGATTGAGGCTAGAGAAAAAGGAAAAAGGCTTAAAAATGAAAAATGAGAAATAAGGGTGGAGTTGAGTTGAAAAAGAAAATACAATGAAAAATGAGTATTATCTTTGAAAGTTGGTTGGTGAGTTGCAAGTCTCGTGCGCTTAAATTTATTTGCTCAAGTCAAGTCACTTAATCCAAATTTTCCTACCCTTATCAAAGAGTCGACATTACAACCTAATAAAAGTCCTTTTTGATTCTTATGGTAGTTCTACTTTCATTGAATTGATTTTGAGTGTAAATTACATGTACCATACACTTTGAGAGTTGAGTGATACACTACTACTACTTATGAGTCGTGATGTCAAGTACCGAGAGAGTATTAATTATGCCAAACTTATGAAAGATGACTTCTTGATAATGAATTGCATGGTTTACTTAGATATGAAGTCGAATGAGATTAAATGTTTATAGTGTTCTTGTGTGTTCTTTCTATCCCTTGATATTATTTTCTTAATTTGCTCGAGGACGAGCAATGGTTTATATTTGGGGGATTTTGATACTTGTAAAATATACGTACTTTTAGGGGCTTATTTTGATATGTATTTGATACATTTACATTTATATTCGAAGATGTTTTGGTTGGTTTCCTTTGTTGGTCGTGATCATCGATATTCTTGTAATTTCTTACAGAAATGGAGCTAAATTGAATAAAAGATGATATCACGTACAAAGTATAGGTCAAGAGCAAAGGTACGAGCAAATATGTGAAGAAAAGAAGAATAAACGATCGAACAAAAGAGAATTTCCTTCAAAAACATCCAAATGCGCTAACAGTTTCCATCACTGGCAAGGCTTAGTATTTTGGCCATAACTTTCTACAAAACGATATTAAGGTGATTCAAGTGACTATGGAAAGGTAAGAGAAAGGGATACAACCTTCATGAAGACCCCAAGAGAAAATTAGGACTAAACCATGTCACACGGACGGACTGTGTGGGACCACACGACCGTGTGACGTACCCACATGAAAAATGACATGTCCATGGGCGTGTGAGGTTGGTTTGAGTAAAAGCCACACGGCCGTGTGAGGCTACACGATCGGGCTGTGTGGTGCACTGTCACGCATTTTTTTGGTGTCCTTTTCTCACTCCAACTGTGCAAGTCAACTCTCCAAGCATCTATAAAAGGAACCCAAGGCTTGCACGAAAAATCATTCATCCATACCACATACAACACACCAAAATACACAGGAACACAAGATCAAAGGTCTTCTGAGAGAGGAGGGATAGGTTACGAAGAACACCACAAGGCCTTTCACATCTACGGAAGCACAAGAGCTGCGAAGGCTTATAAGGAAGATCCATCCTAACCAGAAGGGTTTTTCTTTCTTAGTTTACATCTTTTGTCTGTACTTAAACGGTGTCACAATGTTGATTTCAAGTTTGTCTATGAATTTGTTATCAATGTTTGGCTAATCTTTCGGATTTTAGGGCATAATCAAAACTGTGGATTCATGTTAAATCTTGATTAATTACTTTCTTAATTGATTCATGTGTTCTATTTTATGAATTGAGTGCTTATTCTTAATTGCTTTTTATCTGATCAATAATTAGCATGTCATATTTGTTAGTGCGAAATTCGGAAGAGGAGTTCTAACAAAGACGGAAAATAAAATCAAACATAAACGGGTGTATCAAGTCGGGAGACCTACAATTATTATTAATCTACTATTTATGCACCGTCAGGGAGGGGGAATAGACTAACTTAGGAATTGAACCAATAGAATTGCATGAATTGGTTTTGTTAAACATTAATTGGATTTAATATTGAAGAAGCATGTTGAGATTATGTGCCTAAGGTTGCTTCCAAGGTTGTCGAAAATACTTGTGGGATTCGCAAATTTATTTATTTTCTTTTTAATTTTTGATTTTTATTAAACTCTTGATATTCGATCGCTTCAATAAAATTGGAATGCGATGTTATTATAGCCTAAGTGTTTCGTAGTCAATCCCTGAGGAATACGACCTTGCTTGCCATTATTCTATAAACTACATTGTACACTTGCAGTTGTAAGATCCAAATATTTTTGGCGAACAATAGTGTATTAATATCACGGTATGATATATTTTCTGATAGATCTAGTACAATAAACATTATGGCCTTGTATGGTTATGTTTCCACTGGACCATTTCTAGTTTCTAGTATTGGAAAATGAATTTTGAGAATTTATTCGTTTTCGTGTGAAAATTGGAATTGTGTTTGGATGAGTGAATGAAAATGAGTTTTAAGTAGGTTTGAAAATGAGATTATGTTTGGTTGAGTAGTTTTGAAGTAATATTTTATGTATATAATAATTTGAAAAGTTGATAGTGATTGAATATTTTAATTGAATATATAATATTATATTTGTAAGATTGTAGGCTAGTGGGTCCCATTAGATATATGAGGTACTATTTTAAGTAGATAAAGTTGATAATTGAGGGTCCCACATATATATTTGGATTAAAAAAATGAGAATGGTGATTGACGAGTGATATAGGATAGTGTATAGGGTTGAGAATTGAAATTATAGGTTTGAGATGTTATTTTATGTGAAAAATGAAAAGTGAAAATGATGATTTCTATTGGAAAATTTATAAACAAACATAATTCCATTTTTATGAATAGTTGGAAATTGGAAATGGTGACTTGGAAACAAAAACAAACAAGGCCTATATATGTATGCTTATAAGATAAGAAGAATTGGAAGAACTTGTAAGGATGAAAATTTTGCGCATAATTTCATTTATCAAATTACAACATTTTATAGGCAAATTTTGATACTATTGAATCATGTCAACTTTCAAAAATACTATTGGCATGTGAATAATAGTTGTGCTAAAAGTCCACATATGGACAATCTGTCATAACAAAGCCTTATTATTTCTCAATATGTTGGATGCCTCGGGAGCGTTTTAGAACTACATAATTTTTTTAAGATGTTCGTTGTGTAATTAATTAAAATTATCAAAACGAAAAGAGGTAGAATAAATATTATCTTGAAAAAATATTGTGATCTCCTTACTTTTCCAAAAAAATTGCAAGCTCTTAAATCATTATCTTAAAAATGTTATACACTCTTTTAGAAAATAAAAGATCACCAAACAAATTCTTAAAGACAATAAACCTTGAAACAACTTATAACATTTTTTTAAGGAGATATAAATTTAGCTAATCAAAAAACCACTTTCTAATTTCATGGAATTAGAAACACAGATAAAAATGTCAAAACACTCAAATCATATTATATATATATATGTATGTACATGAGGAGTATTATATGAGACCACCGCTTTAGATGAGCACGTACGTAAGACTAAATCTACGCCACAGATTAATTAGTTTCAATACCTTTTTTATTAAATAGGATGAAAAAAGATAAATTCCTAATTACAATTGATGAAGGGTATATTAGTCCAATTCAAAAAATCACACTCCATAAAATTAGGGCGGTTACATAATGATATGTTTATGAGATAATCTTACCATCTATAATGAAATCAAAATCACAAAACCAGATCAAAAAGAAATAGAACAAATTCATCTTCTTACCAATTCGTATGCTCGAATCGTCAAGAAATGTACAAAAAAATAATAAAAAAAAAAAGACGGACACACTCGAACTCAACATTAAGACTTTCATTGAATACCTCTATGATAGCACTCGCATCCGAGCCTTGTTTAGAGACACAATAGTAAAACGCAATTATTTACGAATAATATTTGAACTATATAAGAACCAAATATACTCTATCCAAACAACATATTTGAACTTAATAAAAATAAAGTTGACATACATAAGCAAAGAATTGCATATAATTAAGCAATATATTTGTCCACTATACGCAAAAGAATAGTCATACAAAAGCAATATAATTATGTCTAAATTGTATGTCGAATTAAGTACAATGATCGGTTTTTTTAGTCATTCCTATTAAACCAAGATGTTTTTTAGCCATCTTTCTCAAACACATCTATTTTAGCCATTTTGGGGTGTGAAAAACCCAATTTGCCCTTGAGTCAATTTAACTGCACAAAAACACACATTTCTGTGACTCGACATCGAGTTACAGTAACTCGACATCCAGTTCTCTCACTTATTATAACCTAATTATTTTGTTTTTCTCCAAAAAACTTTGAATTCACATAACTTTTTCGTTTTAAATTGTTTTGCATGTATAATATATCAAATTAATCCTCTTTTCGATATCTATAATTTAACACCCATATTGTATATTTAAAAACGAAAAATATAGATTCGATTTTTAAAAAGGTTTGAAAGAAAGAGTAAGAGGATACATAGAGATACGTGAAAGAGAGAAATAATTCAAATATCAAACAAACATGCTAGAAGGGTATGCATGTCATTTTACACCCCAAAATGGCTAAAAAGATGCGTCTATAAAAGATGGCTATTTTTCATCTTTACATTTTGTAAATGGCTATTTTGTACCATTTCTACAATTAAATAACATATTTGACTAATGTAACCAACACAGTTCATATAATTAAGCAACATATTTGGACACTATGAGCAACACAGTATACTATTCATACAAAAGAAACATAATTATGTCTAAATAATTTTGCACCATTTTTAGCAAAGTGTCAGCCTAATTAAGCAATATCTTTGTCCTATAGAAAGACACATGAGGCATAAAAAAGCAACATAGATACAATAAATATACAAAGCGAGATGATCTATTTGAATCAACACATTCGCACCATTTAAGCAACACTGTCTACTTAAATAAGCAACATATTGTCCTCAAGAAGCAATATTGTCTTCCTAAATAAGCAAACATATTTGTCCTTAATAAGCAACATTGTCTACCTAAATAAGCAACATACATGTCCTTAACAAGCAACATTATTTGCCTAAATAAGCAACATATTTGTTCTAAATACGCAAGACAATTGACAAAAACAAGCAACAAATTTACATACAAGAAGGCAGGAACTCAAATCAACACATTCGCACCATATTTTCACAAGCAGTGCATCAAAAAAAAAAAAATCTATCGATTATTGAAGCGAGTGAAATGAAGGAGAGATAATCAAAGATATGAGTTCAAAAATATTCCGTAAAAATCGGGACGTGAAGAGACGACACTACCGGATAACTCTTTTTTAAGCGATATTAAAATAAAATTACATATTTATCCTTAACAATCATTAATTAAATATAAAGTAAAATAAAAATCAATTAAATATGCTCCAATAAAAAATGAGACCAACACTCAGATTTGGTCTCACATACTCACCTAAATTTCGTGGACTCCAAACCCTATATATTATATTATATTATAAAATATACATACGAAACACGTTTATTATTCATTACAAAATGTTCTCCACGTAATTCGCTAAATATTCCATTAACATAAGACAAATCATTTGGCATATCCTCGTATACAAAATATCCATTCCAAACATATGTAATAATAGCAGAACCATCTTGTTCTCTTCTACCGAGATAAAAAATGGTTGCTCTTGACCAATTGATTGTTCCACTTTTTTCCTTCATTTTCTTCATAATCTTGCTTCACAAATGGCGCTCCGGCGCTGCATCAACACCCCGAAAAATCTGCCACCATCTCCAAGAAAGCTTCCTATAATCGGAAACCTTCACCAACTCGGCAAATCTCCTCACCGATCGCTCCAATCTTTATCTAACCGTTACGGTCAGCTACTATTACTTCATTTTGGCCATGTGCCGGTGGTCGTCGCGTCATCGGCAGATGCAGCACGCGAGATCATGAAAAACCAGGACTTAATCTTCTCAAACAGGCCAAAATTAAGCATACCTGATAAACTAATATACGGCTCACGTGATGTGGCTTTTGCTCCTTACGGAGAATACTGGAGACAGGTGCGAAGCATATGCGTTCTCCAGCTTCTGAGTAACAAAAGGGTTCAATCTTTTCGTCGCGTGCGACAAGAAGAGACATCCGCTATGGTTGAGAAGATTAGACAATTGGGATTTTCATCGTCGGTTGTAAACTTGAGTGATGTTTTGGTTTCACTCACAAACGACGTCGTTTGCAGGGTGGCCTTAGGGAGGAAATACAGCGACCATGGAGAAGATAAAATGTTCAAGGATTTTTTAGTGGAGTTTGTGGAGTTATTAGGTGCTACAAGTTTGGGGGATTATATTCCTTGGTTGGGTTGGATTGATCGGGTCAACGGTTTGGATGCAAGGTTGGAGAAAGTTGCTAAACTGTTTGATGAGTTTTTGGAGATTGTTATTCAAGAGCATAAAGATCGAAAAAAACGAGAGGAGGTTGGTGGAGATGCAGAGTTAGATTTTGTAGACATATTGCTTCAATTTCAGGAAGAAACTAAAGGAAGCACCCTTGTTGAGGATGATACAATCAAAGCTCTGATCCTAGTAATACAATCATCCTTCACCATCAAGAATGCTCTGTTTTATGTTATTTTTTATTTTTGTAATATCATTAATATTTCTTGAATACTATGAAAATAAATTAATTTTTAATCTGATCAATGTTCATGATAGGATATGTTTGCCGCTGGAACTGATACCACAGTTTCGGCTCTGGAGTGGGCAATAGCAGAGCTTATAGAAAATCCAAGAACCATGAAAATCTTGCAGAATGAAGTGAGAAAAGTTGTTGGAAGGAAGGAAGAGATAGACGAGGATCATTTAGAGAAAATGATGTATCTGAAAGCAGTTATCAAAGAGAGTCTAAGACTACATTCACCGATTCCATTGCTAGTTCCTCGAGAATCTACTCAAGACACCAAAGTGATGGGCTACGATATTGCAGCTAGAACACGAGTGCTGATCAATGCCTGGGCGATTGCTAGAGATTCATTACTGTGGGAAAATCCTGAAGAATTTCGTCCAGAGATTTTTGGACTCAAGTATAGACTTCAAAGGGCTTCATTTTGAGTTGATTCCATTTGGTGCTGGTCGTAGAGGTTGTCCTGGTATTGCATTTGCGGTGGCCGTTGATGAGTTGGCATTGGCCAAATTGGTTCATAAGTTCAACTTTGCATTGCCTAATGGAAGAAGAGGGGAGGATTTGGAAATGAGTGAAACCACTGGATTAACAGTCCATAAAAAGCTTCCTCTGCTTGTAGTCGCCACTCCACATACTAGTTAAGTTCTATTGCGTAGTTTTAATATCTGCTTTTTCCAATGTTGGTTAATTTTTAAATTTCTTTTGGAATCTAAACTATGAAATCTACACAGTTTGTTATGTTAGATATATAACGTGAAACGGTTGATGTGAAGGCTCAATGGTAAGTAGCGAATTGCAACTTCTTAATAAAAAGTTGGGATAATTTCACACTTACTACCCCATAACTCATCGAATATAGACCAACGTTATATATTTCAATCAATGTTACTATTTGCTATTAAATGACCGTAAAAAATGATCTAGTGACATGTTACAACAAGTTAATATGGGCAAAAATGAGTGAAAATTAATAAACTAAACTTTAAATGTCTTATACAATTATTAAGAATGATTTATTTAAATAATATTTTATCTTAATCAATAGCTCAAACCTACATATTATTTAATCATAAGATTATATTTTTCAATACATTTAATTTATTAAAAGTATATTATATTTATTATAAATTTAAATAGTATTAATGAAAAAACTATTTTAAAATTAATTACATATAATTCAAATTTTACATACAATAAAATAGATATATTTTAAATTTTATATGTTCGATAATTAGTAAATGAAAATTTAGAACAAAAAAAGAAAAAAAAAATGAGAAGTCTGCTTCTTCCCCAACCCCTCCCCACCCACGGTTCCCAGCCCCTCCCACACCGGATTTTCTGATTCCCCCACGAGCTCCCGGTTCTCGTTGGTAGATGATATAAACCAAATTTGTGGGTTTGTGCACTAATTTCTTGAAGGAGGGTCAAAAGCGAGGTGGCGGAGGGGTGGGCATTGAAGGAAAAGACGGGCGAGGTAGACAGTGACAAAGAAGAAAAGGAAAAAGAAAGAGGAGGAGAAGCAGAAGAAAGAACAGGAAGAAGGGGCGACGGAAGGCAATACCTCGGGGCCAGGGCGGTGATTGGAATGGGTGGTGGGGATGGGTTTCGGTGGCTGAAATATCAAAAAAAAATAAAGAAGAAGAAGAAGAAGAAAAAGAAGAGATATATAAAATAAAAGGAAAAAAGATAATATGGAAAAAAGGAAAAAAGAAAATAAAAAAGGAAAACTGAATAATAATTGGAGTTAAGATATTTTCCTATTAAAGTTAATCCATGTAAGCTGCCACCTCAATTTCTCTGTCTTAAAAAATTATTATTTTCTAAATTTATGTGTGTGTATGAATATTCATTATATAATATTATAAATAATATAAATAGAATATTTGAAAATGCAATTTTGCCTAATTAGAAGCTTATTTTGTAATTGAACTATTTCATTTGTGTGGATGATAACGCAACATGTTACAAGGTCATTTTTGACGATCATTTAACGACAAGTAGTAATAGTATCTTGATTGAAAAATATAACATCGGTACCATATTTGATAAGTTGGGAACATGAGATACTAAAAGAAAAAAATAGGTAAAATTGGGGTATTAAGCTTGAAATTACCCCTAAAAGTTTGGTTTCCTTTATTGAGTTGAGATAGGAACACATCAAGTGAATTAATTAATTGGTCCCACGTTGCTAATAATTTTCTGCCGAGTTGCCTAATCTCCATTGACTGCCTTTATTAAACCAGTTAAAATATTCAATAACCATAGTCTGGCATGTTGTTCAAGTTAATTATAAAGCCTTAGAGGAATATTTCGGGACCAAAGTTTGTGATTGTTAAGTTATACTTTAAATAAAGCCTTATTATTTCTCAATATATATGTTGGTAGCCTCGGGAGCATTTTAGTACTACATAATTATAATTAGGGATAATTACAAAAAGTACCCCTGAGGTTTGACCTAATTACAAAAAAACTTATCTAACTTTAAAACTTACAAAAAGTACCCCTGAGGTTTGAAATATATTTCAAAATCCCCCTTCATATTTGTAAAATCATTCAGACATCGCTTAATTTTAACACTAAATCAAACTTCATGGGTATTTTTGTAAGTTTTAAAGTTAGTTGGTTTTTTTTATAATTAGGTCAAACCTCAGGGTACTTTTTTAATAATCCCTTATAATTAATCGTGTATTCTTGAAGGTTGAATTAGTAACGTGCAGGTACGAGGTTTTTGGGCCTATAGGCGCACATGGTTTAGTAGGATTATTGTACCCCATTATTATATGTTAATTTACGTACCTTATAAACTTGACATATTATTTCTTATTTTTATTCCGATCCAAAGTTGAATGACCTTTTGTATTTTAGTAATTTAGTTTATCGAACCTATATATTTGGGTTAAGGACATAAATGCCCGACGTTGCGGAAAAAATAACACCTTTATGCTCCCAGACTTTTTTTTGGGCATTTGTGCATCTCTCTGTGTTTTTTTCAGATTTTTATGTTGCGACCATTTTTGGAGTACTTTTTGACAACGTTGTGTCAATGTTGTTTCTAACATGTTTTACATATGTTTCAACTCATAGAATTTTAGTGAAAATACAATTTTTGTCACTATTAAATAATCAATTTTACACTCAAAATCTTATAAACAATCAAGTAGTATACATATAAACAACATATATTTAAACAAAACACAAATAAACAAATTATAGAAACAATAGAAAAAAAATTCAAATCTTGATCCAATTTATTGAGATCCATCAAAATCGACATGAAAACTACCAAAAAATAACATAACACACATTGAAAACTAAACAACCTAGAAATAATATAACATTATTTAAAACAATACAAGTACAAAAAAAAAAAGCTTAAAAATAGTTAAAAGTTGCATTGAAAGATCCAATACAACATGAAAACAATAAAGAAACATCAAAACAACATTAAAAACAATGTATAAACAACCCAAAAGCAATAAGATAGAAAACAAAACATGAACAAAAAAGTGCGTAAAATAATAGGAAAAAGTTGTACTGAAACATCAAAACAACACAGAAACAACAAAAAAAAAAATACAAAAAACATAGAAACATCAATAAAAAACAAAAAATAACATATATAAAAATAATATATGAACAAAAAGATCGAAAAAAAAAAAAACATAAAATATCCCAAAAAAAAAAAACGTCAAAACGTAAACAATGTCTTTTTCCCGAAAAGTAAGTTGGGCATGTTTGTCAATTACATTAACACTATAGTTTTGGTTCACGGCCTCTCACTTTTGTTTGAAGTGGAACAATGGAATGAATTTTTTCATTTTGTTGGAATGTAGAAAATTGAAAATACTAAACAAATCAAGAAAAATCAAGCGATTGAAAATAATGAAACGATCAAATATAATATTTGAAAAAAATAAAAATAAAAATAAAACTCACTCGTCGACACCGGAAATAGGAAGGGGAAAAGAAGTATAGGGGGAAATAGCAGAACATTAGTGTGAAATTTTCTAAGCAAAACTTAATTATTGAAAATAAATTATCTTGAGAACCCAAATTAAAGTAATCACTATGTGACACTATAACTCCATTAATATAATTTAAACATCCAGTAGAATTCAAAGTTAGAGAAATTAACAAGAACAACTAACAAAGGATAAATAAGAGGCTTAGACTAACTTACTTCGAAGAAAAATATGACTAAGAAGGACGGAAAGTAGAATTTTAAAAATTAAATTACTAATAATTTGTTGAAGTTTGTATAGAATAAGATGTGATCATGAAATTTTTAATGTCAGTTTTTGTAATTAATGAGGTGGGAGTGAGTCTCATGAGATGGTCTCACAAGAGGAGAGGGGTCGTCGAGTCAGGTCGGTCAAAAAAGATATTGAAGGGTTAAAAACAAAAAAAATCAACAATCAATGGTCCCTCAAAATTAGCGCATGTAGAGGATTGATTAGAACTCGATTAGTTTGGCGTTTGTAAGATTCAGAAACTGAAATTTATTGATCCGGGATCAAATCCCACTCGTTCCATCCTATCGGGATTTTGAAATTGTACTAAAAAAAAATTAGCACATGTAATACCTTTTGAGAAAAATGTAATACTTTTGAAAAAAGTAATAATTTTGAAAAAGTATAGTTTAATTAATTGAACATATTTAATGATTTTTATAAAATAAAAAGTGATGCCCTTTGCTAACGTGGTGCTAAAGATGATGGAAATGGTCAGTGATCCCACGTAGTGGCTGACCACCAGAAAATTTATGGGCATATGATTGGATGACAGAAGGAGTTTGTAGCCAATTCCATTCAATTAGAATGTAACAAGTAATAAATGTGTTATTTTATTTAATTTTATAAGTTTGTACTGTTACAGTTAGGAAAAAAATTATTTTTCGAAAGAAAAAAATGTAATGCATTTAATTAATGGAAAGAAAAGGAATACCTATTGGTTAAGTAACGCTTTCTGAGATCACACATAATTACCTTTGAAGTATCACCGTCTATTCCTCTAGAACATTTTATTCACATATAACAAAATTAGTAGATATTGTTTTGAATAAATAGTAATATTTTTATAAGTAACAAGTAAAACTTTTGAAGTATAACGACATATTAAGAAAAGCATATATGTCCATAAAAAGGCAATACTTATTAAATGTACTTTAATGGAAAAAGTTATAATTTTTGGTATAAAATGTAATGTTTCTAAGCATCATAGCATATTTCATCAAATGTACGTAATGAAAAAATATCAGTAGAAATACTTTTATGAGTAATATTTTTAGTATAATTAATAATATTTTATGAGTAAGTAGTGATATGTTTGATATATAAAGTGATATATAATGCAAAACTAATTACAAAACACATCAACCCTACAGAAATCATCAATTTCATGTAATACTTGGAAGCATTACAACCTATTTTAACAGCATATTCAATTTATACATAAAAAAATTATACTTTCTTGAATAAATATTAATTCTTTTGTGTAAGCAATAGTACTTTAAATATTTCTAACAAAATAATACTTAGAATAAGTTATACTTTTAACGGGAAAATTGAAAATTTCATCCTATAAATTTGCTTATTTTGAGATTGACCCTTTATATTGGCGGGATTTGGATTGATCGCATATGTTTGTCTCAGAATTGAATATTTAGTCTTATATGTTTCGAATCTTTAGTTTTGTTTCTATAAGTTAAATCTTTAGTTTAATATTAGTCCTATATGTTAAGATATTGCATATATTGGTCCTTTAAGTTTAAAAGGGACTATATGATTTCAATCTTCCAAATATATTATCCCGATGCTTGAGAAGTAATAACAAAGTCTAGGTTTATTAAAAACTTTTAAGAATAATTTATCATATATATGTAATTAACCTATGGTGAGGATAATTCTCTCCAAGGAATGGATTTGGATGATTGTCCATGATGTATTTATTACATGAGGTATCGTCAAATCTTAATGATGTACGGACAAAAATATCATGAGAAGGTAACATATTGTGATAATCGATATGTTGAACAAGCAATTGAAAAAGTAAGAAGTGAAACCTTGAAACACCGATATGGGATAACTAGTATGTTTAATTTCTATATGGAAGCATGTTAGTAGGATATGGACATAATGGACTATTTCCTTTTAAGAGTTCAAGATAAAACTTGGAGATGGTTTGTATAGGACTAAGAGGGTATTTGGCTAAGCTTATTTAAGAGGTCTTATAATATCCTACATTTTATAAGATGTGTTTAGAGCTTATAAGATGTTAGATCTTATTTTAAGAAAAGTTATTGAAGTGTTTGGATAAAATAAGATGGTAGATCTTTTAAGATGTTTTTTTTTTTTTTTTTTGAGAAATTGATCTTTTAAGATGTTACAAATGGTAATTTGGTAATTAAAATAGTCAAAATTAAAGGAGGCCATTGAAATAAGATATTATTTTGAAAAACAAAAGTTGGGGAATCCCGACTTTTTTAAAACCGCTATAAGTTCATAACATTTTATTTTGGGAGCTTATAAGATTTTTTCAAAAAACAATTATCAAATAAATTTAAAGAGCTTATAAGCTCTCAAACATCTTATAAGATATTTTGAAAAACTTATGTTCCTCACCCAAACGCCCTCTAAATTCTTTGAAATATGTCGAGTTATAGGACCAAAAATAAAATTCTTAAGTTAAAGAATCGAAATATATAGAAACTTAAAAGGTAAAGGACTAAAACGCAAATGTTACAAAGTGGAGGACTAATTCCATATGAGTCCAAGTTAGAGCACTTAAAATCTTGTTTTTCCTACTTTTAAAACACAACTACCAAATTACACAAAACATAACTTTATTTTAGGTTCTTAAACCTTTGCCACGCGACTTTTTGTCTTTTTCCTTTTTCCCGTGAATCTTCTTCTCTCGTTGAACTTCTTGTTTGGTCAGTTTACCCCGCGTTTTGCTAACTTCCTCACCACGTACATCAGTTTATTTCACAAATTCCCACTTTGGAAGATTAAAATTAGAATCAAATACATATCAAATGGGATATAACATGGAAACTAGCATTGATTTTCCTTCAAAACAGCATTTCGAGCAAAGAGGTAAATGAATTTTCTTTCTTTCACTTCCAATCTCACAATCATATTCCACAGCCTATCTTTGCCTCTTCCTTTCATCGTTTGCTGACATTGTCAACACCATAAGCCACGGTAACTCCACCAAATCAATCACACTCCAGTCACATTTCATCACCAAAGTATAATTAGTTTTACATTAAAAATATCGAGGAGAACAAAACAAACAAGGCTAAGCTCGCACATCCCAGAGCCGCCGCGAGCCCACACCGACCGCCCTCATCATCTCATCCCAAAGCCAAATCCCTCTTCTTCTCCTATCCTGAAATCCTCAACCCAAAACCCAAGACCAGAAGTTGCGTCTGAAACCCGTACGTAGTTAGGAGCTCCATAATTTGTGCAGTTGTCCCTTGTTGTTACTAACTCTCACCGCCATGTTTGAGAGTTCTCTTGAAAAAGAACTATAAAGAAAGAAAAAGAAGAGGAAAAGAAAAGAACTAAAAAAGAGAAAGAAAAGAAAAGAAGAAAATGGGAAATGAGTTTGGTTGACGATCCGTCTCACAAAATGCGACTCGTTATCTTGAGAAAATATTGGATTTCCTTACCTTTTTTCAAAAAAAATAAAATAAAATAAAATTATAAGCTCTTTGTAACGCCCGATTTTCAAAATATAAGTATAATGTAATTTAATGAGAAATTATATTTAAAAGTGTATGAATAAGATACATCTAAAAAAATCGGTGGAACCATTTTATTAATAAACTCAAAAATCCATCTCACTTCATTTGTGCTAATTTACTTTTATAGTCTAATTATAAAAGTTTGATGCGCATCACGATGTAACAACCAAAATTACTAAAATCGAGCAATTGGATAAAAGAAAGCATTTTATTAAACATGGCCTAAAATTAAAATCATTTGTAAAATAAGTAAAATTATTGACTTTGCATCCACCGCCTCCAATCCTCGCTCGGACTCCTCAACCACGAAAAGTGTTAATAAATATGGGGTGAGCTTTCAACTCATTTCAATGGGGACACGTTTGTCAAGATTAAATACAACAATAGGCATAACCGTAAACATTCAACATGTAAATTTACTCTGTCCTTTTCCTTTGGTGGCCACATTACTCTATAATATCACAGACACCCCGAGGATACGTCTGATTCCGGACCTTCTTACAAACCTTGACTAAGTACTGCGGGTTCACCCCGAGGATACTTTTGATCCCGGACCTTCTTACGGCCCCAGACTAATATAGTACTGCGGGTTCGCCCCGAGGATATTTTTGATCCCGGACCTTCTTACGGGCCCTGGCTAACGTGATTTCCTTTCATATTGCACATAAACGAAAACACATATACGAAGCATTTAATAAAGACAAACAATTCAAAAATAGAAAATATCCCCACTTTAAAATAATTGCAGATATCTTGTGCAGCAAATGTAAAAAGTTGCCAATTTTGCCAATCCTAATCCTCGTTTTCGCATAGGCTTGAATAGTTTGGTCAATTCTCAAAAGAATAGAGGAAATGGACTATTTTGAAACAAATCAAAACTTAGGGGAGTTAAATCTGTAATTTTGGAAAAATCGACTTCAATCTACAAATACAAAATGGCAATTTGAAACCCCCCATCCCAACTCCATTGTCCATTCCCGTCACCTTCTCACACCTCCATATTTGTTTTTTTTTTTCTTTTTTTTTCCGATGAATGGGAGTGAAGAAAGTTGAAGACGTGTAGAAGAAAAGAGATATATTTGGCTAGGGTATTTTATGTACGGAAAATTGAAGAAGAACATTGAAAAGAAATTTCAAACTTTACTTTGACAAAAGCGATAAAAATATATGTAGGACTTATTGATAATATTTGGTGTTGGAGATTGATAGGTGTGAGTTTTGCATGTATTTTAGGGAATATTTATGGCTATAATTGTTTATAAACATGCAATAACGTGTATGAAATGGTATATATTCGCTCTTTGTGGAAAAAGATATTATGCTTGCTTGTTTTGTAGGAATTTAACGATATTTGGAGTGATTTTGTGACAAATACGAGCATTGCTACCTAGAATCATCAAGAATCGAGCGATTACACCCAATCGGAAGCCAACTATATGGAGTCTAGAGTCATTGTGATGAGTCGTGTGTCAAAAGAAGCTTGGATGATCAAACAATAAGGAGATTTATCTCGAGGAACATCCAAACGCGTATGGAATTTCCAAAGCCTTTGGCAGGGTTTAGTATTTTGACCATAACTCTCTCTACAAAATCGATATTGAGGTGATTCACGTGGCTATGGAAAGCTAAGAGAGAGGGCTACAACTCTTATGAAGACCCCGCAAGCAAATTCGGACGTTTGGGTGGCGCACGGGCCACCCGTGCGTGGACGCACGACCCGTGCGTTCTACAGAGACTGGATTATTTCTACAGGATGGCGCACGGGTAACCCATGCGTGGGCGCACGACCCGTGCGCCCTACAGAGACTGGATGTTTTCCTACGGCTTTGAGCACGGGTAACCCGTGCGTGGGCGCACGACCCGTGCGTTCTTGAGAAAACTCCAAAAATGACAAAAATTGACCTAGACTTCAAAAAGGGTATAAATACCACTTCTTGGGCGCACACCAAAGGAGGAAAGGTCCGGAAAAGACCCAAGAACACAAGAAATAGCTCAACTTCATCAAGGAAGAATCAAGAGAAGAATCGGGTCGAATCGGAGCTTGAGGATTGAAGATAAATCGAGAGATTATCCATTTCCCTAAGTTTTCTCATTCTTTGTGCTTTAATCTTTCATTTTAGCTTGTCATGAATATGAACAATTTGTCTATGAGTTGTTTATTTTTAATGAGTAGCTAAACTTCTTGTGATTTCGGGTTTTGGAAGTAGATTAATTGAACTCTTGTTGAATGTTTTAATCTTAGTTGAAGTTATTGTCTTGAAGTCTATTTGAGTACTTTGAGCTTATTCTTGTTTTATCACTTGGCCAATGATTTAACATGTTTGATATATTGATTCATAATTCGAGAGATGAGTTTCAATATTAGATCTTGAGTACTTGACATGAATATTTGCATGAATCGAGAGGTTTGTAGATGTTTGTGAGGATATTTGATCTTTGGTGCTTTTGGGAGTTGTATATCTATTGTTGAGTAGAGATCTTAGCAAAGATATTTCAATCTACGTTTTATATGCATCTCGAGAGGAGGATAAAATATCATTGTGATCGTCTTATAGGTATATTGATAATAACTTTGGCTTTGATTAAATCGGACAACAAGAGGAATATTAATCGAAACCATAACCCGAATCCATTTCATTCCCTTGATAATTCCATTATTATTTTCTTCTTGTGTTTTTGTGGTTATTCTTGTCTTTACCTCCACAACAATCATCAAATTAAGATCGTCTAAATAAAAATAAAACTATTTTGGTTCAATACTTAGCGCATTAATTTATTAGTCTCTGTGGATACGACCTTGCTTACCCTATTCTATAAACTACACCGTACACTTGCGGTGAAGCTAAAAATATAGGCGAACAAGTTTTTGCGCCGTTGTCGGGGACTAATACAATTTTTGGTGCTAATATTGCGATAGATAGAATTATTTTTAATTTAGGCATTTTTTTATTTTATTTCATTTTTCCTTTGTAAATTCTCTCTCTATAATGTTTGATTTGTTTCTTTGAGTTGGTATAGGTAGTGCACGAACACCGCTCGGATGGAGAATGCCAATTATTTCAATAATCGGAATTTTATAGTTATTGGAATAATCCTACTCCTACGTACTATTATCCAAATTGGGGAATTACGAAGATGTTTCATATGCTCACACGGAGAATGTGACTCAACACCATCAAGCTTCAATGTAACGAATGGGTTTACAAATGCAAAGGCAAAACCATCTTTAGAAGAAGCCCTCATTTCATTCATGAATCAAACGACTTCATTTATAAGTGAGACAAGGAACCGCTCGATGCACAAGAGGCTAGGATGGACATGATGGAGTTGCAATTGGCGATTCGATAAAAAATCTTGAGACTCAAATGGGCCAATTAGTTACAATTGTTAGTGAGCAATACCAAAAGAGCGATTTTCAAGCACCACTGAAGCCAACTCGAAGGAACAATGTAGTGCCATTCATCAAATGAGTGGTACCGAATACGAGGAGCCACGTCAAATTAAATCGGGAGTATTTCTATCTCTCACTCAATTGAAGATCCTCATATTGATAAAAATATGTGCACTCTAGATGTAAGCTTCACTACGGATGTATCAAATTTTAAGAAGCATACACTTGAAGGAACAATGTTTGGAAATGGTGATCAATTCACATGTTCTCGAGACTTCATGATATTTAATGTGAGTAAAGATAGAAATATCTTTACTATGATTGATAAACCATTTTTCATCATTAGGAGCACATTTCTTGATTTCCAAAAAACCATCAACATTGTGATCCTTAATCATCCACATCTTACATACATGAAGGATCACCTATATTGTTGGAAAATACGGCGTGGCATGATCGACACTTGTTTTTGGATCCCGGTTGAGTAAAACAAAAGTCCGGCTAAAGACTTTAAATTTAGCGCTTGTTGGGAGGCAACCCAACGGTTTGTGGTGTGATTTTTATATTTGTTTGTTTTCTTCTTTAAAAAAAAAAAAAGAAAAAAAGGAGAAATTACCCGATTTTGCCAGCGACCACGCACGGGCGGGCGTGCATGAACGCACGACCCGTGCGTGATTGAGGAATGGAGATGTTGCTACGGCACCACGCACGGGCAGCCCGTGTGCAAGGCGCATGACCCGTCGTCCTTGGTGAGATAATATTAAGGTACAAAATTTGAAGTGATGGTTGAAGGAAGAAGTCCTAGCGATATGAGGAGATGCAGGAGGAGGCCACCACCCGCACAATGAATCGAGGTAAATCCACACAATTTTATATTGAAATTATATCTTCTCTTACGTGCGATATAATTTCATTTAAGGGGGAGAGATAGTTATTTTGATATGAAATGTGTGGATTAAAAAAATTGCATTTTTGTGTGTTTTCATATAGTTGCATGTAGAGCATTTTAGGTTGCATTGCATTAGAAGCACGTTCTGACTTTAGCACGTTTATTGCTTTAATAGAGTTTAGAGAGTGAGTTGACCAATATTGAGATTCTCGTGCTCTATTTTGAAAATTTTGTATTTTTAGATTGGGTGTTAGTACGAGTTGATTGAGCCATAAATAGATGATATTGAGCATGTGGATATTGAGAACATGGTTTGATGCTTTGAATTACGTATTTGCAAGCCTGTGAGCTTTTGAGCCTTTATCGCTTTCATCATATGCGTCTTGTTGATTGATTTGAGTGTATCATTCATGTTGTTAGAATTCTAGAACTTGCTCGGTATCTCTGTCAAGGTCACATGTTGTATCGGTGTGAAAATGATCAAAGGCCATTTTTGTTAGCCCTTCAAGCCTTTTGCTTACCTAATGATGATATTGAAATCCCTAGTTAGCCAACTTGAGCCTATTGCCTAATTTCTTGATAGCAACAATTCAAGCCTTAACTTGATATATTTGTTACCCTACACTTGAGCGTATAACATTGAGTAAAGGGAATGAATGAGGTTGAATGAGTTGGAATTGAAAAATTGGATAATTGTGCAAAATTGGTTGATGGGAACAAAAGAGGAAGAAAAGGAGGAGAAAAGAAATGTTGAAAATTCATAAAAAGAGTCGAAAAAAAAAAATCGATTTTATGATGTGAGTTTTCATTGAATGAACTTGGAGGCTAGGAATTGTAATGTGAGGTGATAATGTTTACAAAAGAAAGGGGATGAAGATAAGAAGAGTTGGTGAAAATGAGAGAAGAATTTAGTAGCATATTGAGCTTTTATGTAGATGATTTATATGTTCATCGGTCTATACGCTCGAGTTTGAGTCACTCTATCCATATTTTCCTACCCTAACCAAAGAGCCTTCATTATAACCAAAAGAAAAGTCCTTTTGATTCACAAATTGCATATATTCTAGTGGCGGAGATATGAGACGATTTGCAAGCTTATGGTAATTCTTCAACATTGAATTGAATTGAGCGTAAACACGTCCTATATTCATGTGAGATGAGTAGTATACACTTGATCTTGAGAGAGGTGATTCAAAGCATTTACCATGATTTATTTGATGTGTGCTCTATGTTAGATGTTTGAGGTTTGGTTGATTCGTTACTTGACACCTACGATAAACAATGCGAATTTTATGGAGTTGTTGTGCGTTGTACTTTTCATTACTCCCAATCATGTGTTGTCTAGTTTTTAAAAGCGTTGGCCGAGGACGGCCAATGATTTAAGTTTGGGGATTTTGATAGGTGTGAGTTTTGCATGTATTTTAGGGAATATTTATGGCTATAATTGTTTATAAACATGCAATAACGTGTATGAAATGGTATATATTCGCTCTTTGTGGAAAAAGATATTATGCTTGCTTGTTTTGTAGGAATTTAACGATATTTGGAGTGATTTTGTGACAAATACGAGCATTGCTACCTAGAATCATCAAGAATCGGCGATTACACCCAATCGGAAGCCAACTATATGGAGTCTAGAGTCATTGTGATGAGTCGTGTGTCAAAAGAAGCTTGGATGATCAAACAATAAGGAGATTTATCTCAAGGAACATCCAAACGCGTATGGAATTTCCAAAGACTGGCTTTGATGGGGGTTTAGTATTTTGACCATAACTCTCTCTACAAAATCGATATTGAGGTGATTCACGTGGCTATGGAAATCTAAGAGAGAGGGCTACAACTCTTATGAAGACCCCGCAAGCAAATTCGGACGTTTGGGTGGCGCACGGGCCGCCGTGCGTGGGACGCACGACCCGTGCATTCTCTGCAGACCGGATTATTTCTACTGAGGATGGCGCACGGGTAACCCGTGCGTGGCGCACGACCCGTGCGCCCTCTGAGACTGGATGTTTTCCTACGTCTTTGAGCACGGGTAACCCGTGCGTGGGCGCACGACCCGTGCGTTCTTTGCGAAAAACTCCAAAAATGACAAATTGACTCAGACTTCAAAAAGGGTATAAATACCACTTTGGGGCGCACACCAAAGGAGGAAAGGTCTGGAAAAGACCCAAGAACACAAGAAATAGCTCAACTTCATCAAGGAAGAATCAAGAGAAGAATCGGGTCGAATCGGAGCTTGAGGATTGAAGATAAATCGAGAGATTATCCATTTCCCTAAGTTTTCTCATTCTTTGTGCTTTAATCTTTCATTTTAGCTTGTCATGAATATGAACAATTTGTCTATGAGTTGTTTATTTTTAATGAGTAGCTAAACTTCTTGTGATTTCCTAGGGTTTTGGAAGTAGATTAATTGAACTCTTGTTGAATGTTTTAATCTTAGTTGAAGTTATTGTCTTGAAGTCTATTTGAGTACTTTGAGCTTATTCTTGTTTTATCACTTGGCCAATGATTTAACATGTTTGATATATTGATTCATAATTCGAGAGATGAGTTTCAATATTAGATCTTGAGTACTTGACATGAATATTTGCATGAATCGAGAGGTTTGTAGATGTTTGTGAGGATATTTGATCTTTGGTGCTTTTGGGAGTTGTATATCTATTGTTGAGTAGAGATCTTTAGCAAAGATATTTCAATCTACGTTTTATATGCATCTCGAGAGGAGGATAAAATATCATTGTGATCGTCTTATAGGTATATTGATAATAACTTTGGCTTTGATTAAATCGGACAACAAGAGGAATATTAATCGAAACCATAACCTGGGAATCCATTTCATTCCCTTGATAATTACATTATTATTTTCATCTTGTGTTTTTGTGGTTATTCTTGTCTTTACCTCCACAACAATCATCAAATTAAGATCGTCTAAATAAAAATAAAACTATTTTGGTTCAATACTTAGCGCATTAATTTATTAGTCTCTGTGGATACGACCTTGCTTTACCCTATTCTATAAACTACACCGTACACACTTGCGGTGAAGCTAAAAATAAGGCGAACAGAGATCACTCGAGATTTTCTATTCCAAAATTGTGTATCATCTCGTGTTCCAAATATCACTCATACACGCCAAGTGTATTGATGACATCATTATTTTACACTTGGCGTGTATTTAAGACACTTGGAATACGAGATGAAACACAGTTTGGAATAGAGGATCCTATCCGGTTTGAGATAAGTGGGACTTAAAAAATGATAAGATATAATCTGATTTTTCTCTAATCTAATAGGAGTGAAATTCTATCTTATTGGGTTTTAAAAAAAAAATCAGGACTGTGAAAGGATAATGACTGGATTGTAAATATTAACATCTAATAAATAAAACAATTGAGATAATTATAATATAGATAATAATACTAAATAGTTTTTAAAAAAATACGGGATATTACACTCTTAAATATAAGGTTTGAGAAGTTTCACCGAAATGGACAAACATAATAAAAGTGCTAAAAAGGAATTCTGTGATTTGCATAAAGTGAATGTTTGGAATTTGTTTTGTCAATTCTGATGTACAAGACATATTACCTATTATCTAGATTACAGAATATTCTAAATGAAGCCATGTGCTCTTTTCTCATTGGTAAATAAGGAATATGCTATTATTTGATAAAGACCTATGCTAAATATCATTGCAATGGTAATTTCATCATAATTTGTTCTGCCTATTCTCCATCTCATTGATCGCACAATTTGGTCATGTTGTGGTCCTCCTGGTGGTCCGTTCCTTCATTGGTGGTGAAATATTTATTCTTCTTTCATTAAACATTTAACTTTAAGGCAAAAATTTATATGAGACCGTCTCACGGGTCTAAATCCGTGAGACGGATCCCATACCCAAACTCATATTAAACGAGCGGTTCAAATTTTAGGTAATATGAGAAAATTAGGTGTTAGGCCTGCAATAAGAGGAAAAGATCCAATGACAAGAGAAACACCCGATTTCTTCTTCTCGCAATAGAAACCGCACAATTTCTTCTTCTTCAACCCAAGTTTTTAGTCGCTCATTGCTTGTTGTATTTCTCAAAGGGATTTCTAAGTCTGATGTGAATTTTCTTTCTATCTCATAACCTTCATGTTCCACTCCATCTTCTCCAAAATATCACGTAGTTTAAGCTCACAAGTTGTTTGTAGCAATTCTTCATTGAGGAAAGCTCATGTTTTGTGGTTTCCAGATTTTAGCATTTTAAGCCCAAAGATTATAGAGCATTTCATCTGTAGATAGAAGAACATCAATTGAATTGTGCTTTCATGCTCGATAGATGTGTTTGATGAAGAATTGATTTTTAATTTTATGTTGTTGTCATACAGGCAACATAAAGTTATATAGAAGTTTAATTTGGAGGTTGATATAGTGACGATATATAGGGGGAGGTTAAAATGAGACCACATATTATAGTGAGACAATGTGGACTCATCTCAACCCTCCTTTAGTTATATCAATGGCTAAGATAAATAGGGGTTATAATTATATTAAATATTTAATTAAATCAAAATAAGGGTATAGTAGTCAAATTACCCAAGTGGGGGACCATCTAAATATAGAATCAGTTATTAGGAGAGAGAAAATCGCGCTGGAGAGAGAAAATCACGCATGTCTTTCTGCCATGCAATTATCTTTGTACACTTATCATATATTTGTTGTATATTTAACACTATTTTTTTCTTTGTATGTTTAGATAATTTTCTGCATATTAAAATGGTCAAACAAAAATATGGGGGCCGTGAATCAAGGAATCGTTATATAGAAAGAGATAGAATCACGCTCATTGTTGCGGGGACCGTGATTAAGTAAATCAATTATATAGAGAGAGAAAATCACGCTCATTATTGTGTTGTATATTTAGCATATATTTGATGTACACTTAACACTATTTTGTTGTATGTTTAACATAATTTTACTGCATATTAAAATGATTCAAACAAAAATATAAGTGTACAACAAAACATATATAAGTATACAGCAAAACACATGTAAAAATACAACAAAAAATATAAGTATACAACAATATAAATACATACATCAAAATTTAACTACTTATACAGCAAAACACATCTAAGTATACATCGAAAAATATCTAAATGTACAATAATCCACCCATATCAGCATCGTCTTCTTCACCAATCCTTCATCTACAACAACAGCTACACCACTCCATCAACCAGAATATTCTAGAATGTTCGGAAAGACGTCACGAAGTACTCCTCTCTCCTCCGGCAATCCAATCTCACTCTCTCCGTCACGAAATATAAAGCTGTGATTGAGGTTTACGTTTCGTTTCACGGATGTATAGAATTGATTTGAAACTTAATGAGTTCTTTGGGAATGCAAACAGCGCTTCAGCCTGGTGGAATTACCCCATTATCGTCTACAAACAAGCCAATATCGAAGAGGTGGAGAGTGCTAATGCCTGATGGAAGTCATGAGATTTATCCTAAGCCACACAAATTGGATACTTATGAAGTACCTGAGCTGGTACAAGGCAGCCATATAATAAATGCCATTGAAGCAGGTCAGTCTATTCCTTGCAAAGGAACACATACGAAGGCTGGGTAGGGATGAAATGGGATTAATGGGATTTGGGGTACCACATAATTGGGGTGAAAATTAAATGGTCAATCTGCCCTTTTCAGGTTTAAAATAAATTTAAAAAGGCTATTAAATTGGATAAATCTCAACCATCTAAAATTACAGATTTATGGACAGGATTAGTCCACACTGTCTCACTCTAATTATCTGGTCTCATTTGATCATATTCCTATATATATATAATTTATCCAATTTTAGATGGTTGAGATTTATCCAATTTAATAGCCTTTTTAAATTTATTTTAAACCTGAAAAGGTGATATTGTAATTGTATAATTACACAATTTCATTCAATTTTTGGTAAATGAGAGAGAGAGAGAGAGAGAGAGAGAGAAAATAAATTACCCTCCATTAACGTAAAAGCTCAAACATCAACAGTCCATGGATAACCATATTTCCTTTCAGGTTTGAATTTGGGGATTCTATTTATGAATTTCAATTTCAATTTCAATTTCATGAGCTCTCATTTACGGAAATTGAGACTTTTATTGTTTTGATTTAGACTCGAATATTTAAATTAAAATTAATTATACAGGAATATTTTTTGTTATACTAAAGTGTTTAATTTGGATGTGTTGTTAGTGTAGAGTATGGAAGACATGGAGCAGAAGCTTAAGAATTGAAATATAAAGTACAAGAGGACAGTGGGAGAAGAGGATGACGCTCCGATCGACCATCTGTTTTTCAACGATCCAGATAGATTCATGATTTGTCAGTCCAAAAAATCAATGAAACATCAAGTTTGATTAATTTTTGTCGTAGTAGATCCCGATTCGGTCGTTAGGATTTCGGGAGTGAGATCACGTTGATTTTATTTTTCTGTGATGGTGGTTAAGCTTTTGTTAATGGAGGTTCTAGTTTTTTTTTCTAGTTGAAGAAGACGAAGTAATGTTTTGTAGGTTTGATGTATACTTATATTTTTGTATAGGTAAATGTATACTTATATGTTTTTCGATGTACACTTATATGTGTTTTGCTGTATAAGTAGTTAATTTTTGATGTATGTATTTATGTTGTTGTATACTTATATTTTTTGTTGTATACTTATATGTGTTTTGTTGTATACTTATATTTTTGTTTGATAATTGTAATATGCAGTACAAATATGTTAAATATACAACATAATAGTGTTAAATATACAGTAAATATATGTTAAATATACACTACAATAGTGAGCTTGGTTTTCTCTCTCTCTCTCTCTCTCTCTCTCTCTCTCTCTCTCTCTCTCTATGAGTTATTTACTTAATCCACGGTCCCCACATATTAATGAGCGTGATTCTATCTCTCTCTATAACTGATTCCTTAATTCACGGTCCCCACATGTTTTTGTTTGACCATTTTAATATACAGTAAAATTATGTAAAATATACAGCAAAATAGTGTTAAGTATACATCAAATATATGATAAGTGTACAACATACTGCATGGCAGAGCACATGCGGGATTTTCTCTCCGGTAGCGATTTTCTCTCCCCACGTGATTTTCTCTCCTAATAAGCGATTCTATATTTAGATGGCCCCCTTGGGTAATTTGACTACTATACCCTTATTTTGATTTAATTAAATATTTAATATAATTATAACCCCTATTTATCTTAGCCATTGATATAACTAAAGGAGGGTTGAGATGAGTCCACATTGTCTCACTATAATATGTGGTCTCATTTTAACCTCCCCTATATATATCGTCACTATATCACCTCCAAATTAAACTTCTATATAACTTTATGTTGCCTGTATGACAACAACATAAAATTAAAAATCAATTCTTCATCAAACACATCTATCGAGCATGAAAGCACAATTCAATTGATGTATCTCTCTCTCCACGTATTTCTCTCTCCTAATAACTGATTCCATATTTGGATGGTCCCCCACATGTTTGTTTGACAATTATACCCTTATTTTGCCTTAATTAAATGTTTAATGTAATTTTAACCTCTATTTATCTTAGTCATTGATATAAATAAGGGAGGGTTGAGATGAGTCCACATTGTCTCACTATAATATGTGGTAATTTCATCAGATCCTATATATATATATATATATATATATATATATATATGTGTGTGTGTGTGTGTGTGTGTGTGTGTGTGTGTTTTGAGTTGTGGCATGCATATTTGAAATCGTTAATTATTACTATTTTCTGTACATTGTTTTTAGTCCAGAAAGTATTACTTTTCACCCGAAATGTATCACATTTTGATAGAAAAGTATCATTTTCTATTCCATGAAGAATAATTTATTTCTAATAGAAAAGACTTACAAGTATTACCTAGAAAGTATTATTTTCCGCCTTAGGAAAGTATCATTTTGTAATAGAGAAGCATTACAAGTATACATTTTTAGTAGAAAAGTATTAATTTTTAATAGAAAATATCACTTTTTATTTCTTGTGTATAAATTTATTTTTTATAGAAAAATATTACAAGTATCGATTTTTAGTAGAAACGTATCACTTTTAATAGAAAATTATCACTTTCTATTTCTAGTGTAATATAATTTGTTTTTAATAGAAAAGTATTACAAGTATCAATTTTAGTAGAAACGTATCACTTTTTAATAGAAAAGTATCACTTTCTATTTCTCGTATAGTAATTTTTTTTAAAAGCAAAGTATTACATGTATCTTCACAAGATTAGAATAATATACACCACTAGATATCACCTGAAAAGTATTACTTTCCACCCGAGAAGTATCACTTTTTATTAGAAAAGTATTACTTTATATTTCTTGTGGAATAATTTATATTTAATCGAAAGTTTTACAAGTATCACTTTTTAGTAGAAAAGTATCAATTTTTAGTAGAAAAATATTACTTTGTATTTCTTATAAAATAATTTATTCTTAATTAAATAGTATTACAAATATTAATTTTCAGTACAAAAATATCGTTTTTTAATAGAAAGGTATTATAAGTATCATCGCAAGATTATAAGAAAATACACCACTAGATATCATGATGGCCACTTGGAATCAATATACTCGATTTTATTTTCAACATTAGAAAGTATTACATTTCACCATAAAATGTATTTACGAGAGCACATGTTAAGTCAATACTTTGAGAAAAATAAAACTTCAAAAAACTAACACTTAATCAATTTTACACTTTTGTCATCAAAGATTGATGTGAGTTTGGTGTATCAGAACTTGTCTTCTTCATGTTGTTTTGAAATGTATTTTGATCCTTTAACCTACTAGAAGATAAAAATAAATAAATTATATAAAGTGTCACCAAGCTGATTTATATTCATTGTACGGCAAAATTGCTTTTTTGGTCCGTTAAGTTGACTCGATTTCACTTTTAGTCCTTTAATTTTTATGGGTTGCGTTTGGCAAACACTAACTTTTCTAAACCTGCACATTTAGTCCAATTTCAAAATTTCGAGGATATCTTATCCCTAAAATGCTGAGTTGGGTCATTTTTTCATGAAATGACTATTTTGCCCCCTTTTTTGGATGGAAACTTTGGTCATGTGCATATCACATGACTTGTGTAATATCTTAATAAAATTAAATAATAAAAATAAATATAAGATTAAATTAAATTAAAGAAAAAATATGAACATATATTTATAATTTTATATAAAATTGACAAATATAAAATATATGTTGCACTATTTTTTAATTTTATTTAAATAAAATAATCTGAACATATATTTATAATTTTCAATTGTAAATAAAATTAAAAAAAATAGAATAAATATGTATTTACAATTTTAAACTATAAATAAAAATTAAAAATATAGAAACAAAAAAAACATATATATCTATAATTTTTAACTGTAAATTGAAATTAAAGAAAAATAGAAATAGAAGAAATAGAAAAACCAAAAGTAAAAGAAAATAATGTAATTTTTTGTTTTTCTAGTTCTATTTAATTTTTAATTAAAGTTCAAAAATATAAAATATATATTTTTTTAATTTAATTTTAAAAAAAATATGAACATATATTTATAATTTTCAACTGTAAATAAAATTAAAAAAAATAAAATGAAAAACTAACAGAAAAAATATGTATTTACAATTTTCAACTATACGTAAAAATAAAAAAAAATAGAAAACCAAAAAAAAACATATATCTGTAATTTTCAACCGTAAATTAAAATTAAAGAAAAATAGAAAACAAAAAGAAAGAAAAAATATAGACTTACAATTTTCACTATAAATTAAAATTAAAGAAAAAATAAAAACAATAAAACAGGAAAAAAAATATTTGTTTACAATTTTCTACAATAAATAAAAATTAAAAAAATAGAAAACAAAAAGACGAAAAATGAAAAAAAAAAGAAAGTAAATTTCTATTATTTTTATTTAATGTTGAAAAATATAAAAATATATGTTCGACCATTTTATTTAATTTAATTTAAGTTTATTTATTTATTTATTTTATTTAATTTATTATTATTTTTCTATTTTTTCTTTAATTTAAATTTTCAAAAAAAAGGGGCAAAATAGTCATTTCAAGGAAAAATGGTCAAACTCAGCATTTTAGGGATAAGATATCCCCAAAATTTTGAAATCGGACTAAATGTGCAGGTTTAGAAAAGTTAGTGTTTGCCAAACGCAACCCATAAAAATTAAAGGACTAAAAGTGAAATCGAGCCAACTTAAAGGACCAAAAAAACAATTTTGCCTTCATTGTACAAGCAATTTCAAAAGTAATACTTTAATGACAAAAAGTTTTACTTTTAAATGCATCACATGTGACCTTCCCTTATAAGTCATAACCGTATAATTTCTCTGCTCTGTGATATTATTAGTTTTATTCAATTTCCATTGAGTATCAATGAATTTCTTCAGTTTTTGTTTGAACGTTAATTAATTATCAGAAGCTATAGGGGGTATGTCTGGCATGAATGAATAATGGTGGAATGTGGGGTATGTCTGGCATGAATGAAAGATGATTTCTTTCTCTCTCTCTCTCAAATATGGATTTGAAGAGAGAGAGAGAGAGAGAGAGTAAAAATAGGGAGTACTTTTAGAGAGAGAAAATGAAGGATGTCTAGTTTGAGGAGCAAGTGAAAAGGAAAAAGAATGAAGAATGAAGGAAATAAAAGAAAAAGAAAAGAAATCGCTGAACCGTTTTCCTTTTTTTTTCTGTTTTGTTTTCTCTATTTTTTTGTTGGATTTGGGTTTTGGGCTCCGTCTCACGGATCTTGACCCGTGAGACGGTCTCACAAGAGACTCTCTCTAACTTTAAATCTTATACGCTCTTTCAGAACAAAAATAAATTACAAACACATCTTTAAAGCTCATAAACCTTTAAACAACTTATAACATTTTCTTAAGCTTGTATATAAATTCAGCTAATCAAAAACCGGTCTTTCTAATTTCATAGAATTAGAAGCACAAATTAAAAAGCGAAACACTCAAATATTATATATATATATATAGGAATTGGATCAAATGAACTCATAATTAGAGTGAGACAGTGTGGACTAATCTCGTCCACAAATCAGTAATTTTAGATGATTGAGATTTACCCAATTTAATTTTTTTTAATTTATTTTAAATCAGAAACGCAATATTGTAATTGTATAATTCCAACAAAAAGACATTTACCAACATGCTACAGTCCGATCAAGAAGAATATTCCTTTCGATTCAGCAACATGTCAAAAACCAGCCCGGCGAACCACGCGTCGATGCCCTCCGACGCTTGACTCCCCACAGGACCACTCGCCTTGTTGTTTTCGACGACACCACCATGGGACGCCGATCTTCCCCGTTATCAAAATCCACATGGTCCTCCCACGTGGAGCCCGATTCGTATTCTTATACAGCCTAATGGGCTCCTCGTCCAGAAGAAGGTCACATCTATTCGTTAGCCGCAAGGGATTTCTTGACACCTAAGCTAAGACAAGTAAAAACATTAGGGTATGGAAAAATCAGAAAGAGTTCTCCGATTTTAAATCCAACTCCGGATTGGTCAAAGCCATTATAATTTCCGGCGAACGAATTTTCTCCGGCCACCAGGACGGCAAAATTAGGGTTTGGAAAGTTTCGAAAAAGGATCCCAGCGTCCATAAGCTTATTGGCACATTACCGACTTCATGATTGGTGAAGAAGATGATGCTGACGTGGAGAAAACGAGGGCCTACGAGGAGGCAGTGAGGATTACTATATATTTATATGTTTTTCGATACATACTTAAGTGTGTTTTGCTGTATAAGTAGTTAATTTTTTATGTATGTATTTATGTTGTTGTATACTTATGTTTTTTGTTGTATACTTATATGTGTTTTGCTGTATACTTATATGTGTTTTGTTGTATACTTATATTTTTGTTTGACAATTGTAATATGCAGTACAAATATGTTAAATATACATCATAATAGTGTTAAATATACAGTAAATATATGTTAAATATACAGTACAATAATGAGCGTGATTTTCTCTCTCTATAACTGATTTTACTTAATCCACGGTCCCCACATGTTAATGAGCGTGATTCTCTCTCTCTCTCTCTCTCTCTCTCTCTCTCTCTATAATTGATTCATTGATTCACGGTCCCCACATGTTTTTGTTTGACCATTTTAATACGCATAAAATTATGTTAAACATACGATCCAAATAGTGTTAAGTATACATCAAATATATGATAAGTGACAAAGATATCTTGCATGGCGAGCGGAGCACATGCGCGATTTTCTCTCTCCCCACGTGATTTTCTCTCTCCTAATAACTAATTTCATATTTGGATGGTCCCCCACATGTTTGTTTTGACAATTATACCCTTATTTTGCCTTAATTAAATTGTTAATGTAATTTTAACCCCTATTTATCTTAGTCATTGATATAGATAAGGGAGGGTTGAGATGAGTCCACATTGTCTCACTATAATATGTGGTCTCATTGGATCCTCCCTATATATATATGTGTGTGTGTGTGTGTGAAATTGCAAGATTGGTCTCGTACCTATTAGCAACTTGCAAATTTAGTCCGATAAGTATTGAGTTCACTAAAATGGTCCTCTAAGTTTCATCTTCAAGCAATTTCAGTCCTATAAGTTTGTAGTTGTTGCAATATTGGTTCCCAGGAGTTATTTCATATTTTCATAATATCTAGAATACCATTGCTTACACAAATGGCTTATTTGACAAAGTCTTTACTTTAAAATGATATCAGAGCCCAAGTTTATTAAGAAATTTAAGTTATATGAAATTACTAGAGTAATGTTTATATTATTAAATATTATTTTTCAATTGAATAAAAAAATTATTAAACATATTAGGAATTTCTAAAAATATATTTATGATGCTAGACTAATGTGATAATTGATTTGTATTGAGAATAAATTTTCAATTTCCAAGAATTTTCAAATGGAGATAAAAACTATTGAGTTATTATGATTTTTCTAAGTTTTATTATGCAGATAGACTAAAAAGGTTATTATTCTGTAAATTGTCAGATGTGTAAATTTGTTATAAGTAAATGACAATTTAAGATTTCTATGCTTTATATTTTGCTTCCGCTGTTGCTATTGGATTTGAATGGATGTATATGTATATTTTATAGTTCTAAATTCCAGGGCGTTACAACACCTCCCTGCAATGTGCCAGACTTTTTATGAACATTCCTGCAAATTAACACCTCTAAGAAAAATTTGAAGTTGTTTCTTGTCTTTGAGGGTATCTGAAAATCCTTGTATCTTTTCCACGACGTGACTTTGAAAGATGATTCGAAATTCATCGTTTCAATTCCAAGAAATTCAATATGTGTTGTAGCAATGGTACGTGTAAAAATACGTGCATTTAAGGGCTTATTTTGATATATGATTGATGCATTTGCATGTATATTCGTGTGTTTTAATTTGGTTGGTTTCCTTTGCCCGGACGCGATTTGACTTAATGTGACAAACATAGTGGTATTTTAATAGGTATAAATTCACTTTTGGTACTCAAAGTATTAGCGGTTTTCACTTTTGGTACTTTTTTGGGGCTTATCATTATTAGTGCCCAACGTTTCAAAATTCACTTATTTTTGGTACGATCCGTTAGTCAACCGTTGAAGACTAACGGTTGACCGTTTAGATCGGGAGCAATGTTGGATGGGGTGGTGAATTCGACTCAAAATGTTATCCTGAGCAACTTTGTATTCTTGGCCGGAGGCCAATTCGGCCGACAACATGGAGATACGAGCCCCTAAAAGTTGAAAAATCGATTTTAAGATCCCCTTTGTGTGTTTTTGGTTTGGGGGGAAATCAGACCGATTGAGAAGTTGGATTTGTGCGCCTTAAGATGAGGAAGATGATGTTATGCTAAATTTTGGATTTGGGGAAGTATCTTGGATGGAATTTGGCTTTGAATTAAACTTTGGGTTTTTCGAATTATCCTGAATTGGCATCGGAGACGAACTCAAATCATGAAATTGACCACTGATCATTATAAGGCTTGTGGATATGCTCAAAATAAGTAGTTGCACGACACTTGGGGTCGCTGGAATTGGCACCGAAGGCGCCATGAAGCATGCGCCAACCGTGGAACCTGCTACAGTTGGTCAACCGTTAGTCTTTAACGGTTGACTAATGTAACATGCCAAAAATGAGTGAATTTTGAAACGTTGGGTACTAATAATGATAAGCCCAAAAAGCGGGTACCAAAAGCGAAAACCGCTAATGCTTTGGGTACCAAAAATAATACGCAGCCTCATGACAAACTTTCGCAACTATATTCCATGACTTAGTTGTTCATAACACGCTATGAATTTTGCTATCATGATAGAAGAGTCTATATAGTAGACTGTTTAGAACTCTTCCACAACTAGCATAAATACATAGACCAACTAAGATATCATGTCATCTTGACATCCAATAAAATCAGAATCGGTATACCAATTGATCTCAAACTGATCCGACTTCTGATATGTGAGCATGTAACTTTCCTTTATCCATAAGTACATTAAACGTATTTGTCTGCTTTCCGATTGTCTATTCCTGACTTACTCATATATCTGCCAAACATCCCTACAATGTACACAATATCCAAATATGTACATATTTGAGCATACATCAGACTCCATATTGCTGACGCTAAGGAATCTTCTGCATTTTATTTTCCTCAACTCATTCTTAGAGCATCATTTGAGACCGAACTTGCCTCCTTAGCCCACAGGGTTATCGTTTGGTTTACAATCCCGCATGCCATTTTGAAAGACCTTTTTGATATAGCTCTTTTGTGATAATCCATAAGTACTCGAGAGTGCTCACAATCTATTTGTATCCTAACACAAGATACATCACCAAAGTATTTCATCTCAAGATTCTTAATCAGAAATCTTTTGGTATTGTGCAATAAGCATATATCGTTGATGGCAAGCAAAATGTCATCGACATACAAAACCAAAAATATATACTTGCTCCCACAGAACCTATGATATATACAATCATCGAACAAATTTATCTCAAAATCAAACGAGATGATCATTTGATGAAATTTGAAATACCATTTCCTAAATGTTTGTTTGAGCCAATAGATGGATTTCTTAAGTTTACAAACCATATTCTTTGGGTCTACCAATACAAAGTTTTCTGGATTCATCATATAAGTCGTCTCTCAGTATCACCATTAAGAAACATCGTCTTTATATCCATCTAATGTAACTCAAGATCAAAGTATGCCACCAATGTCATTATAATCCGAAAAGAGTTTTTCTAAGAAACTGAAGAGAAAGTCTCTTTGTAATCGATGTCTTATTTCTATGTAAAGCCATTTTTGAGAAGACAAGCTTTCTACCTTCCCACATTGCCTTTTGATTGCTTTTTGAATCCTTTTTGGTATTAAATATCCATTTGTAACAAATGAGTTTCACACCTTATGGCAATGGGGAAAGTTCCTACACGTCATTGTCCCTTATGGACTTAATCTATTCATCCATGGAATCCATCCACTGTTGAGAGTTGGAACTTTCCATGGCTTGATGGATGCTGATTAAATCATTTTCCATCATTCCAATTTTAACCTCATTTTATTGGAGAAATACAAACGTGACATTGCACTTCTTTTTTCCGTAGTAGATCTCCTTAATGACATAAGTTCTTGAGGTTGTAGAGTTTGTTCATCTGGAATAATTTCTGAAAACAGAGATTCTCTGACATTGTCTTGATTTATGTCTTGAACAAGGTCAGGAATGAAATTCCGATCAATGCCAACAACACAAATGGGAATATCAACGTATTACTCTTCAAAGAAAAAAATCTTTAACTCTATCTCCCCCCGCAAAATCAACATCCTCAAAGAACTAGACATTTATCGACTAAAACATAATCTTGGTTGTTGGATCATAAAACTTGGACCCTTTGGACTTTTCAGAGTATCTAACAAAATAACAACTAATTGGCTTTCAGTTTCTTCTCGTTAAGCATAAGGCCTTGCCTCGTGAGACATTCCCAATGTGCAAGTGCTTCAGACTGGGCTTCTTGCCTGTCCAAAGTTCATTAGGGATTTTGTTAGCCGTTTTAGTCAGAAACCTTACTAAGGATATATGTTGCAGTCTTAAGTACTTCTTCCTAAAGTGATTCTGGTAAGGTAGAATGACTAATCATACTCCTCACCATATCCTTAAGCATTATGTTTCGTCCTTTAGCAACACTATTCATAATGGCAAACCAAACTTAGTGTATTGTGGGACGATATTGCATTCCTCTAAGAATTAGCAAACGATCCTAAACAATGTTCACCTGAACCATCATATATGTCGTTGCATACACCGCTACGACCAGATGTGATGTTTTTAATCTTTTTGTTGAGTTGAATCTCAACTTCAGCCTTGTAGGATTTGAGCACGTCTAGTTATTGTGACTTTTCATGAATGAGAACTTGTAGTCATATCTAAAATATCGTCTATGAACGTTAATATATATTGTTGACAATTCTAAGTAACCATAGAGAGTTGTCCACAAATATCTGTATATATAAGTTCTAAGATGCCCGTAATCCAATTGGCTACAAATATCTCTTATTGGTTTGTTTTTTTTTTGTACTTATACCTCATGTACTTAAAAATATGTACTTGTTGGATGAAGCAATAGTGTCTGTCAAATAAATGTTATTGTAAAGAATTGGAACTAACCAATTTTGAATCATGAGACAAGCTAAATTATCAATTCTGAATGAATAAGAATAACTGAATTTGTCCATAGCAGAAATAGAAATCAAGTTCCAAATAAATGTCTCATCAAGATCCAAATAAAATCCAGTACTTAACAATATTCTATATTTTCCTATTACTTCAACCATAAATGTCTTGCCTTTGCCTATTTTCATGCATCTTTCACCATCATTTAGTTTTTGGCAATGGAGACAACCTCTTACAGACACATTAGTGTGAGTTGATGAACTAAAATCTTTCCGCCATGTGTTCCAAGAAACTAAAGTTAAGTTAACGTTAAAACAAACCATAACTAAGCAGCGTATCTTATCTTTCTATATTTTTAATTCCTTGCCTTTGTTCTTCGAAGTTAAGGCAATATTAGCCCTTTTAGTCTCATATTGCTTTAGTTTTTCTCTTTCTGAGCACAGTATGGGATGACTCATTTAGAGACTAAATCTCTTTTAATCTGTCGACTCACTTTAAACTGGCTAAACTGTGTCGAAAGAGATATCAAAACTAAATGCATTAGCAATTTCTTAGAAGCAATACGAGACATATCTATAATTTATTCTTGATATTGTGTTTACTCTCATACCTTACTGAGATCATATTTGTCAAAACCTTACTAATCTGAGCCTTTTGTTCTCGACAAATATTTTTTCAATATCCGCAAGGAATTCCTTAGCCATAGTGACATTTCTAAATGAAGGGCCCTTTTAATTTAAAAAATATATTAATGTTGAAAAAAATATAATCAGGAATATACCAACTTAAATCCAAAAAATGAACAATATACAAATCATGCTCCCATAAATCTCATAATCCTAATAATAAATTCAAATAATGATAAATCCCATCTCAAGACACCGACACTCCATTAATATTTCATCTTTGGACAAAATATTAACTTGCAATTGATATCTTGGTGCGGTAATCAAACACTGATAATAAGAACATATCAAAAAATAAACCTTCTTTTGGGCCGATTTAGTGTCCATATGTAAAACTGAATAATTATCACACGTTTATTACCACAGGTGCATGTGCAATTCTGATAAATATTCACATTCCTTTCGGCCGGTTAATATTCACATACGTTGCACACACAACCTTTTATATTTTAAAATGAATTAATTTCCACAAGAGAGGTCACTTTAGTGACATGTTGCTTCAATTAATTCATCTCAAAATATATAAAAATCCATACCAATATTCGAATATAAAATTAAATTCCAAGATCACAATTAATTTAGGATTTTTCTTATTATTTGAGGCCAATTTTAAAAATAAACAAACTTTAATTGAAACTCAAAATTAAATCCTTTTATAATAAAACCCTAAATTTTTCATAAACAAGAATAGGCCCTTAAAAATCTTATTAGCGAGTAAGCCCAAATAACCTGTCACCTTCACCATTCTCCGCTTATTCTCGCCGCCACCGACAACCATAACCACTGCCGGCCAAAACTCAACCCACCATAGCTGCACGACAAGACAGTCGAGTAAGAGAGAGTTTGTTCCTCCCCTCGTTCATATATGTCACGCCCAAACGGCATTCTGTCGCGAGGAGCCACCACCGTGGGCGTGACCCACGAGACCGCTTTCTACCGCCACCGTCCAAAGTGTTGCCTTGCTATGGTGGTTTTCCAACAAAGGAGAGAACTAGGCGACGAGGCAGATGAATTGGGTTTCAATTTGCTGCAACAAAAAACTCATTTATCCACCTTTTTTTTAAATCAAAACCCTCAAAATTTCCATATGATTCCACACATATTAAGAGGGATTTACGAAATCCTTTTCTGAACCAATGACAAAATTGCAAATCGAAAAGAGAAAGTACTGCAGTAATTTGATTGTGTAGTATACAACAACAAAGCCATATTGAAAAATACAACAACAAATTCTAAATTCAGAATTAACCCGTATACCTTCAAAAGCCAAAACTTAATCTACTCTGAAATAAGTAATACTGATATAAAATAGCTTAATTCTCAATAACTCAATATGAATCGGCTCTGATACCACCTGTTGGAAGAAACTTTAGTGAATTAATCACTTTAATCCAAGAGTCTTCATATCGAATTATCAAGAATCAAAACTAGATTGCGGAGGCGTACATGAATCTATAACATTTGAATCTAGCCGCCTTAGGTTGAATCCTGGGATTTGGTCTTCTAGATCTACACGTCTTGAAGCTTTTCAGAGAACCATTTTGTTTTCTCTGTAGGTTTCTTTCTGATAGTAGAATAGAATGTCGTAGACGTGTGACTGAGGGACCATAACCCTTATTTAATTGTGTTATATTGGGTATCCTATTTTAGCCCATCATCAAAATAGAAATAACCCATTAAGTCTCTACACATTAAAGGCCCACACCCTATTAGATACATAAAAGCCCAATTACTTAAACCTTATTTGATCACTTATAAAATGGGCTTAACGTTAATTGACAGTCCACAATGCATAATTATTTCACATATAAGCCTATTGTTGGATTATGATCCAACATGAACTTCTTGCTTTCTTCCTCCATCTTAATCTGATAGAAAACAAACTTGCAATCGAACTTTAAGAATATCCTGGCACCTTCGATGCAACTAACCAGATGTTCTCTACTTGGGACATAGTGTCCATCGAAATCCAGGATGTTACTAATCCATTTATAATTAATAACAAGCCTTAGCTTTCCTCTTTTGATTTTTTCATGACTTCTGATCAAGAATCCTAGACTGTTGTATGAAGAAACTCCAATTGAAATCAACTTAAGGTCAAGATGTACCTAAGTATCTTTTGCATATCCTCACGATCTTCTTGATTCATAAGGATTGGTTTGAATAATACGAACTCATATTCCTTCCCTGGTTTGACTCTTAATGAAGCTTTGAGCTCATTACTATCCCACCATGCCAAAGGATCTTCGTTAGAATTCTTTTAGATTTTTTTTCTTGACATTTTCGAATGATATATGTTCTTCCAGGGTAACATCACTCTATGGGGTATCCATAAGGCTCATAATTAATCTTGAAATAGCCTATTGAGGTACTCGTTCTTCCCTGCTTACCTTGTATGAATACTCATTATTATTCCATCCACTTTTGTGTATTTGGCTTTTGCTGTACTGTGGGAAGGATAACAATATTTCGCCAAATCTCCTTCTATCTTTCATTTTTGGATTTCAAAATTTGGCTTCATTACCATGGCAGATGCGAAAATTAATTGGCATTTTTCGGTAAAATGCTTGAGCAGTCTTTGATCACTAATATTATCATCACATAGTGTTGTGAAAATAAGATTTCTTATCTCATTTTCTTGTGTAAATCGCTTAAATATTTGTAGCATATTATTTCCTAGCAAAACATTTGCTCCCGTATCATGGAAATAGATTGATATCGTTTTCACTTTGTACCATTGGGTACTACCTGCACCTCCGATTGTGATTCCTGCTTGCAAAATTCCTCTATTAATGATAAAAATCCTTTTAGAGAAATACCTTCCGACAATTGTTGGTAAATCCTCTCTAATCTCTTTAGGAAAAAAAAATTCAATTTTGCAGTATAAATTACGACACTTGAATCAATATAGGCGGTGAAATATTCTGTCTTATATTTAGCATATATCATTCCGATATAAATATAATGAAGAATTGACTAGTGTTCATATGATTCTATATCTTTTATCAGCTACCGTGAATTTCATTCCATCTTGTAATCTTTCTCAAGGTTTGATCCTCAAGAAATTCTATCGCTAGTATTAATTGTTCTGGGTTTTTTCCTGTTGTTCCTCTGATAGTTAGTTCAATTTCACACATCTTTACGCGTTCTTGATATCTTCCAACTAGAGTTTGCTGGAGAAAATATAGGACATCACAAGGAAATATATTATCTTTTTGAGTGATGTCGAATATTACTTCAACTTCTCTCCATCCTTTTGGGCATTTTAGTTTTCCCTGTGTTTTAAATACACCTGGGATTCGTTGAACTGTACTTGATCTTTTTTCTTACCAACGACTACTATTGACAATTCTGTCTTGATTGGAAGACATCCTTCTTGGATCCACTTTGAGACGTCTACTTTTGCTGAAGACTGGTTGATCTTTAATTTTCATATCAATCTTCTTTATTGTTAGATATTTGATAAGTTCTGGTAGAATCCCTTTTGCGAAGTCTTCAAATATTCTTTGAGAGAGCATGGGAAATCTTGTATGTGATCGAGTAATATATGTTTCTTTCGTTCATCGATCAATTGTTTTGAAATATTGATGAAACGTCAAAGAATCTGTTGATATCTCAATCTCCTAAATTGTATGCAATTATAGGATAGATATTGAATGTCAATTTTCCTGCATACAAATTTCCTGCAACTCTATTGAGATTTGAGATTCGCTTGTCAAAGATAGCAAGATTGAGTGGTGAATCTATTTATTATTTGAATGTTGCCTTGATAATAACTCTTATGGCACTGATGTAAATACATGAGAATGTATATGCAAGTTCATTGACTTTGTTTCTGATCTCCTGAACTTCTCGGTAAGGGACCAATTGCATCTCGATCAGGTTAGCAGTGAATTCCGTTGGAATTGCAAATTCTCTGGTAGTTACTCTATGGATAGTTTGGTGCCTTCTGTTCCGAAACTCAATCTAAAGCTTCAGATGTTATTTCATAATCCTCATTAGAGTCTTATGAGAAACCGTAGTATGAGAGAGATATCCCGGCATATCCTCTGTAATTGTTTGTTGAAGAATTTATTCTTAACTCTGATTCAGAACTAAGATTCACTTCAATCATCAAAATTGATCTCTTCTTCATAAATGTTTTCATCTGAGGGAAGATTCTCAAATTGATACACGTGTATAAGATATTGTGAGAGACAACTTCCTCGTGATTACGGTGTAGCTTCAACTGCCTCGACTCATTGTTTTTGCTTCTCCGGGCAATCTATTGAGATATGTTGTCTTGTCCACACGTCTAGCAATTACAATCTTTAAAACTTTCATTAGCTCTAGTATGAGCTCGTCTGAAAGTTAGCTAAAACTGTAACATTTTGGAAACTAGTTAATATTTAAATAAATATAAGTTGTAATGATCTTATATTTTTCCAAACGGTAGTATACATTATAATACATAACATATCAAAACTCCAGGTATTTTTAAGGTCTTTATACATGGTTTCTAGAATTTATAAATCAGAAACAGAGTATATTCAAGATTTGGAAAGTGTGAATTCAAATTCGATATAAAATAAAATACAACTCAAGAGTATATGAAATTTAACTGAATATTATACACATATAATAACATAACATATTAAAATTTCACAAATTTTGGATATGTATAAATAAGGGTTTGGATTTTCTAAAATGAAAACAGGGAATAACATAAATTCGGGCATCTTAGTTTGAAAATTCAATAAATACAAAAGTACACATCGGATTAGTATGAAATTTTAACTATATATATATATATATAGTTAAATAAGGGTTTGGATTTTGTAAAACGAAAACAGGGAATAACATAAATTCGGGCATCTTAGTTTGAAAATTCAATAAATACAAAAGTACACATCGGATTAGTATGAAATTTTAACTATATGATACAAACTTTATGAAGAATAACATATGAAAATCTCAGAAAAGTTTGAACAGTATAGCTTGGGTTTCAAAATTTATAGGTAAATTTACCTTAGTAGTTGAGAATGAAATAGAGAAGGCAATTGAGGGATCATGGCGTTGAAGAAACACTTCGTCGAGGTTGTATGGTAGACGATGGAGGCTGTGATGGCGAAGAGAAATAGAGCTGAAACATGTTTTTTTTGTCATCTCTAATGTGGTATAATAAAATCCTAATAACGAAAGACTCCCAATATAATTAGAGGAAATTCCACCATATACCCTTTTTTTTTTGAAAAAATACCATCAAATACGTTCCTATCACTTTTATAGCTATTTTATTTCCTTTTTTACGCTCCAACTTATTTTTTATTTATTTGTACATTTTTGTTCGATGTTGTTTAAATTTATTTCTTTGTCGTTTCTTTTTTGTCTCTTTTGTTGTTTCGATGTTTCAAAACAACTTTTACCTATTTTTTATGCTACTTTTTGTTTATGTATTGTTTTGTACATTGTTTCTATTGTTTCTGTGTTGTTCTATAATATTTTTAATGTTGTTCGAATAAATGTTTTTGTTTTCATGTTGTATTCAACGTGTATATACAATTTTTACCTACTTTGAAGCTCTCTTTACTCATGTGATATTTTTAATATTTTTTACGTTGTTTCTAGGTTGTTTCCATACCGTTTTTAATGTTGTTCATATGTTTATTTGTTGTTACCACGTAGTTTTCAATGTTTAAATATAATTTGTACCTATTTTTAAGCTCTTTTTGCTCATGTGGCGTTTTCCATGTTGTTTCTGGTTTGTTTCTGTATTGTTTCTATGTTTTTTATGTTTTCATGCATTGGATCAAAAATTGAATTTTGTTTTTTTACTCATGTTGTATCTATATTATTTTCAATTTGTTTGGTTTTAATATGTGTTGTTTTATGTGTATATTTCTTGTTTTTTTATAAGATTTTAAGTATAAAATAGATTATTTAACGGGGGCAAAATTTATTTTTTCACTGAAATTTGATTAGAAGAAACATGTTTGAAACAACAAAGAAACAACAAAACATATTTGAAGCAACAAAGAATCAACAAAGAAACAACAAACATGTTTGAAACAACAAAGAAACAACAACGTAAAAAGTTCGGGAATTTTGGCAGGAGCGTATTTTTATCCAAAAAAGTGGGAAAAGCATAATTTTGTCCAAAAATCACCGGAAAGCGTAATCTACTGTCTTTTGTCCAGAAAAGTTGGTTAGTTGTGTCCTTATCCCATATAATTACCCTAGGTAGTTTCCCAAGCACCTTAGGATTCCTCATAGGCCATGTAATTGGATAACCGGTCCAATAATAATATACTAATGAGCTATATAACTAATTAAATACATATCTTTTTTTCTCCCAGGTGTTACTGGTGTATAGCCCATTACTCAAAAAATATGCAATATTCAAATGGAAAGATGAACATCAAAAAAGAATAAAGTAGCTTAAGGAAGTTTGCAAAAGTCTTCCAAAACTTGCAACTCTACATGAAGAAGATGAGCCAAGGTTCTATATACAGATGCAAGTGATTATTGGTGGGCAGTAGTTCTTACGAAAATCACACTACACGAAGAAGTTCCATGCAGATATTGCAGTGGTCTATTTTCAGACAGTGAAACAAATCGATTGCATATCAGTCAGAATGACTTTTAAAAAATGGCATTTATTTTTACTAGCTAAAAAACTTGCTCGAAAAATTGATAATTCAACTGTGAAGACTTTTCTAAAAAATAAATTGAATCTAAACCAGAAAAGACTAGATTACTTAGATGGAAAGTTAAATGCCAATATTACGATTACGATATTGTCATTATAAAATCTCATGAAAATATTCTTGAAGATTTTTTGACATGAGAAGGAATGACGCATAACTGAAGAGGTCCTCAACGTTTTAGACATCTCAGGAAAAACCTAGAGAGCCTAGAACGAGATTTTGGGGTGCTATGTCTTATCTGAGAAGTCATTTGGAGGACTCCAACAGTGATCATAAATCTATTTCTGGTCAAATACGAGCATGTCAGTTAGCTCAAGGACAATTATTGTTAGCACTGCAAAAGCCTCTCCTCAAGGCTAATCTCACACGGTGCAAAAATGGGCGATTAGAGATTGGGCTCTAACCCGAAGGTAATGGATTGATATACCATAATAGCAGGTATTGCAGATGATACATTCCTTGAGGATGTACAAGCTGTAACGAATGTTGAAACTTCAGTGTCGCAATCCGAGTCTTCAAGTCAACCCAACACCTGAAGAGTTGAATCTTAGGCCATAGACAGACAAATCTAAGGTTCAAACTAATGATTTAAAGATTTCTCCAATGCAGGTTTACCAACAACAATGGGAGAAATTAGTTACAAGAAGAGGTATTAACTCAGAAAAAACAATGGTTGATATCTCAGGTAAATACCCTAGAGTTTGGATGAAACCAGGAAGTCATCCAAATAAAGTACAAGAATGGTACCGAAATCGATTCGGGAAACAGTTTACGAGACTTGGGCCAATAATCCGCATTTGGCTAGAGGAGATATTTTAGAACTGTATTTTATCAGTGCAGCTCCAGAACCAGCAATGAAAGGTTTCAATGGAGCTTTTCATTTCATCAAGCTAAAAAGATCGGATGGAAATGGCCTAATTTAAGGCAGTTTCACTGGAAGAAACACCATTACTGGTAGGAGCAATATCTAAAGATGAAGCTTCTACAAGACGAGCATGTGGACTTTGGGTTTGTCTAATAGGAATGGATAAGGTAAAGTATCCATTCAAGTTTTCCCATAATTCAACAAATGGATCTTTCATCCTAAATTCGATGACGAGATCAATTACATGATTTGAAGAGGAACTATTCAAAACAAAAAGAAGAATTCTTTGGGAGAATAAAAATTTCGGCAAGTAAAAAAACCTAATGGAAATTTTGCAATATGGTGCGTGTCTATTGATGGATTGACCAAATCTATCAAGCATGCCCGGAATAAAAAGAACCCGAGTTTGAAAAAGGTTTTCGACCCAAACCCGACCGACAGGAATACAAAGTTGGAAAAGGCAAAGGTCCATCTCACAAGATGCATTTTTTTAGGGACCATGCAAACCATACTTTTATGAGCCATGTGATAGTGGATTCACAAGAAAGATGTCTCTACCAAATCAATTATCAAAGGCCAATAATTCGAGCAAAAAAAACGTAAGCAATGACGTCTTATACTTCAAACAAAAATTGAAGTCCGCATTTGAAGTCCTACTTCAAGTCTATATAAAAAGGATTTCATAAGGTTAAAGACATCGAATAACCTCCCTTAGTCTTCAAAAAATAAAATTTGTAATAGTTGAGTGTTTAAATTTTTAGTATTTTAAGTTTTAAATTTATGTATTGACTCTCTCTATTTCTCACTCTATATATCAACACAAGAAACTTGTTTATGATTTATTACAAAATATTCTCCACAACATAAGCTAAATATTCGATTAATATAGGACAAAACATTTGGCATCTCCTCTTATGTAAAATATCGATTCATTGGCAGGCATAAGTAATAGTAGAGCCATCTGGTTTTCTTCTATCGAGACGAAAATGGTTGCTCTTCAAGAGTTGACTTTTCCTCTTTTTTCCTTCATTTTCTTCCTAATCTTTCTTCACAAATGGCTCTCCAACGCCGCATCAAAACCCCGAAAAAATCTGCCGCCATCTCCAAGAAAGCTTCCTATAATCGGAAACCTTCACCAACTCGGCAAATATCCTCACCGCTCGCTCCAGTCTTTTTCTAACCGTTATGGCCACCTATTATTACTTCATTTCGGTCGCCTGCCAGTGCTTGTTGCCTCATCGCCAGATGCAGCGCGCGAGATCATGAAAAACCAGGACGTTATTTTCTCAAACAGGCCAAAATTAAGCATCCCTGATAGACTAATATACGGCTCACGGGACGTGGCTTTTGCTCCTTACGGAGAACACTGGAGACAGGTGAGAAGCATATGCGTTCTCCAACTTCTGAGTAACAAAAGGGTTCAATCTTTTCGTCGTGTACGAGAAGAAGAGACGTCGGCTATGGTTGAGAAGATAAGGCAATTGGCATTTTCGTCGTCGGTTGTAAACTTGAGCGAGTTTTTGGTGTCACTTACAAACGATGTACTTTGCAGGGCGGCCTTTGGGAAGAAGTATAGCGACCATGGAAAAGGTAAAGAGTTCAAGATAATTTTGAAGGAGTTTGTGTTGTTGTTAGGAACAACTAGTTTGGGGGATTATATTCCATGGTTGCGGTGGATTAATTGGGTCAATGGTTTGGATGCAAGAGTGGAGAAAAATGCTAAAATGTTTGATGAGTTTTTGGAGGTTGTGCTTCAAGAGCATAGAGATGCGGAAAAACGAGACGAGAACATTGGTGGAGATGGAGAGTTAGATTTTGTAGATATATTGCTTCAATTTCAGAGAGAAAATAAAGGTAGCTCTTCTGTTGATGATGATACAATCAAAGCTATCCTCCTGGTAAGAATGTTCAGCCCTTTCTAATGTTATGAATGTTTTTCCTATTGGTGATGTCAAAATTGTTTTCATTCCTCTAAATTGATGCGCTTGGAGTCGACCCCCTTTTTTTTTTTTTAACATTGGATTTGGTCATGTGTGACCTACTGTAGATTTTACCTGTTAGGCTGATATGGAATTAATTAAAATAAATAATTTTAAAAAAATAATTCTAGATTTTGTAGACATATTGCTTGAATTTCAGAGAGAAAATAAAAATAGCGCCCCCCTGTTGAAGATGATACTATCAAAGCTCTTCTACGGGTAAGAATGTTTTTTAGACCTTTAGTTATTTCTGTTGCTGTGAAAGCTTTTTGTGACGATTAATCTTTCATCAATAGAATTTAAAAACGTAATTGATGATGGTAGCCCAAAATTTAATGGTTTCTTGAAATTGTAGTGGCTTTATTTAGCTAGAGTTGCATAATATAATGCAACATGTCCACGTTCGTTGTTAGATATACGGGGACAGATTTAGTCAGCAAACTATAAGTGGGACAAAATGGGACTTTTTTCCCCTTCAAATCCTAAATAGTTTTCAATTTTTATTAAGGGCAAAATTATAAATTTTACTTATTTATACATAAAATTTGTACTAAATTTTCAATTATATTGAGTTTGGCCGGAGACACCTCGTCTCCGCTAGTGCATCCGTAGCATTAACTTTTTTGATGTATCAATTATCTAATCAGTCTTCGTGGCAGGACATGTTTGCTGCTGGAACCGATACCACAGTTACTATTGTGGAGTGGGCATTAGCAGAGCTTATAAAAAATCCAAGAACCATGAAAATCTTGCAGAATGAAGTGAGGAAAGTTGCCGAAAGGAAGGAAGATATAAACGAGGATGATTTAGAAAAAATGCCATATCTGAAAGCAGTGATGAAAGAGAGTCTAAGACTACATATTCCGAGTCCATTACTTGTCCCTCACGAATCTACTCAAGATACCAAAGTAATGGGCTACGACATTGCAGCTGGAACACGAGTTCTGATTAACGCGTGGGCGATTGGTAGAGATCCGTCGTTGTGGGAGAATCCCGAAGAATTTCGTCCAGAAAGGTTTTTGGACTCAAGCATAGACTACAGAGGGCTTCATTTTGAGTTGGTCCCATTTGGTGCTGGCCGGAGGGGCTGCCCAGGTATTTCATTCGGATTGGCCGTTGATGAGCTTGCATTAGCGAAATTAGTGCACAATTTCAACTTTGCATTACCTAATGGAGAAAGAGATGAGGATTTGGACATGAGTGAAACCACCGGAATAACCGTCCATAAAAAGCTTCCTATGCTTGTTATTGCCACTTCACATACTTATTAGTTCCTTTGACAAGAGCACTGTTTTAAAAGTGTTTATCATTTTATTTTAAGTAATTCTGTAAGACTATGATTTCTGCTATAAATGTTTTCCTTTATATTTGTTGGGTCGCAAGTTATATGGAAGTAATTATCCCATGGTGCGAGATCCACGCGGGGCCTAGAATTACAATTGAATATTGTGTGCGCTTGCAATTGCTGAGTACCTTTAAGGACAAGAGTAAGTGCACTCCCATCAACAATTGATTTTAAGTAAAGTTGTAGCATGTGAAATCCAATAACCAATTATTTCAGAGCCACTGTTATGGGATTCGATTCCCAGGTGCGGCAACAACAAGGTGTGGTGTGAGGTCAATTAATTGGTTTAAGGTGAAGTAGCGACCCCTCAGATCCAAAAAATTGACGAGCCCTGTACCCAATATAAACATAATATAATATAATTTTGGTTGTGGAAATTCAAGGGAATGGAATAAAAAAATATATAACGTAGAATTGTTCATTATGCACTCTCTTCTTCCGGACCTTTTTTCTCTTAATATTTGACTCTTTAAGTTTATATAATTTGATTTTTCATGTAGCAATTTTTTCGTGTTTACTTGGAAATAGATTTCGTTGCAAAGATAAGGAAATAGGGGAAAAAAAAGGTATTTTGACGAAGGTACAAAACAGACAGAAAAGGTCTCAAGATTAGGGATGGCTACAGTTCCTGAAACGAAACTATTGCATCATGATTCTGGTTTCATCAGAACTCGATTTCTCCACATTTTTGGTTCTGGTTTAACCAAAATCATTTTTTTTGATAATTTTTTTATTTTTTTAAAAAAAATTTGTCAATTCCAGTTCCCAAAAAAAAAAAGACAAGGAAAAAAGAAAAGGACTTGTACTTAATATTTACAATTATTTTAAGTTTTAGACTTGATATGGTTTCAAAAAAAAAAAAAGTTTTTAGACTTTATATTAATAATAACATTATGTTGTGTACATAGAGGAATCAAAGTCCACGTTACAACATTTGTTTTAAGATGTGTCTAATGTGGTTGCAAATATATAAAACATCATAATAAATATTTAAAATTTCTTCGAACATATTTTCACCCCAAATAATTAAAAATTATCAGTTTTAACCTTGAAATCGGCGGCATTGACCACCGATTCGAACCTACGATTAAAATTACTGATTCCATGGTTGTCGAGAAACCGGAATCGACCTACACATTTCTGATTTCAATTTGAAAATCAGGTTTCGATCAACGATTGTGATTCTAATTTGGAGTCTGATACTGTTTCCATTTGGCCATCGTTACTCAAGATTACGACAAATCACATTCTTGAAAGCTGCAATTAGGAATAAACCAACACTTTTCATGACAAAAATGTAGTAAAGAATGAGAGAGGTAAATGTGACCAACAATGGCGTAGGCAGCCCACGAAGGGTGGGATGTGCTGGATGGAAAAAAAAACACCATATAATCAATAACTTAAATTTTTTATTCTTTTTAATTTCTTAATAGAATTAAGTAGGGGGGGGGGGGGGCAATTGCGATGAAAGCTTGACCAGATAGTCTTTAAGAGCATCTCCAATGGAACACCAAATCCTACACAAAACACCAAATTTGGTTTAAATAGTGCTCCAACCAAATTTGGTGCAACACTATTCATTTACACCAAATTTGATGTAAATCAAATATGCTCACTTTGCCCCCAATTTTCTTCTACTGTAATTTTTTATTTGCATTTGTATCCTATACTATATATATAATTTATTTATAATATTTAATTTAATATAATAGTTGTAATAATTAAATAACTAATTAATTCTTTGTAAAAAATTAATAATTAATAATAATAATAATAATAAGCAAATAACTAGTATTTGCAATAAAGTATAATAATTAACAAACAATTACCATATATTTTCAATATGAAAACACTTCTTGTTCCAAATTCAAAATTAATAAAAAATAATAGTTGAAAAACTAATCAAAGATAAAAATGCTCCAATGGAACACCAAATCCTACACAAAACACCAAATTTGGTTTAAATAGTGCTCCAACCAAATTTGGTGCAACACTGTTCATTTACACCAAATTTGATGTAAATCAAATATGCTCCCCAATTTTCTTCTCTGTAATTTTTTATTTGCATTTGTATCCTATACTATATATAATTTATATTTAATATAATAATTGTAACAATAAACTAATTAATTCTTTGTAAAACATTAATAATTAATAATAATAAGCAAATAACTAGTATTTGCAATAAAGTATAATAATTAACAAACAATGACCATATATTTTCAATATGAAAACACTTCTTGTTCCAAATTCAAAATTAATAAAACAATAATAGTTGAAAAACTAATCAAAGATAAAAATGCTCATTTTGCACTTCGAGGCGCATTAATTGGTAATTTGTGGTGTGCACTATATTTCGTTACTATGGTATTAATGAAATATTTTTGTGATAAAGTTAATTAAAATAGTTTTAATTATGTCTTTTTATTCAGTTAAATTAATAATAGTTAAATAAAAGTATTGAAATACTGCTATAAATAAATAAACTTGTTTAGTATAAAATGAAAAAAAAAAATTTCATTTGGTGTAGAATTTGGTGTAGTGGGTTGGAGATAGGTTTGGCCAAAATATGAAAATACACCAAATTTGGTGTTTTGGTGTAAAAACCACACCAAATTTTTCCGAGGTTGATAATTGTCTAAGAGTTGTTGCTTTTGTCTATTTCCGAGGTTGGTAGTGGTAAAAAGCTGAGTTGGTGAATCCATTATAAATATAACATATTTCCCTTTTCTTGATGTCTCACAACAAGATTTGTACACTTCTACGTAGAAAGGGTCTGGTGCCACAACCCCCACCCAACCACCGGAACCAAGACTACAATGTCGATTAGTCAACTAGTTGAGATGTGCCGGGGACTTGAACCCAAGACCAAAATGTTCCTGAGGCCTCCTCCTTACCAATTGGGCAAGGACTCGTTGCATGATAAATGTAACATTTAAATCGATGGATTCGAGATGAGATCTCATATTCCACTTTTTCTATTAACTAATGTTTTTTAATATCGATTCTAGAAGACATTCAACATCGGTGTTACAACCACCGATGTTGAATGAGGCAATCTTGAAAATGAGAGTCTTCTACCTTGCGCGCGAACCGATGAAAATTGGATTCTATATCGGTTGTACACTTAAGCGAAGTAAAATAAAGTTTCATATAACAAAATTGCACTTAACCAGAAGTAAAAAAAAAAAGATTCATATAAAAAAAAAAGTAAAAACAAGGAGTAGTGGGCAAAAATAGTCCTAAAGAACTTAAGATTTGCGAAAAAGTCATGTAACTTCAAAAGGTTTCGACTTCAATTATTTGTTCGCGAAAATAAGGAATTTGGCCGTAGAAATCCATATGTCCACATTTCTAATTAAACCCATTGAAGTGGAAAAGAAAAAAATCAGGTATTCGGATCTAAATGCATGGCCCCTAGGCCCTAAGTCACTCAAACCAGTTTTTGAAGAATTCAATTTAGGTTTCACCACATCCTCCATCTAGAAGCCATCCATCTTTGAAGAGTTGGTGATCAAGTTTGACAAGGAAAGTATGAAGCTTCCCAACAAGCCCACCATTGTTGAAGCTTCAACCACCTACCCCTCCCACATCCATCTATAAATAGGTGCTTCATTCTTGATTGTAATCATCCCTTGTAAGTGGAATATCATAGAGATCCTTGAGAGTGATCAAAATCAATCCTTGAGAGATTGAGTGAGTTTTGAGAGTTTTTGTGAGTTTGTAAATCTCCTCAGTAAATCTATTCTTGTGTGAAATAGAATTGGTATTTTTCTCTCAAATTCATTCATTTAGTTTCATAATGATCTGTGATACCTAACAAGTGGTATCGAGCCTCGTTGGAGTGCTCGTCGGAAGTTGCGAAGTCTGAAATTTCGAGTTTTACAAAGTTTGTTAAAACTCAATTTTCAGCATTCCATTGATTCCTCTCCGATCACGAGTCTGTATGCGTGTTTTCGGATCGAAAAACGGACGTCGGACGAAGCCGCACGAGCTGTCGGAATTTCGGAGAAGACGATGAACAGTAATCTCTGCATGCAAATTTCTGGTTAATTACAAATCAGTCCCTGAGTTTTATATTTTTCATTTTTGACCCCTAAACTTTCTGGAAATTTCATTTTGATCCCAATATTTTCTGAAATTTCATTACGGTCCCTGAACTTTCAGAAATTACAGATTGGCCCCTGAACTTCTTGATATTTCAGTTTGGTCCCTATATTTTCAGAAAATTGCAGATCAATCCCAAATTTTTCAGAAATTGAAATTTTTACCCCAGAGTGTCTATTCCACTATTTTTGACCATTCCGGACGTGACGGTATACTCCGTTTCGTGAGATTCAATCTCTATCTTTGTCAACTAATTGTTGGAAGGTGAAAATGGCCAGATGAGTCAACATCATCTTCCGGAGCTATGATTATGCTCAATGCTACCAATTACACGTTATGGAAACCCCGGATGGAAGATCTACTCAATCAGTAAAGATTTGTTCGACCCCGTAGAGCTAAAGGGTGTTAATCCCGATCTTCCAAGTCAACAGAGTGGAAGAAGTCGAATAAAAAATCTATTGGTCGAATCCGGACAATGGATTGACCATAGTGTCTTTCACCATGTCGCCACAGAGAGAGGACGCATATGCCCTCTGGCGAAGTTGGAGGACATGTACCAGGCCAAGACCGCTCGGAATAAGGCCCGTTGATGAGGCGCTTAGTCAACATGAAGTGAAAAATGGAACTTGATTTGCCGAGCATACTAGTGAGTTCGAGCTTGGTAAACCAATTATCTTCCGTAGGGATGCCACTTGGAGATGAAATGCGGGCTCTCCTACTTCTCGGTTCCCTTCCCGATAGGTAGGAAACACTAGTTGTTTCTCAAAGAATTCGGCCCCGTAAAGCAAACTTACCATGTCTATGGTTAAGGATGCCCTATTCAATGAGGAGGCGGAAGAAAAGACATGGGCACGGATCGGACCCATGCCCTTGTGATGGAAAATCGAGGAGACAAAGACGGAAACAACAACGAAGTAGTAGAGGCAAAGGGAGAGGCAAAAGTAGGGGAAGATCCACTGATGGCGAAAACCAACATATAAATGTCATGTTTGTGGAATAGAGGGTCATATGAAGAAGAATCGCTATAAATGGCTAGAGGAGCAAGGTCGGAGGCGGTTCGGTAGAAGAATAAGGGTGGAGAAACGCTAGCTATCATTCCTAGAGATGTAGCGCTTTGTTCAACCCATGATGAGGCATGCCTTCATATCTCAAGAGAAGATACTGAGAATGGGTGGTAGATCTTTGCAGTGCGTCTTACCACGTAACTCCTCACAAGGACTACTTCACAACATACAAAGTGGTGACTTTGGAGCGGTGAAGATGGGAAATTCGATTCCTCGGAATTTGGAATTGGTGATATACGAGATAAAGACAAATGTCGGGAGTACAATCACTTTGAAGGATGTCGACATGTGCCCGATCTTCGGCTGAATCTACTTTCAGGGATTGCCCTGGACAAACAGGGCTATGATAATCATTTCACCAAAGGCACGTGGAAGTTGTCAAGAGGCACTATGATAGTTGCTCGAGGACACATTTGTGGCACGTTGTACAAGACTCATGTGAAAATATGTACAGATAGCCTCAACATTCCGAGAAAGAGGCTTCTCAAAATTTGTGGCACGAGAGACTCGGTCACATGAGTGAGAAAGGGTTGTCTACCCCGATAAAGAAGGAGCTTATCAATGTTGACAAAGGAAGCCGACCGGATCCTTGCAATCATTGTCTATTTGGTAAGCAACAAAGAGTCTCGTTTAGTTCCTCTTTAACGAGAAGATCAGAGTTGCTCAGTTTGGTGCACTCTGATGTTTGCGGTCCCCTGGAGGTTGAATCACTAAAGGCGGTAACAAATACTTTCGACATTTATTGACGATGCTTCTCGGAAGTTGTGGGTGTATTTCGAAGACAAAAGATCAGGTGTTTGAATATTTCAAATTGTTTCATGTCATGGTAGAACGTGAAACCGGAAACAAGCTGAAGTGTCTTCGATCAGATAATGGAGGCGAATACACTTCTAAAGCGTTCGATGCCTATTGCAAAACATATGGCATTCGACATGAGAAGACAATCCCACACACCCCTCAACATAACGGTGTCGCTGAAAGAATAAACCGGATAATCATGGAACGTGTTGGAGCATGCTCAGTATGGCTAAGTTGCGCCAAAGCCATTCTGGGGGAAGCGATGAGTTGCTTGCTACCGATCAACGAGATCACCATCGATACCACTGAATTTTGAAGTTCAGAGCGTAGTGCGGGAAGGATCCATCATACTCCCACTTGAGAGTATTTGGATGTTTAGCATATGCACATGTATCCAAAGAGCTCAGACAGAAGCTTGATGCAAGGACCACTCCATGCATTTTCATTGGCTATGGAGATGAAGAGTTTGGATACAGGTTATGGGATCCAAAGGAGAAGAAGGTGATCAGAAGTAGGGACGTAGTGTTCCATGAAAGTAAGACAATGGAAGACATTGAAAAGCCCACAATGTCTCAGAAGTCAAATATTGGTGCTCAAATCTCAGATGCAGCACCAGAACCGTTCGTGAGAGACGGTGGACGTAGTGCCGAAAGATATACGGAAGCGAGAATATGAAGAGGTAGAAGAAGGTGTTGAGCAGGGGGAGCCACAACCCGCTCTACCAAATGTTCCTATACCATCAGAAAGCCAGAATGATGGTGGATCTCCTCAGATTGTTCCAGAAGTTCGTAGGTCTGAAAGAGGACGGATTCCATCTAGAAGATATTCAGAATCCGATTACCTTCTCGCATCAAGATGGAGAACCGAGAGAGTTTCAAGAAGCAGATCTCATAAGGACAAAGAAAAATGGCTGCAAGCAATGCAGGATGAAATGGAATCTCTGCAGAAGAATCATACTTATGAGATCGTAGAACTTCCGAAAGGGAAGAAGGCACTAAGAAATAAATGGGTGTTCAAGCTGAAGAAAGATGGTAGCGGAAAATTGGTGAAACACAAAGCTCGCTTGGTAGTCAAGGGATTCCAACAGAAAAAGGGAATCGACTTTGATGAGATTTTTTCACCAGTAGTCAAGATGACATCAATTAGAGTTATTCTTGGTTTAGTAGCAAGTATGAACTTGGAGCTTGAACAGATGGATGTGAAGACAACATTTCTTCACGGAGATCTCAAAGAAGAGATCTACATGGAGCAGCCAGAAGGTTTTGAGATTTCAGGTGATAATCTCGTTTGCAAGCTCAAGAAGAGCTTGTATGGTCTGAAGCAGGCACCAAGGCAGTGGTACACAAAATTTGACTCGTGTATGGTGAGTCAAGGCTACAAGAAGACTAATGCAGATGAATGTGTTTACATTCAAAAGTTTGCAGATGGAAATTTCGTTGTTCTTCTACTATACGTAGACGATATTTTGATCGTGGGAAAAGATACAACGAAGATTAGTCAGCTGAAGAAAGAACTTTCGAAGTCTTTTGACATGAAAGACTTAGGACCGGCTCAACAGATTTTGGGAATGCAGATAGTTCGAGACAGAAAGAACCGGAGGTTATGGCTATCTCAGGAGAAGTATATTGAACGAGTGCTCGAGAGGTTCAATATGAACAACGCCAAACCAGTCAGCATTCCACTAGCTAACCATTTCAAGTTGAGCAAGAGTGCATGTCCCTCATCCAAGGAAGAGATCGGGGAAATGTCATCGGTGCCATATTCTTGTGATTGGAAGTCCGATGTATGCAATGGTGTGTACAAGACCGAGATATTGCTCACGCGATGGAACAATGAGTCGTTTTCTCTCTAACCAGGGAAAGGAGCATTGGGAGGCGGTGAAATGGATTCTCGGTACTTGAAAGGTACGTCGAAAATATGCCTTTGTTACGGGGAGCCGATCCGTCTTGGAGGGCTATACTGAGATGCTGAGATATGGCAGAGATCTTGTGAGAAAATCAACTTCAGGATTTCTCTACACTTTCGCAGTGGGGTATTTCATGGCGTCAAGATGCAGAAGTGTGTTGCTTTATCCACAATGTGAAGCAGAGTATATTCTGCCGCATTTGAAGTGGTAAAGAAATGTTGTGGCTAAAGCGTTATCTCCAAGAACTTGGAATTAAGCAAAAAGATTACAAGGTACATTGTGACGAATGAGTGCTCGGACTTGAGCAAGAACTCCATGTACCATTCCCGTACAAAACATATTGACATTCGATATCATTGGATACGCGAGACGATAGAACAACAACAATTGAAACTCGTTAAAATCCACACAAAGGAGAATCCATCGACATGTTGTGAAGGTGGTTACACGAGAAAAGCGAAGAGTTATGCGAGAGACATAGCAGGGGATCTTTGATTAGGATATGGTGGAGGGGAGAATTGAAGAATTCAATTTAGGTTTCACCACATCCTCCATCTAGAAGCCATCCATCTTTGAAGAGTTGGTGATCAAGTTTGACAAGGAAAGTATGAAGCTTCCCAACAAGCCCACCATTGTTGAAGCTTCAACCACCTACCCCTCCCACATCCATCTATAAATAGGTGCTTCATTCTTGATTGTAATCATCCCTTGTAAGTGGAATATCATAGAGAGATCCTTGAGAGTGATCAAAATCAATCCTTGAGAGATTGAGTGAGTTTTGAGAGTTTTTGTGAGTTTGTAAATCTCCTGTAAATCTATTCTTGTGTGAAATAGAATTGGTATTTTTCTCTCAAATTCATTCATTTAGTTTCATAATGATCTGTGATACCTAACAAGTGGTATCGAGCCTCGTTGGAGTGCTCGTCGGAAGTTGCGTAAGTCTGAAATTTCGAGTTTTACAAAGTTTGTTAAAACTCAATTTTCAGCATTCCATTGGATTCCTCTCGTCGATACGAGTCTGTACGTGTTTTCGGATCGAAAAACGGACGTCGGACGAAAAGCCGTCGACGAGCTGTCGGAATTTCGGAGAAGACGATGAACAGTAATCTCTGCATGCAAATTTCTGGTTAATTACAAATCAGTCCCTGAGTTTTATATTTTTTATTTTTGACCCCTAAACTTTCTGGAAATTTCATTTTGATCCCAATATTTTCTGAAATTTCATTACGGTCCCTGAACTTTCAGAAATTACAGATTGGCCCCTGAACTTCTTGATATTTCAATTTGGTCCCTATATTTTCTAAAATTGCGAGATCAATCCCAAATTTTTCAGAAATTGAAATTTTTACCCCAGTGTCTATTCCACTATTTTTGACCATTCCGGACGTGACGGTATACTCCGTTTCATGAGATTCAATCTCTATCTTTGTCAACTAATTGTTGGAAGGTGAAAATGGCCACAGATGAGTCAACATCATCTTCGGAGCTATGATTATGCTCAATGCTACCAATTACACGTTATGGAAACCCCGGATGGAAGATCTACTCAATCAAAGATTTGTTCGACCCCATAGAGCTAAAGGTGTTAATCCCGATGCTTCCAAGTCAGAGTGGAAGAAGTCGAATAAAAAATCTATTGGTCGATCCGGCAATGGATTGACCATAGTGTCTTTCACCATGTCGCACAGAGACAGACGCATATGCCCTCTGGCGAAGTTGGAGGACATGTACCAGGCCAAGACCGCTCGGAATAAGGCCCTGTTGATGAGGCGCTTAGTCAACATGGTCGAAAAATGGAACTTGATTCTGCGAGCATACTAGTGAGTTCGCAGCTTAGTAAACCAATTATCTTCTGTAGGGATGCCACTTGGAGATGAAATGCGGGCTCTCCTACTTCTCGGTTCCTTCCCGATACGGGAAACACTAGTTGTTTCTCTCGGCAATTCGCCCCTGAAAGCAAACTTACCATGTCTATGGTTAAGGATGCCCTATTGATGAGGAGGCGAGGAAGAAAAAGACATGGGCACGGATCGGACCCATGCCCTTGTGATGGAAAATCGAGGAGACAAAGACAGAAACAACAACGAAGTAGTAGAGGCAAAGGAGAGGCAAAAGTAGGGAAGATCGATGGCGTAAAACCAACATATAAATGTCATCACTTTGTGGAATAGAGGGTCATATGAAGAAGAATCGCTATAAATGGCTAGAGAGCAAAGTCGGAAGCGGTTCAGTAGAAAGAATAAGGGTGGAGAAACGCTAGCTATCATTCCTAGAGATGTAGCGCTTTGTTCAACCCATGATGAGGCATGCCTTCATATCTCAAGAGAAGATCTGAGAATGGGTGGTAGATCTTTGCAGCGGCGTCTTACCACGTAACTCCTCACAAGGACTACTTCACAACATACAAAGTCGTGACTTTGGAGCGGTGAAGATGGGAAATTCGATTCCTGCGGAATTGTAGGAATTGGTGATATACGATAAAGACAAATGTCGGGAGTACAATCACTTTGAAGGATGTCGAGACATGTGCACGATCTTGGTGAATCTCATTTTCGTGGATTGCCCACGACAAACAGGCTATGATAATCATTTCACCAAAGGCACGTGGAAGTTGTCAAGAGGCACTATGATAGTTGCTCGAGGACACATTTGTGGCACGTTGTACAAGACTAATGTGAAAATATGTACAGATAGCCTCAACATTCTTTGAGAAAGAGGCTTCTCAAAATTTGTGGCACTGAGACTCGGTCACATGAGTGAGAAAGGGTTGTCTACCCCGATAAAGAAGGAGCTTATCAATGTTGACAAGGAAGCGCGTGACCTTTGGATCCTTGCAATCATTGTCTATTTGGTAAGCAACAAAGAGTCTCGTTTAGTTCCTTTAACGAGAAGATCGAGTTGCTCGATTTGGTGCACTCGATGTTTTGGTCCCCCCTGGAGGTTGAATCACTAGGCGGTAACAAATACTTTCGACATTTATTGACGATGCTTCTCGGAAGTTGTGGGTGTATTTCACGAAGACAAAAGATCAGGTGTTTGAATATTTCAAATTGTTTCATGTCATGGTAGAACGTGAACGGAAACAAGTGAAGTGTCTTCGATCGAGATAACGGAGGCGAATACACTTCTAAAGCGTTCGATGCCTATTGCAAAACATATGGCATTCGACATGAGAAAACAGATCCCCCACGCACCCTCAACATAACGGTGTCGCTGAAAGAATGAACCGGACAATCATGGAACGTGTTGGAGCATGCCGGATATGGCTAAGTGCCAAAGCCATTCTCGGGGGAAGCAAATCGAGTTGCTTGCTACCCGATCAACAGATCACCATCGCACCATGAATTTTGAAGTTCCAGCGTAGTGGGAAGGATCCATCATACTCCCACTTGAGAGTATTTGGATGTTTAGCATATGCACATGTATCCAAAGAGCTCAGACGAAGTTTGATGCAAGGACCACTCCATGCATTTTCATTGGCTATGGAGATGAAGAGTTTTGATACGAGTTATGGGATCCAAAGGAGAAGAAAGGTGATCGAAGTAGGGGCGTAGTGTTCCATGAAAGTAAGACAATGGAAGACATTGAAAAGCCCACAATGTCTCCGGAAGTCAAATATTGGTGCTCAAATCTCGGATCGCAGCACGGGAACCGTTCGTGAGAGACGGTGGCGTAGTGCCGGAAGATATACCGAGGAAGCGAGAATATGAAGAGGTAGAAGAAGGTGTTGAGGGGAGCCACAACCCGCTCTACCAAATGTTCCTATACCATCGTAAAGCGAGAATGATGGTGGATCTCCTCAGATTGTTCCGGAAGTTCGTAGGTGCGAAGAGGACGGATTCCATCTAGAAGATATTGAGAATCCGATTACCTTCTACATCAAGATGGAGAACCAGAGAGTTTCCAAGAAGCGAGATCTCATAAGGACAAAGAAAAATGGCGCAAGCAATGCGGGATGAAATGGAATCTCTGCGGAAGAATCATACTTATGAGATCGTAGAACTTAGAAAGGAAGAAGGCACTAAGAAATAAATGGGTGTTCAAGGTCAAGAAAGATGGTAGCGGAAAATTGGTGAAACACAAAGCTCGCTTGGTAGTCAAGGATTCCAACGAGAAAAAGGGAATCGACTTTGATGAGATTTTTTCACCGATGAGTCAAGATGACATCAATTAGAGTTATTCTTGGTTTAGTAGCAAGTATGAACTTGGAGCTTGAGCAGGATGGATGTGAAGACAACATTTCTTCACGGAGATCTCAAAGAAGAGATCTACATGGAGCGGCGGAAGGTTTTGAGATTTGGTGATAATCTCGTTTGCAAGCTCAAGAAGAAGAGCTTGTATGGTCAAGCGAGGCACCAAGCGTGGTACACAAAATTTGACTCGTGTATGGTGAGTCAAGGCTACAAGAAGACTAATGCGAGATGAATGTGTTTACATTCAAAAGTTTGCAGATGGAAATTTCGTTGTTCTTCTACTATACGTGAGACGATATTTTGATCGTGGGAAAAGATACAACGAAGATTAGTCGGTGAAGAAAGAACTTTCAAGTCTTTTGACATGAAAGACTTAGGACCGCTCAACAGATTTTGGGAATGCGATAGTTCGAGAGAAAGAACCGGAGGTTATGGCTATCTCAGGAGAAGTATATTGACGAGTGCTCGAGAGGTTCAATATGAACAACGCCAAACCGATCGGCATTCCACTAGCTAACCATTTCAAGTTGAGCAAGAGTGCATGTCCCTCATCGAGGAAGAGATCGGGAAATGTCATCGGTGCCATATTCTTGGCAGATTGGAAGTCGATGTATGCAATGGTGTGTACAAGACGGATATTGCTCACGCAGTGGACGATGAGTCGTTTTCTCTCTAACCCGGAAAGGAGCATTGGGAGGCAAAGTGAAATGGATTCTCGGTACTTGAAAGGTACGTCGAAAATATGTCTTTGTTACGGGGAGCCGATCCCGATCTTGGAGGGCTATACAGATCACGAGATATATGGCGGGGAGATCTTGTGAGAGAAAATCAACTTCAGGATTTCTCTACACTTTCGCAGGGGGTTTGTTTCATGGCGTCAAGATCGCGAGAGTGTGTTGCTTTATCCACAATGAAGAGTATATTCTTCGGCGGAAGCCGGTAAAGAAATGTTGTGGCTAAAGCGTTATCTCCAAGAACTTGGAATTAAGCAAAAAGATTACAAGGTACATTGTGACAGTCAGAGTGCTCTGGACTTGAGCAAGAACTCCATGTACCATTCCCGTACAAAACATATTGACATTCGATATCATTGGATACGCGAGACGATAGAACGACAACAATTGAAACTCGTTAAAATCCACACAAAGGAGAATCCATCGGACATGTTGTGAAGGTGGTTACACGAGAAAAGCTTGAGTTATGCGAGAGACATAGCAGGATCTTTGATTAGGATATGGCCGGGGGAGAATTGAAGAATTCAATTTAGGTTTCCAGCCACATCCTCCATCTAGAAGCCATCCATCTTTGAAGAGTTGGTGATCAAGTTTGACAAGGAAAGTATGAAGCTTCCCAACAAGCCCACCATTGTTGAAGCTTCAACCACCTACCCCTCCCACATCCATCTATAAATAGGTGCTTCATTCTTCAGTTGTAATCATCCCTTGTAAGTGGAATATCATAGAGAGATCCTTGAGAGTGATCAAAATCAATCCTTGAGAGATTGAGTGAGTTTTGAGAGTTTTTGTGAGTTTGTAAATCTCCTCGTAAATCTATTCTTGTGTGAAATAGAATTGGTATTTTTCTCTCAAATTCATTCATTTAGTTTCATAATGATCCTGTGATACCTAAAGATTTTACCTAGACTAAATTCGGTCACATCACATAGGATGTGGAGTGAGCAGAAATTTTGCATACAGATAAACAGAACATAACCTTTCAAAGCAGAAAATGTTTCTCATTTTCTTAAAGCTTTATTCATACTGATCCCTTCTACACGGATTATTATTACAATGTTCCTCACTAGAAATAACATTTAGTTGCAACAGCAAAAAGAGGATTTTTCCTATGAATGGTAACACCAGGCTCTTCTGTCACGTCCAAATCCTCCCATTTTGTCCCCTTAGCCAATTCCCATTCAAACTTGTGCACAAGATTTGCCAACACAAGCTCAACACTTGCCATTGCAAATCCAATCCCCGGACAGCCCCTTCTCCCGGCCCCAAACGGGATTAACTCGAAATCTTGTCCCTTGAAATCTATCAAAGAACTTAAGAATCTTTCAGGCTGAAATTTCTCCGGTTCGTCCCAGGACACGGGATCTCTGCCAATCGCCCATGTATTCGTTATGATCATCGTCCCGGCTGTAATATCGTATCCCATGACTGTAACATCTTCTCGTGCTTCTCGGGCGAGAAATGGGATTGGAGGATGGAAACGTAGCGTTTCTCTCACAACGGCTTTCAAATAATGCATTTTCCCCAAGTCATTTTCTGTTATGTCCTGTTTTTCTTTCAGAATTTGTCGTACTTCGTTTTGTAACTTCTTTAAGACTATAGGGTGTCTTAGGAGTTCTGTCATTGCCCATTCTAGAGTTGCGGATGTGGTATCAGTTCCTCCAGCGAGTATATCCTGGTATTATTGGAAAATATCCATAAAAGGAAATCCCTGGATTAGTACTTGTACAATCTGATAGAATGCAAACTAATAATGTTCTTTAATGTGTAGAGTCTTATGTATTTTTTTAATTAGTTGGGAACAGTAGTTGGAGGGAAATGATAAATTTGAAAGAAACTGAAAGACCCAATGTTCGAACCTGATCAACACTCTTATAAAGGGTGAGATTCTATCTATCAGGCTTAAAATTCTTATCTCTATGGAGTACCAAGTTATGTATTTCACAGTGTAAATTCCAAATAGGGTCAAACTATAAAAATTACCCCTTATATTTGGCCTAATAACAAAAAAAAAAAATCAATTATATCATGAGGGTATAATTTGTGAAATGAAACAAAGAGTCTTTGTAATTAAATCGAAACTCAGGGTATTTTTATAATTAACCCTTTCAAATATTTTGATGGTTCAATAATTGATAGGGATAATCGCCAAAAAATTATGATGTTTGGGGTATTTACAGATCCCCTTGAGGTTCGTTCGATTCCAACTTAAATGCAAGAGGAGTAATTTTAATTTTTTATAAATATATACAAGGGGGTAATTATAATATTTTATAAAGTGGGGGTTTAAAAGTTTTTGCTCATGAAAACGGTAAAGTATAAGACGGAACCAAACTTCTGAGGAGTTTCTATAAATTTTGAAATTTCTCTGGTTTTTCCCGTAAATACCCCAAACCTCATGATTTTTCTTATAATTAATCCTAATAGATAACGGTCAATACATCTCAACCAAATCCTGAAGAACAATTCTTAGCCAAAGTTCCTACTGTGGAAATAAGCAAGAATCCTTTTGTTTTGGGGATGCAAATGAGTTCCTAATAGATTTTAGTAGATTACATGTGTTTCAACTCTAACATAAGTGCAGAGAGAGAGAGAGATCACCAGAATAATAGCTTTGATACTATCTCTGTCCATTGAAACACCAATCTTATCATCCTTGTAAATATCAAGCAAAATGTCCACAAAATTATCTCCCCTTTCTTGTCCTAAATCCATGTGCTGTTGAATAACAATCTCCAAGAAACCATCAAGTTCTCTAGCAACCTTGTCAACTCTCTTATCAAAACCATTAACACAATTAATCCATGACAAACAAGGAATAAATTCTCCAACACTCATAGTGCCCATTAGCTGCAAAACTTCCTTAAGCAGCCTCAGAAATTTCTTGCCATCTTCCCCTTCACTGTATTTCCTCCCAAACGCCGCTCTACATATAACATCATTCGTTAGCGACACAAACGATTCGCTCAAATTCACGGGCGAACAACATGAAAAACACGATTTAATCTTTGTCATCAAAAGTGCTGTTTCCTCTGATCTGATGAAATTGAATTCTTGGACCCTTTTGCTGCTTAAAAGATGGAGAATACAAATGCTCTTCAATTTCCTCCAATATTCGCCATAAGGCGCGACCGATATATCCTTTAAGTCGTAGAAAAGTTTCCTAGTAGTTCTTGAGTTGGGCTTATTAGCAAAAGTTAGATCATTTGTTTTCATGATCTCACTAGCTGCATCGGCTGATTGGACGATGATCACTGGCCTGCTGCCAAATTTAAGAAGCATCAACGGCCCGTATTTCGCGCCTAACGATTGGAGAGAACGGTGAGTCAATGGATTACTCAATTGGTGAAGGTTTCCCAATATTGGTAGCTTTGGTGGGGATGGAGGCAGTTTTTTGCTATTGCCAGGCTTGTGTAGCCATTTTTTGGTGAGAAAAATGTATATTGAGAATAAAGTGATGAGTAGAAGCAGAAATGAGTGCAATAGAAATTCATCAATGTGTTGGTGATGGAAACTCAACATTTCTTTTGCAAGTTCTTCAATATTTGTTTCAATGGAATGGCATTGTACTGGTTATGATTACTGGTTGACTATAAAAAAAATGTCTGAAAACATTGGTTTGAGGGAGATAAATATTTAAGTGATAGGCATCATGTGCATGATCAGGATATCACATTCTGACAGAGTGTAGTCAACTAAACACTATTGCTAAACCATATTATTTAAATGAAAGATTCAGGAGACTGGACAGAGGTCTGCATTTAAATAAACAAGGTTGGTTTGAATTACAAGCATTGATCTAATATCAATATGAATTAAAAACTACAAGTTGTGACTCCTTGACTGATACTTTTGTATTGGATAATATAAAGGGATAATTACAAAAACATCTGAGGAAGGCGGAAGCATAACGAGAACAAAAATGAAACTCACCTTTGTACTATACATTGATTCTATTAGAATCTATATCTATATCCATACTAATACTAATATTAATACAAAAAGTGTGAATAGGTGTGATGGTTTCTTGAAACTTTTGACTGGACAAAAATATCCCTTCAACATAGTTAAAATTTAGGGACATTAAGTAATTTGGTATTTATTTAGCCTTTGTTTAATTACAAAACAAGTGAGTGACCCTTTATATTCAAAATTCATTTTATGTTTTCTTTCAATTGTAACTTTTAAAATATTTTGAATTTTCATATATTATCAGTTTTATAATAAACTTCATTCAAAGCTTTCCAACCATGTGTTATAAGCATGTATAGAAGATTTCGTATGAGATAATTTTAATTTGTTTAAATTTGAGTGTTATGCAAAGTTGTATATTTATATATTTTTATTGAATTTTTGAAAAATTAAAATTAAATATATTTTTAATAATTCTAGAGGAAAACGAAATGTGACAACTGAAACAAAAAGAAAAAAATCTAATCCTAGGGGTTTTGATTAAATAAATATAGGACAATATACATAGTCCGAATAATAAGAAAGAAGTCTTAAAAAACAAACAAAAAGATGAAGAAAGACATGACATTTTTTTCTGCAGAAAAATAGATTTTTAATTATAAAAACAATATATTAAAAATAATATAAAATATTCCGCTTAAATAAAAAAATAGTAAATTAAACCTAGATGATATCAATATTTTCTAACTTAACGAAATAAAGTTCCAATTAAATAATGTAGATGTACAAGAAAGAGTCATCTTTGTTTTATTTTAATTATTTTCTTGTACATTTTGTTCTTTATGGCCTAAAAGATAGGATGGAAAAACAAAAACTAACAAAGAAAAAAAAAGAAAAACAGGACCCAATTTTTGCAGCAAGACTTATGTCCTTTCAGACTCTTAACAATATGCCATTTAAAAAGTAATATTTTCTCTCACATCATAAACTTTAGTTTCAAAATTATTGTTGTTTATTGAAATATTTATTATTTCAATCTATATCGTGAATAGAAAAGGCATGACTTAATACAAAAAAAGATATAAATTAACAATTAAAAGAACAATTAAGTGTGATAGAGTTAAAATTGACATGTACATATTCAAAAAAAAAAAATTAATTAGAAGTCATTTGATATGATATGAATTTGAGTTTCTCAGTAACACTTGATTGTCAGTTAAAAAGGTACATCTCTATAAACTTATAAAAATTAAAAATCAATATGATACTTATGATTAGATTCATGAACCAAACAAATACATTCAAAAACGTTTTTTTCCTTCTATATCGATATCAATATCTAAATATATATACTATGCCTATACTTTTTATAGCTATCTATCTATACTTATATTAAAAGCGTGCATAGGTTGGATGATTTTGTTTGATACTTTTGATTCAACAAAAGTATTCTTTCACATAGTCAATGTCAAAATTATTTATCTTTTTCAAAATTTATTATAAACTCAATCACTTCTATTTTTTTAAAAATATTTTATTTACGTGATGAGATATAATTCAAATTTTTATATTTATGTTATTAATAGATAGTTTCGAGTTTAACCAAATAAAACATATAAAAAGTTGAAAAATTAAAACTAAAGAGTTAAAAATAATATATGTGTCATAGTTAGAAATCATGGAGAAAAATTAAAAATAGTTATAACATATATATATATATATATATAATGACATTTTTGATAACAAAGAAATAATAATTCATGTAAAAATCACACCTTTAAAAAGTTAAAAAAATTCAAGAACAAAAACAATACTTATTATAAAACAAGTATAAAATATCCTAAATTTTACAACATGAAGAATAACGAAACATTTTGACAAGAATCGCTTGAATGAAAAGTGTCATATGAAATTTTATTAATAAAAAATAAATTAAAAAATTAATTTAATATAAAATGATTTCATACATATGTCAAACATTGGTATTCTTAAATTACATATTAATGTATGTACTAATATAGTATTCATAGTACTATTTATGTATCAAACTGATTGTATTAAACCATACGCAATACTAAACTAGAGTCAAGTGACCATATTAAGTGTTCAAATAAGAATTCTTTGGGCAACTTGAAATATAAATTATGTGCAAGTACAATTTCTTATTTGATGAAAAGTTCAATAAAAAAGTTTAAATAAATATTAAAGTACTAAATATTAAAAAGTTTCAATAGAGGCATTAAATTATTAAAATGAATCGGTAATTACATTTTACAATAAATAATGTTATTTAAAGAATAAATGATTCAAATTAATTTTACTGATTACGGTCTTTTCAAAAATAAAAATATAGAGTAATTTAATTTTATAACGATATGCTTCATAACATTTACAAATATATTAATTCTATAACAAACGTAAAAATTCAATCTAATTGCAAGTACCATCTCTAGTACCATAGTCTATATATTTCTAAACTAATTAGTTAGTCTTTCTTATAAATAACATAAGTTTTTGCAAAGTAATTTTCAATATGAAATTTGATACTTTGAAATTTTTAAACTTATCTTTGGTTTTATTATTTATTAGATGGATATACTTTGCATGCAATTGGATATAGTTTCAAATTTTGGATTTCAAGTTATCATTTTTTTATAGTTTTATTTAAAACATGACGGATTACAATAATGTATTTTTTATGAAATATATTAATTTTTAATTTTTATATGTATTGGGTTAAGATTTATTATTTTAAATACGACACTCAAAATAAATAGATTGCAATAACTTAAAGTTTAAGTGTGCTTCTAATAAAAATATTCACTTTGGAAGTAGAATTAAGATTCTATATAAAAAGAGTTTTTCTTTGCCATGTATTATTTTAATATTTGTTTTCGATTACGGTTCTTTAACCAAAGAAGTTAGATAGAATGAAAGAAGCATATGATTGTACCAGCTAATACTACTCTTTAATTTATATTTTTGGTAAAAATAATTACAACTAAAATCATGAAGATATACCTGATTTTGGTAAGGAATTAAATTAATCAAATTTAAATTTTTGATTGATGCGAGATAGCGATATATTAATCTTTAGCTCATGAATTACAAAATAAATCATGCATAATGCATCCGGTTTTAAAAGACTTCAAATTAATTAATAAAAAGATGTCCATAGACATTAAAATATAACACAATATTGATTAATATGATTGTAAGCTAATAAAAAAACTTATTTTGTTGTTATATTAATTTTAAATTTTTGTTGGATTGAGTTCTTTAAAAAATTTGCTTAATCATTCATATAGATTTATACTTATGAAAACAAAATATATATTAAAATATTTTGAAAATTTTCTTTTAATAGATTAATTATTTAGTTAATATATTTTTATTGGTAAAGCACTTTAAGCTATTTTAATATTCATCGATAATTTTATTTAATAATATAATTATTTTAATAAAGCCACGTGGATCACGTGCATTGCACATGTTTCTTACTAGTACCATAAAAGATACAAGAATTTAGGAAATATCCTAACTTGAATTCTTATTTAATAATCGGCCACCCTAAAAATAATAACAAAACATAGATTTATAGGATTAAACTCATACAATAATAAAACTTCTCACTATTAAAAACTCTTAAAAGATAAGTATATATTACCCACTAAAACTAATCCTAATAGATACTAAGACATCTTTAAATAATATCTCAAATCTTATCTCCATCATCCTCTCCGGTCAAGACGATTGGTCCTTGAATCGGAAGGAGATCATCACTAGAAGAATTGTTAAACCATAGAGGGCACAAGAAGGACGGGACGAGAAAATAATATGACTACTAGCATTATTTATGAACGGGTTATCATACGCGCTCCTTATTGGTTTGCCAACTTTCCGTAAACCCCTTAAGACCACAAAAACCATATTATTTCTAATAACATGATGCCGATTAAATTGTCTTGGATTGAGCAAAATATCATAATCTTCAACAACCTCAATTTCTTTGTCGAAAGTTGGTGGTCTATCATAATCACTATGCACCTTGTCAAATTTCGGCGGTTTTTTTTAAAGAAACAGTTGAAATTACGTTGTCGTCTTCCATATCAAAGATAGGTGACCCATCATAACTATCTGTCTCCTCATTAAAGTTTGGAGATTCTTCGTATCCAGCCCCTGTTATAATGTCATCACTTTCTACATCAAAAATTAATGGTCCATTATAGTCACTATCTTCAACATCACCAGAGAATAAACCATCTACGCCCCGTAGGATTGGTTAAAAATGGGATGAAGGCACAGCATCATAAGCAAACTCACAATTATCAAGAAATTATTTTTCAATATGTTTCTTGGTTTCTTGATATTGGATGCGCACCATATCGATTTGTTTTACCATCATGTCGATCTATTGACGAATTTGAGCATGTCATTGCTCTTAGCTTTAAAACTCAAGTGGTGTCGAGATGACATATTAAGGATCGTAGTCGGTCTCCGGATACTAACTTAATTCTCTTTTGGAATACATTGTTAAACACTTCGTATGGAGACCATTGCGAACTCACATGCTCGTCGTTTATGAAATCATGCATTACATGTATTGTCCCATGGCTTTAAGACTCTGTCATTACTTGAGAAAACATCATTCTTGTTCGAGATCTAAACTTGTCATGTACCCCATATAATCACCATCATCTTCAATTTTTTTATTGAAAATTGGTGGGCCATCATAGTCACCATAAAACTTATCTTTTAATTGCATAGTTCATAGTCAATCCGAATGGGGTCTTCATCGTCCTCATCAAAAATTGGTTATCTGTCATATCCACCATACTCCTCATTTAACAAAATGTGCGGGGATAGATAACAATCACGAAACCACATCAACCGTGATAGTTCTAACCACTGTTTTGTGTGCTCGATCTCGGCTAGCCGTGAGCTAGGCGGAGACATTGTCGGGAAATTTTTATTCTTTGAATGTGGAATGTGATTATCTGTTTAGTCAACAAGTCGATCTGTTGCTGACGGATCTCTGTGATGTTTTTCATGCATTGTGGATCGTGCCGGACAACATGATTCAGGGACCGCATTAATCTGGTCTATAATAACAATGTATTCCAATTTTATTGAAGCGATCGAATATCCAATATTGTAATAAAAATTGAAAATAAAGAAATAAAAGAAATAAATTTGCGAACCCCACAAGTATTTTCAACAACCATAGGAGCGACCTTAGGCATATAATCTTAACATGTTTCTTCAATATTAAATCCAATTAAAGTTTCAAAACCAATTCATGCAATTCTATGGGTTCAATTCTTAAGATAGTTTATTCCCCACCCGGCGACGATAAATAGATTAATAACAATTGTAGGTCATCCGACTCGATACAACTATTATTAACTCCTAAAAGATTTATGAATTGAATGACTCCCCACAAACATTTGTAATTCTCCGACTCAATACACCCATTTATGTCAATTCGATTTAGTCTTTGTTAGAACTCTCTTCCGAATTTTGCACTAACAAATATGGCTTGCAAATTATTGGCCAAATAAAAAGCAATTAAGAATAAGCGCTCGAATTCATAAAATAGAAAGCATGAATCAATTAAGAAAATATTAATCAAGATTTAACATGAATCAACAGTTTCAATTATTCCCCTAAGATCCGAAATATTAGCCAAACATTGATAACAAATTCATAGACAAATTCAAATCAACATTATGACATCATTTAAGCCACGAGACAAGAGATCTAGACATAGAAAGAAAACCCCTTCTTATCGGGATAGATTCCCTCCTAAGCCTTCGAAGCTCTTGTGCTCCGTAGATGCGAAAGGCCTTGTGGTGTTCTTCGTGACCTAGCCCTCCTCTCTCTCGAAGACTTTGAATCTTGTGTTCTGCATAATTTGATGTGTTGTGTTGTGTATCAAGTGATTATTTTTCGTGCAAGCCTTGGGGCCCTTTTATAGATCTTTGGGAGATCACTTGTAGAGTTGGAATGGGAAAAGAACTCCGAAAAAACACGTTGCAGAGTCCCACATGGCCTGGCCGTGTGACACCACATGGTCGTGTGGATTTTTGCATTGCCCAATACCAGGCGCCTTTGTGTGGGCTTACATGGTCCAGCGGTGCGGCTTGGTTCCGTCCCTTGTTTTCGTCCCTTTTTCACACTTTGTTGTGCCACTTTCACATCGGTATTTTCACACGTCCATGGGACACCACACGGTCCGGCCGTGTGACACCACACGCCTGGCCGTGTGACTTGTTATTATCCATTTTCTTCGTCTTTTTTATCTTCTCTTCGCACTTGTAAGTCCTATTCGAGCCTTCCAACTGATATTTATTTATTAAGTTTTAAGCTCATTTCTGTAAAAGTTACAAGAATAGGCGATATCATGCCCTTCTAAGGAAACCAAGTAAAAACACACTAAATATGCGTGCAAATGCATCAAATATATGTCATTTTAAGCCCCAAAATACACGTATATTTTACACACATCAAGAAGCCTTCTTGTCAGGATGGATCATTCTTCAAAGTCTTGAACTCTTGCGCCTTCATAGATGCGAAAGGTCTTGTTTTGCTCTTCGTTGTGTTATGTATCTTGCCCTAGAAGAAGTGTGTAAAATTTTGTATCTTGAGGTGTAAAATCGCGTGTCTTCATCTTAAGGCTTAGTCTTCCTTTTATAGATACTTTGAGATCCTTGGTAGAGTCGACGAAATTAGGAAAAAAATCAATCGATGGACAAAATTCCGCCGTGTAAAAATACACGAGCAAGCCATGTAAGTTGTTTTGGTCTCTATTTTAATCAGATCAAGGTAAAAGACCGTGTATTAACATGGTAGGGTCCTATATTTCGTCTCTGAAATTTTCCCTCAAACAAGTTGCACGAACATGTAAAAACACACGGATGCAAAATACATGTTCGTGTATTAATACATGGGTGTACCGTGTTTTTGTTCCTCATCATTTTCTTCGCGTATTTGATCATCTCTTCGCATTTGACATTCTTGTCCAGGGTCGTCCCTCTTGATATGTTTGTAAATAAAGCTCCGTTTCTGTAAAAATCACAAGGATACGCAGAGTATCACGCTCAACAAAGGAAATCAACTAAAATACACTAAATATACATGCAAATATATCAAATATGTACCAAAATATGCCCCTAAATGCACGTATATTTTACACGTATCAAATCCCCAGGACTTAAACCATTGCTTGTCCTCGAGCAAACTAAGAAATAACGACATGCATTGGGGTGGATGGAACAACACAAGAACACTACATACACAATCTCAATCAAATCAACACTTTAGTAAATATGCAACTCATCATCAAAAAGCTATCAATTGCAAATTCGGCATAATCAATACTCATTCGGATATTTCGCATACCGACTCACAAGATAAAGTGTATCACTCAACTCTCAAAGTAAATGGGAAGTATATGCACTCAAATCAATTCAATGAAGTAGAACTATCATATGCTTGCAAATCATCTAACATCTCTACCAATCAAGTGTGCACAATTCAAGAATCAAAAAGACTTTTTGTTTGATTGTAATGTAGGCTCTTTGGTTAGGGTAGGAAAAATATGGATTTAGTGACTTGACTTAAGCAAATAGAATTTAAACACACGACTTTCAACTCACCAACCCAATTTTCATCTAATGAAGCATTTGCTTATTTTTTCTTTTTCAACTCATACTTTTTATTCCACCTTTTTCTTCTTTTGCTCGAAAATTTTCTTAAATTTCTTTTCGATTTCAATTTATTTTCGAGCTTCAATAATTTATTCACCTATTCACTGCCGATCATTCTTTTTGCCAACGTCTTTTTCAAAGTTAACCCACATCTCCTCAAATATAAACATCTTTATAAGCTCAAATTTTGGGATAACAAATATGTTCGATTAAAAACTCAAAATGTGGCTAACAATAAAAAGGTTAAGGCACAAATTGGCTAACTACGGAATCATGAGTCCATAGGTATGATTTTTCGACTAAGTAGGTTTCAACAAAAATGACCTTAAATCATCTTCAAAGCTGCGTACACATGTGGTTTCGATAAAGATACCATTGAAAGATGTTTATATTTAAGGAACAATGCAAGGTTAGTAGCCTAAGGGTATTGTCAAGAAGAAGGTAATGATTTTGATGTAATATTTGCACTCATAGCACATTTAGAAGTTATTTGCACTTTACTTGCCCATTCTTGTTTTGAGAAAATTTCAAACTTTACCAAATGGATGATAAATCCAATTTTCTAAATGGTTTTATTCAAATAGAAGTCTATCGGAGTTTAAATTTTTAGGCCAAATGATTTTTATAAAAAGGCCTTGTACGGTTGATACAAGTACCACGTATATGGTTTGATAGACTTAGCTATTTTTGCAAAATAATTTTACAAAAGGTAAAGTTGATTCTACACTTCTTGTTTTGGAAAAGGGCAAGATTGTTTGCTTGTGCAAATTTATGTTGATAATATTTTTGGTGCTACTAATGAATATTTGTGCATGATATTTTTCCAAGTCAATGCAAGGTGAACCTAAGATGATAATGATGAGGGTAGCTCAAATTTGATCATTGGAATTCAAGTTCAACAATGTCAAGAAGGTGATTATATTCCACACTCAAAAGAAGAAGTGAGGCATTGAAGAAGAAAGAACCATTTCAACCTATATGGCCACAAATGCGAAAATTGACAAAATGGTTGGAGTAGGCATTGACAAACGAATTCGAGGTATGTTCATTTGTTTATTACTCCTTAGACTCAATATTCTATATGCCTTACGTCTATATGCTCGACTTCAAAAAAAAAAAAAAACTATCCCAACGAATCTCATTAAAGTGCCGTTAAAAGAAATTTTTCAAATATTTGTAAAGTGCACTTCTTCGTATGACTTGTTGTATCCAATATCTCAAAATGTTCTTATTTTTGGGATAACAAGTCCGATGATAATAATTTTCTTTCAAAATACGGTTCGTCATAATCGAACTAAACATATTGAGATTCGATATTTTTTTTGGGATTGCATATTTTAACAAAAACTTGAGATGTGTTTAATTAAAGTCTCAAGGATAACTCGCGGACTTTTAATCGTACACCACCGAGTATTTTAATCCATTTCGAGCGTGATTATTACATAATGTATATTGAATGATGTGTACGTTTGCATTTTGCACGTTTTTAAAACTTAGGGGCGAAAAATCGGATTTTTTGGATCAAAATTCGGATTTTCAAAAGCAGTGAACAGTGTGGTGCCAGGCGGTCGGCCGGTTGCCCACTGCTCGACCGGTCGCCCTAGCCCATGACCGGTCGCCCATCGCTGCTTAAATTTGGTTAAAACCGTCTCTGTTCTTATATTTTGGCGTTTAAGGTTTTTCCACTCTATTTCGACCCCTTTGTCATTTGCACACACATTTCACTCCAAATGAGTTTTGTTGCATAAATTACATATTTTGGGGATTATATTGCTTGTTTATCATCATCATTACTCGTCTTTACCGATTGAATGGTAATATTTCTACTCCTTTATCTCAATTGGGTTGAACCTTGAGAACTTGGCCTATATGTATATTTCTTGATGTAATTCTTATACAATTGTGTTGTGATTGATGATTGTTGATGGATGATATTTATCAAATTGCTTTTGGTGATGAAAACTTGGCTTGATTACATTTACAAGGGCTATATATATTCTCTTAAATTTTTACGCCCCGCCAAGTGTTTGATAAAATGTCTCAATGAAAAATTCATCACCTACATGATTCTCTTGTTTTCAAATGTCTTATATATTTATAGAGATCATATTTTGCCAATCAAATGAGTTTTCATAAGCTTCTACAAGTCGTATGATCGACTCTTTCCTCCTATTTGGTCTATAAGCTTCAATGTTTAAATAGGTCGATACATCGGTTTAGTTGAGCACTTTGATTTAATTATATGATGTTTTTATCGTGCTAACATTCTTTTTATGATTCCAAAGGGGAGAAACGGGTTATGTTTATTAGCTCATAGAAGCTAAGTTAAGCTAAACAAAAGAAGCTATAAGCTATGGCTTCTTAAAGCCATAAGTTGTAGACTATACTTAGTCATATTGTTGTCGATGGACTTATATACTTGTCTAATGATGTTTTGTTGTGGGGAGCTTATAAGCTCTTGAACCTAAGATCACTATGTAAAAGCTAAGCTTTTAGCTTGTGGTTGATTACTTTTACATTACTCTTGTTGTGCATATTGATAGGGGAGCTTTTGCTATATATGATTGAATATCTCTACTCCCGTCCTTGTGTTTATATTGCGTAGAATGTTGTTGCTCAACGGATAGTTATTTTTAACCTAGGTAAAAATGTTTTGTTTTCAAAAGCGACCTCGTTAAAATTGTTTTGGTTTGTAATCATCAAAAAGGGGGGAGATTGTTTGATAAATGGTTTTATCATGATTTTGATGATTTTGTTTTTATACCAAAACAATGTTTTTAAAGGTTGTCCAAATACTCCTAAATGATTTAAAATGGTTTTAATATTTTAGGAGTATTTCCTCAAGTTTATTTTCGACAATATTGGACAACACATTTAATGATTTTATGTCAATGGTTTTTACATCGAAACTATATTTCTAAATGTTGTCCTAATACTCCCAATTGGTCTAAAATGCTTTTACTATTTTTCGTAGTATTTATTGGAATTTATATCGGACAACACTTTTTGTGTTAATGTGTTATTTCATCAAAACCATATTTCTAATGTTGTCCTAAATACTCCCGATCGGTTTAAAATATTTTTACGAATTTTTGGAGTATTTCTTGAGGTTTATTTTTGACAAAAATCGGACAATATTTCTTTTTGGAGGTCGACCAAAGAGGCGCCGTGCACGTGGTAACGCATTTCACGAAAATGTAACTCCCGAACTCCAAAATTGGTCGGGGTGACCGGTCCCCATAGGGGCGACCGGTCGCACCCTTAGGGCGACCGACACCCCCGGACCGGTCCCCCTAGTGAAATTTTCTTTGTGTTCTTTTTCAAATCTTATTTATGCGCGACCGGCCGCCCTAATATTTGACAAAGAAAATTCTAATCGTTGCAACGTGAGACAACTTTTCCATAAATTATGGGATTGATTTCTAATGATTATATCTTGATTTTAATTGCAATTTTTTTGTAGATATCGATTCCAAGATGAGCCTATCAATGATCAATCATCTCCTATAAATAGAGGAAGATTTGAAGCACAACAATAAGAGAGAACAACACAACACAACAAGATATACTCAAGCAAACACTTGGTCTTCTATTGTCATTATTCTTGTTGTAATTTGCCTAGCATATCACTTTCACATCCTTGAGTTCTAGTCTATTCTTGATTACACTTGCACTCAATTGTATAATTCATTATCGAGTTGTAATCTTAAATTTTTGGGTTATCATTCAACACAAGATATCCTTGTGAGTGTTCTTGTGGTAAGAACACACTTGGGTGATCTAGGTGTTAGGTGTAAGAAGATTGTGGTAATCTTCTTGTTGAGGTGTTGAAGTATTTGGTATTCTTCAAGGTTGAAGATTGTGGTAATCTTCACAAGGTGCCGTTGGAGATTGTGGTAATCTTGAGAGAGATTGTGGTAATCTCGAAGGTGGTGTTGAAGAAGAATGTGGTGCTCTTCAAGGTGTCGTTGTAAGTTGGTGTTGTATTAATTTTGGTAATTAATAAAATCTTTTTTTCTTTTTGAAATCCATCCGGATATCTTTGGGGGTAGAGGATTAGGCCCTAGGTGGGTTGAACCTCTATAAATCGCGTGCGTTGTTTACATTCCGCACCTTTATTATGTCTTTGAGCTTTCGGTTCGAAAAAAGGGTAAAATTGAAAAGATGGAGATAATCTATTCACCCCCTCTAGATTATCGTAGCCGCTTGGACTTACACAATAATGGTAGTTTATTTAGGGATTAACGTAAAATACCTCCATCGTTTTTTCCGTTCAATTCATATCAATCAATTTTAATATAAAAAAATTAATGACATCTCGTCACTATTTTTTAACATTATATTTAATTATATAGTATGGAATATTATTTTACAACAATATAATTGCATGTATTGTTTTTGATTTAATTTTTATTGTTCGTTTATTAAGTTAAATTAAGAAACAATTATATAATAATTAATATTTAAATGTGTTTATTTTTTATTTATATTATTAATAATAATAAATAATAAATGTGTAAATTTTAACATTTTATCAATATTTAATATAATCAAAAATAAATCGTATAGTAATTATAAGATACATTTTTAAATATCTTCAAAAACAATGAAAATAGTATTTTTACGAAGAAATGATTTATGTTAATTTTAAACATATATATGAACATTTTCAAAAATATATTATTTATAAATATTAACCAATAAATTAATAAATTAAATAAAATTAAAAAAACAACCATATAATAATAATACAATAAAAAATATCGAGACAATTGCCTAATATGTTTCATCTATTTAAATATTCTTGATATACAATAAATATCATCATGAACTATTGTTTTTATTTAACATAAAATTAAATAATAAATAATTTATTTGATTAAGATTTTCATAATTTTAAATATATAGATAATAAGTTATAACATATTTTATTTCTGCACATATTTTGTTCATTTATATACATTTTAATGTATTTATTTAAGCTTTGTAAGAATATATTTATAATTTATATTAAAAATATATATTATATTCAATTGGAACTTTTTTATAGATAAATATAATATAATATAATCTGTAAAACAATTAACAAAGACCCATTAAATAAAACAATAATGCTGCTAAAAAAATGGATTCTACTTGATAATATAAAAAGCCCATTGGTCAAAAAAGACCATTTTCGGACAAAAAAGCCCATTTGGGACCCCTTGCACAGTTGTCCGGTTAGGTTGTTATGGAAGCACACGATCAAGACACATATATTGTAAACAATAAATGGCTCAGAAAAAGATAAAAATGAGCGAAAAATATAAATTATTAAAAAGAAGAATATTCTGGATCTAGGGTTTTGAGGTCAGCCACATCTTCATTTTTCAGAAATCTTTCATCTCTACAATTCCATTTTATTTCGTTTTCTCAAAATATAAAAAAAAAAGACAATTGTTTATTTCACTGTATGTTGTTTTGTTTGTATGTATTATCGTTGTAAAACAATCTGATTAATTTATATATATATATATATATATATATATATATGTGTGTGTGTGTGTGTATGTAGATAAAATATCATATTGATTTTGTAATACATGCTATGAAATTTTATTACTAAATATATGTGAATCTTGCAAATCATAAGTTGTATCTACATATATATGTATTGTAATAAAAAGATAAACTGATTTGCAGGTATGTAAAAAGGCAAAAAATTCAATATAGTAGCCTTCATGCAAATTTACATAATTGTTTAAAATAGTCAAATGGCATTAAATTTAAATTTACGAATGAGTATATTATTTTTAAAATTTGTAATCTAAATATGAATTTTGTTTTTTTATATTTTATATATGACATGTATATATATATATATACACTTATATAGATATGGTGATGGATTTAGTAAACTGATTCATTTTGGTAGTTGGTATTAGTAATATATTTTAAAATTAATTTAGATTAAAGTTTCTAAGTAAATATATATAATTATTTACTAATTTTATCCTGCATATTTTTCCAAAATTATAATCGACATAATGTTACTGATGATTCTTTATAAATTATTGTAATGGTTCATATGTAACATCCTTAGTCACTATTCTAACCATCCTAACCCTCATTGTTGTCGTCATTTACTGATGATTCTTCCTAAATCATTTTAAAATTATCTTTATTGATGATTTTTGTAAATTTTGTAATAGAGCAAGCCTAGTCACCATCCTAACCATCATTATCGTCCTTCTATTTATTGACATTCTTCAACTTTTTGCAAGTCTTGGGAAATGAGAAATATTAAAATAAAGCACGCTTAGTACCAGATTCAATAGCTTTGCCTTTTCATTATCTGTCTTTGTTTGGTGTGTTTTCACTCATCTTCAGAGGAGTAATCCTAAATAAAATTAAGCAATCATTTATCATCGATAAAATTAATCATTGATAAAATTAAGCAAAATGCACCATAAAATATTTCTTACAAATACTATCGTGAAAAATACATTCCAGACTTTATACTTGTTTCTTGTCGCTGTATATTGATTTCTCGTACATTCATATGAGCCTAAGCTTGACCTGCCCACTGAGTTTACGTTCAAGTTATGAATCAGAGCAACAAATGGGGCCATCACAATTTTTTGTTTTGAGTATGGTATGGGATAAGAAAAATTGCTTATTTTTACTGTTGCAGCTTTGATTGCACTAAACAAATGAATTGACCATTACAGATTTATAGGGTTGAAGCCATTAGTGTTTAGGAAAATAAATCATATCAGATCGAAATGAAGCTGATTACATGGGTAAATAATTATTAGCATGTTTATGTTTATATTTATTACACGCCTAATATTATATTCACTGGGTATGTTATTATTTATTTTCGAAAATAAAAGCTCTTTTCTGGTTTGGTTGTATTAGTTGTAATCAAAATCAAACAGTGCGATTAGTTAGATTATTTATGGATATGGTCAAAATACGAGTGACTTTTTTTTATCAAAAATCAAGAGCAATTAACGTGAGTTCTCAAATAAATAATGGGGATGGATGATTAATTTGCATGAGCATTGATCCTAATATTTTGCAAAATAAAGTATTTATAGGGAAAAGCTCATCATTATTAAAATTTACGTATTTAGCATTGAATTTTCCGGATCCAATATTTTGTTGACTAATTTAAATCGATTCTATTCCAAAACATAGGCAGATATTAGTTAATTGTGAAGCCCTTGATTTTTATTCGAACATGTACTTGTCTCACGATCGTCTTTGTACAATTTGACTATTCTACCGCGTCGCTTTGACGGGTAAATATTAATGATAAATATATTTTGTATTTAAATTCTATTATTTATTACTTGTTATCGTAATCAATTATTAATTTTATTTCACATTTATGATCACTTGGTTGATCATCATTATTATTATTGGTGTATTTATTAGTCACATTAGAATTTTAAGAGACTATTTATTTTAGGGATTTATAATTTATAGAATTAAGAATTCGATTTAGATTAAGTGACCATGAGACTTATAAGTGATCAAGGAAATCACTAATTATTTTGGAGATTAATATTTATTCATCTATTATCATCAATTTTGGGACAAAAAAAATGTGGAATTACCAAAATACCCTTAGGGGGACGGCATTGGTGTATTTTTGGTGTAGAAATATCTCCCAACTCTTGTACATGTACACCTTATGTATTCATCTTGTGTATTTTTACACAATTAATTCAAACCTACATCTTAAATTAATCCCACCATTTCAATCATCCAATTGGTCAAACAAGACCAATTTAAAAAATTCCCCACTAAGATTAGCATTTTGGCTAATTGTCCCTAATAAAGTTGCCTAAATATTACTTTCTTCCCTAATTCCCTCAATTATTACTCTAACTTATCATTTAATCAAAACAAAACAAAATTTTTATTCTTCCATTTCATTTCACCAACACTAAATTTCTTCTAAGTCTTGTAATTCCTCTTACCTCTCTCTAAAAATCCTCCTACATCTCTCTACCTATTCTTCATCTTCTTCACTAACACTTAACCAAAACTTCAAGAATTCATCTCCCATTTTCTTCAAAAATTCGAACCATATACACTACACAAGGCAAGAAATTTTCTTCTTCAATCTATTCTTATACCTTCTAGCTCACTTCTTTCACCTTCTAATTTAAGTTTGATTTTTGAATTTTAGGTATACCTAGAAGACCTTTGAAGAAGTTAAGAGACTAGTCATCTCGAAGAAAAATTGTGAAGAAGTTGGACTATAAGGTAAGAAATGGAATTTTTAGACACTTTCTTCTTCTCTTCTATTTTCCAAATTTTGACACTCCATTTTCATTTTTGGAGTTTTAGGGGCTGACCTTGGAGGTTGACATTAAGGGTGACCAAAACCTTATACTTGGAAGCCATTACTAGTCTCATTTTACTCACTACACAAGGTAAGTGTAGTATTTCCAATTTTCTCACCATCTTCTTTCTTTTCCCTAAATTTTTAACTACATTCTTATAACTCCTATATTTTTTGATATTCCTTGACTTACGGGCTGACCTAAGTCACTCCTTCACCGAGAGAGATTTATCCCATTTTCATCAACAAACCGATCTTTAAGGTGGGTGGAAAAATCCTTTCAACTTCTAGGTGTTTTAAATTGAAAATATGCATGTAGTATTTTGTTATTGAGCACTTGAGATATATATTATGTATTGCATGCTATTTTCTTGTATCAAGTTGGAAAAATTCTCAAGTATTGCTCAAAAATGCGATTTATCGAAAAATAGGGCATACATGCACACTTTATTGTTACACTTGATGAAATTTTGTATGAGAAGGATATGTATGTGTATGACTCTTGAAATCTATGTTTTGAATGATTTGTAACCTGGACAAGTCGAGCATAATTGATTAAATTTCAACTTTTGGACTTAAAATGCAAAAATGGAAAGTTGGTGGACTTAATTGCAAGAAAATAAAACTTAAGGGATTCCTCTGTAAATTTCGGTTTTTGGGACTGAACTCAGGTTCAAAAATTATGTTTTGACATTTGAATAAATTTTTAAGAGTTTTTAGATAAATAAAATCAACCCTTAAAAGCCCAAGGACTAGATTGTAAAATTTGAGAAGTTTAAGGGCTATTTTGTAAATTTCGAAACTGTACCAGACCTAATTGTAAAATTAGAAATTTTAAATCTTAAGGGACTGGAAATAACATATTTTAAGTGTATTCCAAAAATCCAATTTTTAGAGCTTGGAAAGTAATTTTATAAAAATTGAGGGACCAAATTGTAAAAGATTAAACTTGAGGACCAAAATACAATTTCCTGGACTTGTGCAGTCCATGCACCTGGAAATACTAATTTCTCTATAACATAATTATACCTTAGACCCAAGGTTCAAATTTCATAACAATTGGACCCCTAAAAGCCTTAAAGGCAATTATTTCAAAATGGGACAAAAATGAAACTTTCAAAAGTTAAAGGACCTAAACTTATTTCTTTTAAAAACTGATTTTTTCCCAATATCCCAATAACCATAGTGACATTTTCCAACTGGAATCACATTAAAATCCCTTCCGGTTTGTGAGTTCCAATTATTTTAAACTTAGAGCCCGAAATGGCAATTTCAACAAATTTAGGGCCAATATGAGAATTTTATAAAACTCGACCTCAAAACTTCAAAACCTGAATCTCTGAACAATTTGGATAATTTAGGAACTGGCCTCATAATTTTTCAAGGTCGGGGTATATATTTATTCAATTTTTAACCCCAAAAGTATTGGTTTTTACAAAACGGGGCTAAATTGTAAAATTTCTTTTATCAAGGACCTAACTCAAATTATTATTTTTCTTTTACTAAAACAACCCTGGACCCTCTGACTTTAATTCTTAATTAAAATATTTTATTTTCTCAAAAACTCCTTGACTTATCGGACCGCCTTGACCGATTAATACCCGATCGCGGCGACTTCCATAAATCTTGCGATTTGAATCTATAACGGGACTTATGTTCCACCTAATCTTTCAAGATATCGAAGATTGCTTATCCTCCCGATAATCATCTTCATCCAAATAACTCCACCAACGCTATAATTACCTTACGCAAATTTTGAAACTTTTTATGAATCAAGTTTCCCAAATCAATATACTGATTGCTGGTTGACTACCCGAACATGTATTTAATTTACTACTTGAGTCAACTTTGTGTGTCGAGCTCACGATCGGAATGGATACGCGGGGATGCAATCGGGCAGCTCGGCCGCTATTCCACTCTTCCGCCCCATCGCCCTAATCCCGCAATCGAGGGACGGAGTTTGTCGAGGGAAGCGAGTCGTGAAGTACTTGAGGTATAATCATGATTATGACAAATCCGAGCCTTGCTAGCTCCACTGTGGATTTCGTCTTTGCCTCACGGAGCGATAAGGTGACAGATCTTGGACCATCTTACTCGGGAGTTACAAGGAAGAACGAAGGAATGTTGTCTAATCCACATGATTCCGAGTTAATCGGACCCGTTTGGTTGGCGCTACAAATCCGTGACGCAACCGCCATCAGATTGCATAGGTTGGCGCTACAAATCCACGCAACCGCTACTTGCCTTGCATAGGATTGGCGTTACAAACCGCACGCAATCCTCCCTCGTTGCTTGAACCATAGTGCCTGCGTGACCACGAACTGTTTTCTTAAATCGTATAAGTATATTACATAAATATATTTTTCATGACGCGCTTGTGGATGTGTGTGAATTCATGCATCATCTCTCACGCGTTTTTATACAACTAAATTTCTCGCATTAACTATATATATCGCCACACTTGCACACAATCTCCCCATCCACCGAGATTTTGTCTCACCCTCCCGTTTTCTAACCTTAGAAGATGACTTTCTCGAAGTTTCGAACCGCCTTGGATTGAACTCTCGAGATCCGCCCGTTGAACTCATTTCCTATCGTTATCTATGTTCTTTGGACTATTTTCTTTTATTTTTCGATGTTGGACTCTTTTATTTCCTTTGAAATTGGATTGTAATTGAAGGACGTAGGACCCATTTGACACTTAAGTTGTGATATGATGTGTACTTTATTCCTAGTTCGGTAAGCTATTAAGTTGTTAGGATGTAATTGTAATCTTGTTGTACTTGTAGTTTTTTTCCGCTTTAGACCTTGTTTCACTTGGATTGTTGCATCGTTTTCTAGAATGTTGGATTTAATTCTGTTTAAGTGATTGATCGCCGCCGCATCGCGTTTGGGGCGTGATGGTTATGGTATCGAGCTCGGCTAGTAAGATGGAAACTTACTTTGGTGACCCGGTGATAGGTTCCTCTGCCTTGGATTGGGTACCACTACTAGATGACCTAAGTTGAATCTTGGATGAATATTTGAACTCATTTGGGCTGTTATAGTGTTAAGATATTCGGATATTCCTCTATTTGGATGTTAGGTGATTTAGAAAATGTGATTTAGAGATTATAATGCCCGATATGGTGAGACTCAAGAAAATTAGGATATCTCTTGAGAAGTATATGATTTGGATGTGATATATTATGGGATCTAGACACCTAATGATATTATTTTGGGAAAATGATAGTAGGGGAATCACTAGGTATATTGAGCAATGATAATACCCTTGTGTTATTCATTCTCAAGTACTGCAAGCTTAAGTAATGGAATTTGACTTGTGGTTTAGGTATCACGAGATAAGATACATTAAGGATGTGACTATTATACGATCTCGACTAGATGTTACAACTAAAATATCCCCTCCCGAGAATAGACGAACTATTTGATCAACTTCAAGGAGCGACGGTGTACTCAAGTTTGATTTACAATAAGGATATTATCACCAAGATCCGTGAAGAAGACATTTCCAAAACGACATTTCAAACCCGGATATGGACACTACGAGTTTGTAGTGATGCCTTTTCCCGACGAACGCACCAAAGATCGTTTATGGATCCGATGCATCGAGTCTTTCAACCTTATTTGGATCAATTCGTGGTGATATTCATTGATGACATACTCGTATACTCTAAGTCTGCAGAGAAGAGCATGAACATCATCCAAAAATTATTTTGGAGACACTACGAGAGCACAAGTTGTATGCCAAATTCAAAGCCAAGTGCAAATTTTGGCTTAGTGAAGTCACATTTTTGGGACACATAGATCCGACACTAGGATCGATGTAGATCCTTCAAGGTACAGCAAAGGTGGTTGAATGGAAACAACTCGAACAGAACGGAGATCGAAGTTTCTTAGGACTAGTGGATATTATTGAAGATTTATCCAGGATTTCTCCAAGATAGTCGGACCACTCACTCGACTAACCCACAAGCAAGTCAAGTTTGAGTGGAATGACAAGTGTGAGTCTAGTTTCCAAGAGTCAAGAAACGACTCACTCTGACTCGATCTTAACCCTTACAAAGGAAACATAGAACTTTGTCGTCTACAGTGATGCATCAAAGGAAGGACTAGGAGCAAAGTGCTCATGCGGAAGGAAAGGTCATAGCTTATGCATCACAAAAACTCAAGCCGTATGAGACCAATTACCCAACGCATGACTTGGAATTGACAAAGAACAAATATTCACGTTAAAGATATGGAAGCACTATCTCTACGGAGCAACCTTCACGATTTTCACACATCACAAGAGCTTGAAGTATCTACTCTCTCGAGAAAGACCTCAACTGAGGCCACGAGAGATGAGTTGAGTTAATGGAGGACTATCACTTTGATATTCAATACCATCCCGGAAAGCTAACGTAGTAGCCGACGCCTTGAGCGTAAAGGCGAAAAGTTAGTTTGACTAATGATTCGAGAGTGGAAATCATTAGGAGAGCCGAGTACTTGGAATCCGACGAGAACTAATACTCATATTTCATGTGCTAACATTTCGGTTAAACCCGATCTACTCGAACGAGATCAAGGAAGCACATGGAGCATATGTGCAATTCAAAAAAAAAAAACTTAAAGAGAAGATACTTAAGGGAGAGAGTTCGAATTCTCGGTACATGAAGATGGAATAATTAGATTCCAAAAATCGAGTTTGTGTACCGAGTGACGAGCAGATTAGGAATAGAATCCTCGCAGAGGCACACAATTCGAAATACACTATACATCCTAGAGAAAACAAGATGTATAAGGACTTGAAACGGAATTATTGGTGGGTAAACATGAAGAATCGATAGCGGAGTTTGTTGCGAGATGTTTGACTTGTCAACGAGTAAAAGCAGAACACCAACGACCATCCGGTTCATTACAACCATTGAGAATTCCCAGTGGAAATGGGAACACATAATGATGGACTTCGTGACGGATCTACCAAGGACTAGATGAGGCCATGATGTTATATGGGTAGTCATAGACCAACTCACAAAATCGCACACTTCTTACCCATTAAGAAAACCGATAGCTTGCGTAAACTCGCGCAGATTTATATCCAGAGATCATTCGACCGCATGGAGTGCCATCGACATTGTGTCGACAGAGACCCGAGGTTTGTCTCCGCATTTTGGAAGTGCTTGCACGAGGAATGGGTACCTCGCTAAGTTTTTAGCACAACAAAGACATCCACAAACCGATGGCGACCGAGCGAATGATTCAAACCCTGGAAGATATGTTGCGAGCCCGCACGTTGATTTCAAGGAAGTTAGGATTCGCACGTACCATTGGCCGAGTTCGCCTATAATAACAACTATCATGCCACAATTGGGATGGCACCCTACGAAGCCTTGTATGGACAAAAGTGTAGATCCCCACTACACCGGGAGATTGATGACCAATGGACTCTAAAAGAGAAACGAAAGTCACCCTTGATTCCAAAGGTCGACTTAGTTCGGAGAGGCAAATGGAGAAGGTCAAGTTGATCAAGGAACGGATCCATACACTCGAGAGCCGACAAAAGAGTTACGCGGACAAGAGGAGAAAGAACTTGGAATTTGAAGTCGGAGATGAAGTATTTCTTAGACTCTTGCCACGAAAAGGATTGATCAATCCAAAGAAAGGAGGTAAATTAAGTCCAAGATATAATGGACCTTACAAGATTTTGCGAAGGATTGGAAAGTTGGCCTACCGACTAGGGTTACCAGATAAAGATGCAGGAATGCACGATGTATTCCAAGTATCGAGATTGAAAAAGTATCAACCGGATCCCGAGCACATCATCACTCGTCATGCTCCTCCTCTAATGGAAAATTTATCTTACACCAAGGAACCAATCGAGAATCATTGACCCGGCCAGAGACACGCTGCCATGTAACAGAGAGATTCCAATGGTTAAAGATGTATGGTGGAACCACAACCGAGACGAAGACGCAACATGGGAGATGGAAGAAGACATGAGGAATCAATACCTTAACTATTCTCAAGAGAACTTGGGGACCAAATTCTTTTAAGAGGAGGGAGAATGTGAAGCCCTTGATTTTATTCGAACATGTACTTGTCTCACGTATCGTCTTTGTATAATTTGACTATTCTACCGCGTCGCTTTGACGGGTAAATATTAATGATAAATATATTTTGTATTTAAATTCTTTTATTTATTACTTGTTATCATAATCAATTATTAATTTTATTTCACATTTATGATCACTTGTTGATCATCATTATTATTATTGGTGTATTTATTAGTTACCTTAGAATTTTAAGAGACTATTTATTTTAGGGATTTATAATTTATAGAATTAAGAATTCGATTTAGATTAATTGACCATGAGACTTATAAGTGATCAAGGAAATCACTAATTATTTTGGAGATTGATATTTATTCATCTATTATCATCAATTTTGGGACAAAAAATATGTGGAATTACCAAAATACCCTTTAGGGGGACGACATTGGTGTATTTTTGGTGTAGAAATATCTCCCAACTCTTGTACATGTACACCTTATGTATTCATCTTGTGTATTTTTACACCATTAATTCAAACCTACATCTTAAATTAATCTCACCATTTCAATCATCCAATTGGTCAAACAAGACCAATTTAAAAATTCCCCAAGATTAGCATTTTGGCTAATTGTCCTAATAAAGTTGCCTAAATATTACTTTATTCCCTAATTCCCTCAATTATTACTATAACTTATCATTTAATCAAAACAAAACAAAATTTTTATTCTTCCATTTCAGTTTACCAACACCAAATTTCTTCTAAGTCTTGTAATTCCTCTTACCTCTCTCTAAAAATCCTCCTACATCTCTCTACCTATTCTTCATCTTCTTCACTAACACTTAACCAAAACTTCAAGAATTCATCTCCCATTTTCTTCAAATATTCGAACCATATACACTACACAAGGTAAGAAATTTTCATCTTCAATCTATTCTTATACCTTCTAGCTCACATCTTTCACCTTCTAATTTAAGTTTGATTTAGAAAAATTGTGAAGAAGTTGGACTATAAGGTAAGAAATGGAATTTTAGTACACTTTCTTCTTCTCTTCTATTTTCCAAATTTTGACACTCCATTTTCATTTTTGGAGTTTTAGGGGCTGACCTTGGAGGTTGACATTAAGGGTGACCAAAACCTTATACTTGGAAGCCATTACTAGTCACATTTTACTCACTACACAAGGTAAGTGTAGTATTTCCAATTTTCTCACCATCTTCTTCTTTTCCCTAAATATTTAACTACATTCTTATAACTCCTATATTTTTGATATCCCTTGACTTAGGGGCTGACCTAAGTCACTCCTTCATCGAGAGAGATTTATCCAATTTTCACCAACAAACCGATCTTTAAGGTGGGTGGAAAAATCCTTTCAACTTCTAGGTGTTTTAAATTGAAAATATGCATGTAGTATTTTGTTATTGAGCACTTGAGATATATATTATATATTGCATGCTATTTTCTTGTATCAAGTTGGAAAAATTCTCAAGTGTTGCTCAAAAATGCGATTTATCGAAAAATAGGCATACATGCACACTTTATTGTTACACTTGATGAAATTTTGTATGAGAAGGATATGTATGTGTATGATTCTTGAAATCTATGTTTTGAATGATTTGTAACCTGGACAAGTCGAGCATAATTGATTAAATTTCAACTTTTGGACTTAAAATGCAAAAATGGAAAGTTGGTGGACTTAATTGCAAGAAAATAAAACTTAAGGGACTCCTCTGTAAATTTCGATTTTGGGACTGAACTCAGGTTCAAAAATTATATTTTGACATTTTGATAAAGTTTTAAGATTTTTTAGATAAATAAAATCAACCCTTAAAAGCCCAAGGACTAGATTATAAAATTTGAGAAGTTTAAGGGCTATTTTGTAAATTTTGAAACTGTACCAGACCCTAATTTTAAAATTTGAAATTTTAACTCTTAAGGGACTGGACATAACATATTTTAAGTGTATTCCAAAATCCAAGTGTTTAGAGCTTGGAAAGTAATTTTATAAAAATTGAGGGACCAAATTGTAAAAGATTAAACTTGAGGACCAAAATATAATTTCCAGGACTTATGCAGTCCATGCACCTGGAAATACTAATTTCTCTATAACATAATTATACCTTGGACCCAAGGTTCAAATTTCATAATAATTGGACCCCTAAAAGCCTTAAAGGCAATTATTTAAAAATGGGACAAAAATGAAACTTTCAAAAGTTAAAGGACCTAAACTTATTTCTTTTAAAAACTGATTTTGTCCCAATATCCCACTAACCATAGTGACATTTTCCAACTGGAATCACATTAAAAGCCCTTCCGATTTGTGAGTTCCAATTATTTTAAACTTAGAGCCGAAATGGCAATTTTAACAAATTTAGGGCCAATATGAGAATTTTATAAAAACTCGACCTCAAAACTTCAAAAACCTGAATCTCTGAACAATTTTGAGAATTTTGGAACTGACCTTATAATATTTCAAGGTCGGGATATTTATTTATTCAATTTTTAACCCCAAAAGTATTGGTTTTCACAAAACGGCTAAATTGTAAAATTTCTTTTATCAACGACCTAACTCAAATTATTATTTTTCTTTTACTAAAACAACCCTGGACCCTCTCGACTTTAATTCTTAATTAAAATATTTTATTTTCTCAAAAACTCCTTGATTTATCGGACCGTCTTGACCGATTAATACCCGATCGCGGGCGACTTCCTCGTCTTGCGATTTGAATCTATAACGGGACTTATGTTCCACCTAATCATTCAAGATATCGAAGATTGCTTATCCTCCCGATAATCATCTTCATCCAAATAACTCCACCAACGCCATAATTACCTTACGCAAATTTTGAAACTTTTATGAATCGCTTCGAATCAATATACTGATTCGTGCCGTTACTACGAACGTGTATTTAATTTTCTGCCGAGTCAACTTGGTGTGTCGAGCTCACGAATCGGAATGGATACGTCGGGGATGGAATCGCGGCTGGCCGCTATTCCACTCTTCCCCCATCGCCCTAATCCCGCAAGGCGAGGGACGGAGTTTGTCCAAGCGAAATGGTCGTAGTACTTTGAGGTATAATCATGATTATGACAAACCGAGCTTTGCTAGCTCCACGCTGTGGATTTCGTCTTTGCCTCACGGAGCGATAAGGTGACAGTCTTGGACCATCTTACTCGGGAGTTACAAGGAAGAACGAAGGAATCATTTGCCGATCCACACGATTCCGGAGTTAATCGGACCCATTTGGTTGGCGCTACAAACTGCAGACGCAAACCGCTTACTTGTATTGCATAGGTTGGCGCTACAAATCCGCACGCAAATCGCTACTTGTCTTGCATAGGATTGGCGTTACAAACCGCACGCAATCCTCTCGACTACTTGAACCATAGTACTGCGTTACCACGAATCGTTTTCTTAAACGTAGAAGTATATTACATAAATATATTTTTCATGACGCTTGTGGATCGTGTGTGAATTCATGCATCATCTCTCACGCAAGCGTTTTCATACAACTAAATTTTCGCATTAACTATATATATCGCCACACTTGCACACGATCACCCCATCCACCGAGATTTCTCGTCTCACCCCCTCCCCGCGTTTTCTAACCTTAGAAGATGACTTTGTCGAAGAAGTTTGAAACCCGCTTGGATTGAACTCTCGAGATCCGCCCGTTGAACTCATTTCCTATCGTTATCTATGTTCTTTGGACTATTTTCTTTTATTTTTCGATGTTGGACTCTTTTATTTTCTTTCAAATTCTGATCAGTAATTGAAGGACGTAGGACCCATTTGACACTTAAGTTGTGATATGATGTGTACTTTATTCCTAGTTCGATTTGTAAGCTATTAAGTTGTCGGGATGTAATTGTAATCTTGTTGTACTTGTAGTTTTTTCCGCCGCTTTAGACCTTGTTTCACTTGGATTGTTGCATCGTTTTCTAGAATGTTGGATTTAATTCATTTTTAAGTGATTGATGATCGTCGCGTCGCGTTTGGGCGTGACATTAATGATTAACACTAATGATTCTATTTATGTTTATTTATAGTTGGGTTTACCAATCAAATATTTTCTTTATAAACGGATACAAAATTATAGAAAGAAATAATGTAAAACGGATTGTTCCAAAATAGTGACAAAAATTGATTGCATTTATGGCATTTTACTGGTGGCCCGATGAGCCGATTTTTTGTTTCAATTAACAAAATCTATAAATCATATTAATTAGGCTTTAAATAAGTTAAGGTCAACTTTGATTAATGTGAGGCCCCGAATTTTACAACGTGAGATACGATGTTATGTAGTGATTATTTATTCGGCTATGTATCACAAATCTATTATTAATGAAACGCGACTACTACGACTTTTGTTTATTTCTTCCAACGTCAATTACACATTTCGCGTTTTGGCCGACGATTTTATATTCTCCTCTAGTATTAATACTTGATCGAATGACTACGACTTTAGAAATATTAGACCCTCAATAATTTAGGAATACATTCCAATCCTTATCCAAATATTTCGCCTTATTCTATAATACATTTCCAAACAACTTCCTATTTATTTTGAAAAAAAAATACACATTTTGATATTTCACATCCTTATTTTAAAACTCTTATATATTTATCTATGTATACTTATACATTTTATTTTCCCTAAATTTTTTTAAAGAAAAAAACGATTTATTTAAACTTTGTTTCTAGATATATAATATATAAGTATAATGTTAATTTATTAGGCTTGTACATATCTATATGTACTGATGGTTTAAACTAACACTTAATTGTACACATATACATCTACAAAATAGAAGACAACTACTAAAGGACAAACACTACAAAAACAAAGTTTGGTTGAAAACTAATGAGAGTTGATCGGCTCCACAATAGGAGAAAAAGGATTTCACTTTCATAATTTTCAATTCTTCAATCATATGCCTTTTTTTTCTCTCTCTCAAGAATATTTATTCTCTCTAATACTTTATACACTTTCCACACCACTTTCTTTACTTTATACACTCACCACTTCTTATCTTACACATTCAACTTTCATTATAATTATACACTCTCACTCACAACCAACAATAATATATATAGTGCATAAATGTGTGCAATCGATCAATACATTGAAGCATTGGAGAAATTCTCATTTTCTTATCCTATATTATACGACTAACCCCAATAATCCACCTCCCATTAATTAAACCACCAAAGCAAAATAGTGATAACCCTACACACACACTTTCGGCTATATTGATCCTAGAGGGGGAATCAAATCGTTTTTTTTTCTATCTCCCAACAAAACCAAATTATTGGATATTAAAATAATAATAATAATAATAATAATAATAATAATAATAATAATAATAATAATAATAATAATAATTCCCCTACACCCCCATTTCTTTCGGCCATATTGTAGAATTAGGAGAGAAAAATTCATCTTTCATCCTACAACACTAAAATCTTCCCTCATCTTCACTCTTGAGCAAGAACACACAAAACACCCTTTCAACAAGGTAAGAAATTGTGTTCTAAAATCATCTTGTTATCCTCTAGCTCATCATCTTCACTTCTTAACCTAAGTTTGATTTTTGGTTTGAGGTATACTTAGAATACTTGGGAGACACTAAGAGCCTTACCATCATCTTGAAAAGGACTTCAAGACTTTGAAGATTTTGAAGAGAAATTGGACTATAAGGTAAGAAATGGGATTTTTAGACATTTTCTCCTTCTCTTCTATTTTCCAAACTTTTGATACTCCATTTTCATTTTTGGACTTTTAGGGGCTGACCTTAAGAGTGGGTTTAAGAGTGAACAAAGAGACCCATTTTGAGACCTCTACTAGTCTCATCTCATCTACTACACAAGGTAAGTATAGTTTCACCAATTTTCTTCACCTCATTTTTCTTTCCTTAAATTTTTAACCTCATTTCCTAACTCCTACATTTTTTGATATTCCTTGACCTAGGGGCTGACCTAAGTCACTTCTCCTTCAAGAGTGATTTATTTCATCTTTCACCAACAAGTTCATTTTTAAGGTGGGTGGAAAAATCCTTTCGACCTTCTAGGTGTTTTAAATTGAAAATATGCATGTAGTATTTTGTTATTGAGCACTTGAGATATATATTATGTATTGCATACCATTTTCTTGTGTCAAGTTGGAAAAATTCTCAAGTGTTGCTCAAAAATGCGATTTATCGAAAAATAGGGCACACATGCACACTTTATTGTTATAGTTGATGATATTTTGTATGAGAAGGATATGTGTGTGTATGACCCTTGAAATCTATGTTTTGAATAAATTATAACCTGGAAAATTCGAGCATAATTGATTAAATTTCAACTTTTGGACTTAAAATGCAAAAATAGAAAGTTGGTGGACCTAATTGCAAGAAAATAAAACTTAAGGGATCCCTCTGTAATTTTCGATTTTTGGACTGAACTCAGGTTCAAAAATTATGTTTTGTCAATTTAATAAAGTTTTAAGAGTTTTTAGATAAATAAAATCAACCTTAAAAGCCCAAGGACTAGATTGTAAAATTTTAGAAGTTTAAGAGCTATTTTGCAATTTTCGAAACTGTACCAGACCCTAATTTTAAAATTTGAAATTTTAACTATTAAGGGACTGGAAATAACATATTTTAAGTGTATTCCAAAAATCCAAATGTTTAGAGCTTGGAAAGTAATTTTATAAAACTTGAGGGACCAAAGTGTAAAAGATTAAACTTGAGGACCCAAATGAAATTTCCAGGACTTATGCAGCCCATGCACCTGGAAATACTAATTTAACTGTAACTTAATTATATTTTGGACCCAAGGTTTAAATTTCATAACAATTGGACCCCTAAAAGCCTTAAAGGCAATTATTTCAAAAATGGGACAAAAATGAGATTTTCAAAAGTTAAGGGGCCTATACTTATTTATTTTTAAAACTGTTTTTGTCCCAATATCCCGCGGACCTTAGTGACATTTTCCAACTAGAATCATATTAAAATCCCTTCCGGGTTGTGAGTTTCAATTATGTTAAACTTAAGGACCGAAATGACAATTTTAACAAATTTGGGGCTAATGTGAGAATTTTATAAATACTCAACCTCAAAACTTTAAAAACCTGAATCTCTGAACAATTTAGAGAATTTAGGAACTGACCTCATAATTTTTCAAGGTCGGGACATTTATTTATTCAATTTTTAACCCCAAAAGAATTAGTTTTTACAAAACGGAGCTAATTGAAAATTTTCTTTTAACAAGGACCTAACTCAAATTATTTTTATTTTAAAGAAATAGCCCTGGACCCTCTGACTTTAATTATTGATTAAAATATTTTATTTTCTCAAAAAATCCTTGACTTATTGGGACCGCCTTGACCGATTAATACCCGATCGCGGGCGACTTCCTCGTCTTGCGATTTGAATCTATAACGGGACTTATATTCCACCTAATCTATCAAGATATCAAAGATTGCTTATCCCCGATAATCATCTTCATCCAAATAACTCCACCAACGCCATAATTACCTTACGCAAATTTTTGAAAACTTTTCATGAATCGCTTCCCCGAATCAATATACTGATTGCTGATTGACTACTACGAACGTGTATTTAATTTGCTCGAGTCAACTTGGTGTGTCGAGCTCACTCGGAATGGATACATCGTGAATAGAACCGGGCATCTCACTTGCTATTCCATTCTTCCCCATCGTCCTAATCCCGCGAATCGAGGGACGGAGTTTGTCCGGGAAGCGGGTCGTAGTACTTGAGGTGTAATCATGATTATGATGAATCCGAGCCTTGCTAGCTCAACGTGGATTTTGTCTTTGCCTATGGAGCAATAAGGTGGTAGTCTTGGACCATCATGAACGGGAGTTACAAGGAAGAGCGAAGGAATCATTGCATCGATCCACACGATTAGGAGTTGAACTAACGCGTTTGGTTGGCGCTACACTTGACGACGCAACCGCTACTTGTAAAGGCATGGGTTGGCGCTACACTTGATGACGCAACCACTAATTGTCTTGCATGGGATTGGCGCTACACTTGATCACGCAATCCTCCCCGCCTTGAATCATCGTGCTGTGTGACCACGAACTATTTCTTAAACTATATAAATATATTACTTAATATATATTTATCACGGTGCTTGTGGGCTATGTATGAAAACATGCATCATACCTCACGCGTTTTCATACAACCGTTTCTCGCATTAACTATATATATCGCCACACATGCACACGATCACCCCATCCACCGAGATTTCTGTCTCACCCCCTCCTGTTTTCTAACCTTAGAGGAGGACTTTGTCGAAGAAGATGAACCTACCTTGGATTGAATTCTCATGCTCCGCCCGTTGGACTTACTTCCTATCATTATCTATGTTGTTGGACTGTTTTCTTTTATTTTACTGCTGTTGGACTCTTTTATTTCTTTGAAATTCTGGACTGTAATTTAAGGGCGTAGGACCCTTTGACACTTAAGCTGATGATATGATGTGTATTTTATTTTCTAGTTCGGGATGTAAGCTATTTGGTTGTTGGGATGTAATTGTAAACGCATCGTATTGTCTTGTAGTTTTTCCGCTTTAGACCTTGTTTCACTTGGGATTGTTACATCATTTTCTAGAATGTTGGATTTATTTTGTTTAAGTGATTTATCGCCATTGCGTCGCGTTTGGGGCGTGACGATTTGGTATCAAAGCTCGGCTAGTAAGATGGAAACTTACACCGAGCTAACCTAGGATAGGACCCTCCGGTGTGTTGGGTAGTACGCGACCCGACCAATTAAGTGTGAAATCGATTTCAATAATGACATAGAACCGTATTATTGATGTTTATGTTAAGTCGAATTTATACTTGGAGAATTCATAGTCATACTTGATTTGACTTAGTTGACTCTTTTGACTTTCCTTAGTCATTTTTTCCTTGTTCTTCCCTATCTTTTCTTACTTCGACTAATCCTTCTTAGTTTGGCTTGTTCGGGATGGAGCCGACGCCACCTATCTGGGTGGGAATTATTGGAGGCCCGAGCCGAATGTGATTACTTAGGGCATACACGAACCATCGGCACGGGGAATACTTTCGGGCTATCTCGCACTGGCGAAGAATGCCGCCGCAACCAAGAATCGACACACCTCCTCGGCAAAGAGCCAAGAAGAAGAACGATCTTACCCTCCTTGCTAAGGATCGCGAGGATACCATCCGTGCTCGCGAGGATCAAATCCAGTCAATCCGGGGAACACTTGGAAACTACTCGCACGAAGATGGAACGCGCAAGGAAGGTCGCGGAAAGTGGGAAAGGGACACATACATGTCGAGAGCCACCATCGATCGTCTCGAATATACTATCATCAAACAAATGCGGTGATCGAGGACCTCACGCACGCCTTAACTCGGCGGGATCTTGCTTTGGAGGTCCGCTTAGCGCCTAATGCACCACCGTTGCCACCACCGAGGCGGAACCCATGCCCGACTTCGAGGCCGATAATGAAGAGGATCCCGAGGAGGATCTGAAGAAGATCGAAGAGGATCCCGATGAGAATCAATGGAAGATGAAGAGCCCGAGCGCGCTTGAAGCCGCTCCACTCGATGATGCTCGGGACAGAGAAGCGTGGCGAATCTAGCCGGCTAATCGAGGCGTACCTCGGCCCGATCAAGTTCCGGTTATGAAGCGAGGCCGCTAGTGATGATGACGGCGACCTCAACCAAAGAGATAACTTCTATGCTAGATTTTAGCCGACGCTTATTTCCATCATGTTGTATTTTGCTTTTCGTTGTACTTTGATTAAGTTGTATCCTAACTTTAGTTTATCTTCGATTCTATATTCTGTTGTATGAACTCATTTGGGTGTATTAATTTTTCACATCAATGAATATACTTTTCTACTAATTCTATGTCTTGTGTATTGTTGTTGTGATATAACTTGTTATATACAAGTACTTATTGAAATCATTCCTTTCGAATTGTAGCTAAACTACGGATACATGGCCTGGAAACCGTGGACGAGAGGAGACCCCGCCGTGTTCCCGTAGGTATGAGGGCGTACCGGGGAACGGGTACCTCCCCGAACTACCACCACCTCCTTCGCCGCGATTGGAGGAGATGGCGCAATAGCCCCGCAATGAGATATTAGTCTTCATGAGACAACAAGCGGCGCCTCAACGGCGTATTCCCGAACCCGCGAGAGAGGCGAATGATCGGACTACTGGAGCGATTCTTGCGATTTGACCCACCGACTTTCTTAGGAGAGCTTTGATGACTTAAAGCGAGAAGAATGGATTGGGAAAATGGAGAATATCTTCAATGCTCTCCAATACTCGGGGGGAACAAAAGGTTATGCTCGCCGTGTTCGACTAGAATCATTCTTGCTAGAGATTGGTGGAGAGCGAGTTGAGAGAAAATGGGAACAGGACCAAGTAGATAGGACATGGGAAAATTTCTGGTTGAATTAAATGAGCGAGATATTCCCCAAGTCGTGAAGGAGGCAGGCGGGAAGAGTTCCATAGGTTGAGACAGGGGAACATGTTTGTAGCCCAATATGAGTCTGAGTTCCATCGATTGTCCGAATACGCCGGGGACAATCGATCTGAGAAGAAGAGGACAAATTATATAAGTTCACACGGGGGTGAAGCTAGAACTTCAAAAGCAGCTTCTGACTGTTGAAATGACAACCTACTCCGCCGCGGTAAAGGCAGCTCTCCGCATCGAGTCGGGACTGAACCGTATTGGACAGATTCAGCAGAGTAAGCCATCAAACAGTCTCAAGAGGACAGCTGTGGGACAACCATCTAAGCCGCCTGTTAAATTTCAGAAGGGGTCAGATGTTAAGACAGAAAAAGGGAAAGGACCGATACAGGGAAAATCGGGTCAAGTATGTACACATTGCCAAAAACCAGGACACACTGTCAATGATTGTTGGCGCAAACAGGGGAGATGTTTGTTGTGTGGCAGTAACCAGCATCAACTGAAGGATTGCCCGAAGTACGAGGATCGCACGAAACAAGTGCAGTCGCCAAAGCCGGGTAATGGCCAGGGAAATCGGGCAAGGATGCCCGCTCGAGCATTTGCACTAGCTGGACATGAGGCTCCGGAGGCAACAGACGTGGTAGAAGGTACGCTTCTAATATCTAGCCACTACGCTAAAGTACTATTTGACCCTGGATCAACGCATTCATTTGTCGCACCACATTTTGTACACAAGATGCATGCATACATGGAATATATGCCTATAGGTTTAGAAGTGTCCACTCCTATGGGCGCAAGCCGATAATGAGATATTATCTATAATGCATGCGAAGTTAAGATTGATGAGATAAACTTTCTCCTTTGATTTGATCTTGCTACCTATATCAGAATACGACATTATATTGGGAATGAATTGGTTATCGCACACCATACACAAATGGACTGCCATCGTAAGTCCATTAAACTATGTGAACCCCTGTAAGCCCGAAGTGGAAATTTCGGGAAGGGCACGGGTTGAGATTGCCCCAATCATTTCAAAGCAATGAAAGCGAGGAAGACGCGATCACTAGAGGGGCACAAGGGTACTTGGCGTTTGTAATTAACAAACCTAAGGTTGAGACACAAATTAATCAAGTACCTATAGTATCGGAATATACGGATGTATTTCCACAAGAACTCACCACTTGTCCCTACAGATAGGGAAGTCGAGTTCACCATCGGTATTACCAGGAACCGCCCGATCGCGGAACGCCGTATAGAATGGCTCTATTGAGTTACAAGAGTTGAAGACACAATTACGTGGCGATGGATGTGGGATTTATCCGACCAAGACGTCTCCCTGGGAGCACCGGTATTTATTCGTCAAGAAGAAGGATGGCACATTAAGGTATGTGTATAGATTATCGCGGTCTTAATAGTGTGACCATCAAGAACAAATACCCCTCCCGAGGATAAACGAATGTTTGATCAACTTCAGGAGCGACGGTGTACTCAAGTTTGGTTTACAATAAGGATATTATCGGCTAAAGATCCGTGAAGAAGGCGTTTCCAAAGCGGCTTTTCGGACAGAATCTGCATACTACGAGTTTGTAGTGATGCTTTTGATCGACAAGCACTGCCAGCAGCGTTTATGGATATTATGCATCGAGTTTTTCAACCTTATTTGGATCAATTCGTAGTGATATTCATTGATGACATACTCGTATACTCTAAGTCTAGAGAAGAGCATGAACGTCATCCGAAAATTGTTTTGGATACACTACGAGAGCACAAGATGTATGCCAAATTGACAAGTGCGAATTTTGGCTTAGTAAAGTCGCATTCTTGGGACACGAGTATCCGCCTTTGGGATCGTCGTAGATCCTTGAAGGTCTGGGCGGTGGTTGAATGGAAACAACCGAACAGAGCGAAGATCGAAGTTTTTAGGGTTGGCTGGATATTATCGAAGATTTATCCGAATTTCTCCAAGATAGCCGGACCACTCACTCGGCTAACGAGGAAGCAAGTCAAGTTTGAGTGGAATGACAAGTGTGAGACTAGTTTCCAAGAATCAAGAAACGCCTTACTACGACTCCGATCTTAGCCCTTCCAAAGGGAAGAAAACTTTGTCGTCTCTGTGATGCATCAAAGGAAGGACTAGGAGCGGTGCTCATGCGGGAAGGAAAGGTCATTGCTTATGCATCACGGAAACTCAAAGCCGTATGAAACCAATTACCCAACGCATGACTTGGAATTGGCGGCAATAGTGTTTGCGTTAAAGAAATAGAGGCACTATCTCTACGGAGCAACATTCACGGTTTACACAGATCATAAGAGCCTAAAGTATATATTCTCTCGGAAAGATCTCAATTTGAGGCAACGAAGATGGATAGAGTCAATAGAAGACTATGACTTTGATATTCAATACCATCCCGGAAAGCTAATGTAGTAGGCGACGCCATGAGCGTAAAGGCGAGTTTAGCGGACTAATGATTCGAGAGTGGAAATCATTAGAAGAGTTGAGCACTTGGAATCCGACAAGAACCAATACCCAAATTTTGTGTGCTAACATTTCGGTTAAACCCGACCCTCTTGAACGAGATCAAAGCAAAGACAAGAGACGGATGTGCAACTTCAAAGGCGAAAGAGAAGATACTTAAAGGAGAAGGATCAAAATTCTCGGTACATGAAGATAGGATCATCGATTTTGGAATCGAGTTTGTGTACCGAGTGACAAGCAGATTAGGAGCGAGAAGCACACCGTTCGAAATACACTATACACCCTGGAGGAAACAAGATGTATAAGGACTTGAAACGACATTTACGGTGGGTGAATATGAAGAACCAAGTAGCGAGTTCGTTGCGAGATGTTTGACTTGTCAACGAATAAAAGCGAGAACACCAACGACCATCCGGTTTATTACAACCATTGAGAATTCCCAGTGGAAATGGGAACACATAACGATGGACTTCGTGACGGATCTACCAAGGACTAGACGAGGCGATGATGCTATATGGGTAGTCGTGAGACCGACTCACGAAATCGCACACTTCCTACCCATTAAGAAAACCGGACTTGCGAAACTTGCGCTTGATTTATATCGATAGATCATTCGACCGCATGGAGTTCCAATCGACATAGTGTCGACAGAGACCCGAGATTTGTCTCAGTTCGGAAATTCTTACATGAAGAATTGGGTACCTCGCTAAGTTTAAAGACAAAGAAGACATCCACAAACCGATGGCGATCACCGAGCGAGCGATTCAAACCCTGGAAGACATCTTTGCGAGCATGCACGTTGGACTTCAAGGAAGTTGGGATTCACACTTACCATTGGCCGAGTTCGCCTATAATAATAGCTATCAAGCCACAATTGGGATGGCACCTACGAAGCCTTGTATGGGCGAAAGTGTAGATCTCCACTACACCGGGAGATTGATGACCAATGGACTCCAAAAGAGAAACGAAAGTCACCATCGATTCCAAAGGTCGACTTAGTTCAAGAGGCCATGGAGAAGGTCAAGTTGATCAAGAACGGATCCGCATGACTCAGAGCCACCAAAAGAGTTACGCGGACAAGAGGAGAAAGGACTTGGAATTTGAAGCCGGAGATGAAGTATTTCTCGGACTCTTGCCACGGAAAGGATTGATCAATCTAAAGAAGGGAGGCAAGCTAAGTCCGATATATATTGGACCTTACAAGATTTTGCGGAGGATCGGGAAGTTGGCCTACCGGCTCGAGTTACCGGCATAAGACGCGGGAATGCACGATGTATTCCATGTATCGAGATTGAAAAAGTACCAACCGGATCCCGAGCATATTATCACTCGTGATGCTCCTCTTCGATGGAAAATTTATCTTACACCGCAGGAACCAATTCGGATCATTGACAGCCAGATACGTAAGTTGCGTAATAGAGAGATTCCGATGGTTAAGGTTGTATGGCGAAACCACAACCGAGATGAAGACGCAACATGGGAGATGGAAGAAGACATGAGGAATCAATATCCGAGTTGTTCGAAGAGAATTTGGGGACCAAATTCTTTTAGGAGGAGGGTGAATGTGAGGCCCGAATTTTAACAACGTGAGATACGATGTTATGTAGTGATTATTTATTCGGCTATGTATCACAAACCTATTATTAATGAAACGCGACTCTACTTTTGTTTATTTCTTCCAACGTCAATTACGCATTTCGCGTTTTGCCTGACGATTTTATATTCTCCTCTAGTATTAATACTTGATCGAATGACTACGACTTTAGAAATATTAGACCCTCAATAATTTAGGAATACAGTCCAATCCTTATCCAAATATTTCGCCTTATTCTATAATACATTTCCAAACAACTTCCTATTTATTTTGAAAAAAAAATACACATTTTGATATTTCACATCCTTATTTTAAAACTCTCATATATTTATCTATATATACACTTATACATTTTATTTTCCCTCAATTTTTTTAAAGAAAAGAAAAACGATTTATTTGAACTTTGTTTCTAGATATATAATATATAAGTATAATGTTAATTTATTAGACTTGTACATATCTATATGTACTGATGGTTTAAACTAACACTTAATTGTACACATATACATCTACAAATAGAAGACAACTACTAAAGGACAAACACTACAAAAACAAAGTTTGGTTGAAAACTAATGAGAGTTGATCGGCTCCATAATAGGAGAAAAAGGATTTCACTTTCATAATTTTCAATTCTTCAATCATATGCCTTTTTTTTTTCTCTCTCTCAAGAATATTTATTCTCCCTAATACTTTATACACTTTCCACACCACTTTCTTTACTTTATACACTCACCACTTCTTATCTTACACATTCAACTTTCATTATAATTATACACTCTCACTCACAACCAACAATAATATATATATATATATAAATAAATATATATAGTGCATAAATGTGTGCAATCGATCAATACATTGAAGCATTGGAGAAATTCTCATTTTCTTATCCTATATTATACGACTAACCCCAATAATCCACCTCCCATTAATTAAACCACCAAAGCAAAATAGTGATAACCCTACACACACACTTTCGGCTATATTGATCCTAGAGGGGGAATCAAATCGTTTTTTTTTTCTATCTCCCAACAAAACCAAATTATTGGATATTAAAATAATAATAATAATAATAATAATAATAATAATAATAATAATAATAATAATTCCCTACACCCCCATTTCTTTCGGCCATATTGTAGAATTAGGAGAGAAAAATTCATCTTTCATCCTACAACACTTAAATCTTCCCTCATCTTCACTCTTGAGCAAGAACACACAAAACACCCTTTCAACAAGGTAAGAAATTGTGTTCTAAAAATCATCTTGTTATCCTCTAGCTCATCATCTTCACTTCTTAACCTAAGTTTGATTTTTGGTTTGAGGTATACTTAGAATACTTGGGAGACACTAAGAGCCTTACCATCATCTTGAAAAGGCCTTCAAGACTTTGAAGATTTTGAAGAGAAATTGGACTATAAGGTAAGAAATGGGATTTTTAGACATTTTCTCCTTCTCTTCTATTTTCCAAACTTTTGATACTCCATTTTCATTTTTGGACTTTTAGGGGCTGACCTTAAGAGTGGGTTTAAGAGTGAACAAAGAGACCCATTTTGAGACCTCTACTAGTCTCATCTCATCTACTACACAAGGTAAGTGTAGTTTCACCAATTTTCTTCACCTCATTTTTCTTTCCTTAAATTTTTAACCTCATTTCCTAACTCCTACATTTTTTTGATATTCCTTGACCTAGGGGCTGACCTAAGTCACTTCTCCTTCAAGAGTGATTTATTTCATCTTTCACCAACAAGTTCATTTTTAAGGTGGGTGGAAAAATCCTTTCAACTTCTAGGTGTTTTAAATTGAAAATATGCATGTAGTATTTTGTTATTGAGCACTTGAGATATATATTATGTATTGCATACCATTTTCTTGTGTCAAGTTGGAAAAATTCTCAAGTGTTGCTCAAAAATGCGATTTATCGAAAAATAGGGCACACATGCACACTTTATTGTTATACTTGATGATATTTTGTATGAGAAGGATATGTGTGTGTATGACCCTTGAAATCTATGTTTTGAATAAATTATAACCTGGAAAAGTCGAGCATAATTGATTAAATTTCAACTTTTGGACTTAAAATGCAAAAATAGAAAGTTGGTGGACCTAATTGCAAGAAAATAAAACTTAAGGGACCCCTCTGTAATTTTCGATTTTGGGACTGAACTCAGGTTCAAAAATTATGTTTTGTCAATTTAATAAAGTTTTAAGAGTTTTTAGATAAATAAAATCAACCCTTAAAAGCCCAAGGACTAGATTGTAAAATTTTAGAAGTTTAAGAGCTATTTTGCAATTTTCGAAACTGTACCAGACCTAATTTTAAAATTTGAAATTTTAACTCTTAAGGGACTGGAAATAACATATTTTAAGTGTATTCCAAAAATCCAAGTGTTTAGAGCTTGGAAAGTAATTTTATAAAACTTGAGGGACCAAAGTGTAAAAGATTAAACTTGAGGACCCAAATGAAATTTCCAGGACTTATGCAGCCCATGCACCTGGAAATACTAATTTAACTGTAACTTAATTATATTTTGGACCCAAGGTTTAAATTTCATAACAATTGGACCCTAAATGCCTTAAAGGCAATTATTTCAAAAATGAGACAAAAATGAGATTTTCAAAAGTTAAGGGGCCTATACTTATTTATTTTTAAAACTGTTTTTGTCTCAATATCCCACGGACCTTAGTGACATTTTCCAACTGGAATCACATTAAAAGCCCTTCCGGGTTGTGAGTTCCAATTATTTTAAAGACCGAAATGACAATTTTAACAAATTTGGGGCTAATGTGAGAATTTTATAAAAACTCGACCTCAAAACTTTAAAAACCTGAATCTCTGAACAATTTAGAGAATTTAGGAACTGACCTCATAATTTTTCAAGGTCGGGACATTTATTTATTCAATTTTTAACCCCAAAAGAATTAGTTTTTACAAAACGGGGCTAATTGAAAATTTTCTTTTTAACAAGGACCTAACTCAAATTATTTTTATTTTAAAGAAATAGCCCTGGACCCTCTGACTTTAATTATTGATTAAAATATTTTATTTTCTCAAAAATCCCTTGACTTATTGGACCGCCTTGACCGATTAATACCCGATCGCGGGGCGACTTCCTCGTCTTGCGATTTGAATCTATAACGGGACTTATGTTCCACCTAATCTTTCAAGATATCAAAGATTGCTTATCCTCCCGATAATCATCTTCATCCAAATAACTCCACCAACGCCATAATTACCTTACGCAAATTTTTGAAAACTTTTCATGAACTGCTTCCCGAATCAATATACTCATTTGATTGACTACTTGAACGCGTGTATTTAATTTATGCCCGAGTCAACTTGGTGTGTCGAGCTCACATGATCAAAATGGATACGTCGGGATGGAATGGGCCGGCGACTCGGCGCTATTCCATTCTTCCGGCCCCATCGCCCTAATCCCGCAATCGAGGGAGGACGGAGTTTGTCCTAGGGAAGCGGGTCGTAGTATTTGAGGTATAATCATGATTATGATGAATCCGAGCCTTGTTAGCTCCAACGTGGATTTTGTCTTTGCCTATGGAGCAATAAGGTGACAGTCTTGGACCATCATGAACGGGGAGTTACAAGGAAGAATGAAGGAATCGTTTGCCCGATCCACACGATTAGGAGTTGAACTTAACGTTTGGTTGGCGCTACACTTGAAGACGCAACCGCTACTTGTAATGCATGGGTTGGCGCTACACTTGACGCAACCACTAATTGTCTTGCATGGGATTGGCGCTACACTTGAGACGCAATCCTCCTCATGTCCGCTTGAATCATCGTGCATGTGTGACCACGAACTATTTCTTAAACTATATAAATATATTACTTAATATATATTTATCACGGTCTTAATGGGCTATGTATGAAAACATGCATCATACCTCACGCGTTTTCATACAACCGTTTTCTCGCATTAACTATATATATCGCCACATATGCACACGATCACCCCATCCACCGAGATTTGCTCGTCTCACCCCTCCTCGCATTTTCTAACCTTAGAGGAGGACTTTGTCGAAGAAGATGAACCTACCTTGGATTGAATTCTCATGCTCCGCCTGGTTGGACTTACTTCCTATCGTTATCTATGTTGTTAGATTTGTTTTCTTTTATTTTATTCTTTGTTGGACTCTTTTATTTCTTTGAAATTCGGATCGTAATTTAAGGGCGTAGGACCCTTTGACACTTAAGCCGATGATATGATGTGTATTTTATTTTCTAGTTACGATTTGTAAGCTATTTGGTTGTTGGGATGTAATTGTAAACGTCTTTGTACTTGTAGTTTTCATCACGCTTTAGACCTTGTTTCACTTGGGATTGTTACATCATTTTCTAGAATGTTGGATTTATTTGCATTTAAGTGATTTATCGCCGTTGCGTCGCGTTTGGGCGTGACAATTAAAATAAATCAGAAATTTTTATTAGAAAGTGTAATTTAGGCGGGAAAACAGAAATAAAAATCATTTTGCTTTTATATATATGTATAGATATTGCAACTTTCTTAGTTGTTGTATTATATTCTGATCAATTAAAAAAAGCACGAAACTACCACATATTCAAAGAAGATGATCCCAGTCATGTGAAATTTTTTTTTTAAAAAAAAAAGAACAAGAGAATGTAGAAAAGAGAATATATTCTACATTTTGACTATAATATATTTTACTAACACTTCTTGTTTGGTTGATTTAAAATTCTAATACTACATGTTTCTCTTTTTAATCATTTTTTATTGTCATTTTTATTTTGACTCAACTTAATTAAAAGGTCAAAGAATTCAATCTTGTGTTATTGGAAGGAGAAGATAACAAATGGTTCACAAAAAATTCAATTTTTGTATTGGTTTTCATAATATTAGGGGACGTATGAAATTACTAGCAAAGTGATGATGGATAAATTTGTATTTTTCTTTTATATTCTATCATTTATTTAAATAATTAATAGCCCGTAGAAAATATTGTTGGCTCAAGTGATTGGTTTTCATAAAAGGGGCTCTAGCAAAATGGTCCACCTTCATCATATTCTATCATTTATTTGTTTAATTCAACTCATAACATCGCAGTGACCAGAGACCCAATTCATTATATTAGACACTTGAGACCCAACTCATTATAACTTGAGACTCTTCTAACCTTAATTGCGTATTACATGTATAAATAGCCTATTCCTAATCATTATCGATTAAGTACAATTTACTGTTGAATCTTCTTTATACTCTGACCTTTTCTCCTATCGTTGACATAAGCATCGAGGGGTTTTCCGACAATCCCAAACCCTTATAATCTTAATTGTGTGTTGCATGCTACTTCCCTACACGTGAATTGAACTTTAGATCGAAGTCGATACCTTGACTTGGTGAAGCTCGCCCAATTTTAGAAGCATCACAAAATAAGCGTATAGAAGAAATAATATATGTAATAAAATTGTGTGAATGTGGCACCACCTGTAATAAGTAGATGAGGTGCTAAAAAAATCTCTCTCCTATTCAAAATAAATGTCTTCCTAGAAAAATACATACATATTAAGCAATGTATTAAAATACCTAATATATCCTTAATTAACAATAAATGTTGCTTTGAAAAAAATAAAATTTAGATATTATTGTTAATAAATATAAGAGTAATTTAGGAAAAAAAAATTCATTAGTCTTGAAAACATCACAAGATCATTTTTTTGAATAATATTTTATACGTCAAAAAAATAATTATTGTAAATAGGAGGGGTATCCTGTTTTTTCCGAAAGAGTAATTAGCTAGTAAAAATATCTTGAAACAAATTGTGTCTTTTGTCAGAAGTCAAAACAATATCAGCCGTCAGCAGAGAACAAGCCCTTTCACACCAAGTTAACCACCAGTTTTTGGTTTCCTTGGAGAGATGCGAATAGAGTACAGTTGAAAAGTCGCTCTGAGCTCATTAGGTTTTTCTTTGTTCTGCTCTGTGTTCGCCAGAGAAGAAGAAACCACAGAAATGGCCTACGCCTCCGTAGTTTCACTTGGGCAAACACTTGACCACATCCTGAATCCCGATCGCGATGTCATTTTACATGACAAGAAAGTATTTGATTCTCTCCGTGAAAAGTTGAGATTTTTGCAGAACTTTATGGAAAATTCTGCTCAAGGAGGCGATGCTTTACAAAACCTGTCGGCAAAAATCAGAGATGCAGCATATCAAGCAGAAGATATAATTGAATCCAAGGTATATAAGTTTAAATCCCCAAGTGCTTTTCGTATTCCACATTTGGGAATAAATTCCTATGCGAAAATATTTGCTTTCCTCCAGATTATGATGCCTTTTTACCATGTATATGATTTTGGGATTAGGCTTAGGTATAGGATGTTTCATTGGCCATATAAAGGTTTAAAGAAATTATCTAAAGAATTTGATTCTATTCTGGACGAGGCGAATAAAATTAGCGGCGTTGCAGAAATTTCGCAGTCAAGGGATTCGTTGTCAGCTGGTCCATCGAGGATTAATTTTAGTGATAATAATAGTATTACTGTGCGACTTGATGATGATTTGTTGAGAATAAAGGATAGACTAACTGGATCAGTTTCGAAACTTGAAGTTGTACCAATTGTGGGAATGGGTGGCATCGGCAAGACTACTTTGGCTGAAAATATTTACACTGATCCACTTATTGTGTATCACTTTGATGCCCGTGGTTGGATAACTGTATCTCAAGCATACAACATTCGCGATATCCTACTAAAACTTCTAGATTCCTTAGAGAAGCTCACTGATAAAATGCTTCCACAGGACGATGGTGGGTTGGCATAGCAAATCCACAAAACTTTGAGTGGTAGGAGGTATTTAATTGTAATGGATGATTTGTGGAGTACTAATTCATGGGACAATTTCAGAAGATATTTTCCAGATAATGGTAATGGCAGTCGAATAATTTTGACTACAAGGCTAGAGAGGGTGGTTAGGTATGCCGGCTCTAATAGCCCTCTCCATTATATGAGCCTTTTGAGTGATTTGGAAAGTTGGGGAAGCTGCTTCATGGGAAGTTGTTTGGAGAGGAAGATTGTCCTCGTGAATTGTGGGAAGTTGGAATACAAATTGCATTTGATTGTGAAGGGCTTCCGTTAGCAATTGTTGTATTGGCTGGACTTCTATCCAAGGTCAACAGAACACTCGATGATTGGAAAAAGGTGGCGGATAGTTTGCATTTTGTTGCGAATAAAGATACTAATACTTGCTTGGAGATACTGTTCTTGAGTTATAATCATTTGCCGCAGCATTTAAAACCATGTTTCCTCTATATTGGAGTTTTTCCGGAAGATAGTAAAATTTCAATCTCCAAAGTCGTCAAGTTGTGGGCTGCTGAGGGATTTCTGAAACAGAACAGACTGACGACCATAGAGGAGGTGGCTGAGGAGTACATTATGGAACTTGCCGAAAGAAGTCTTATTTCTGTTTTTGGCAAGAGGCGGGAATTTGGCAGAATAAAAATCATCGGTATCCATGATCTTTTACGAGACCTGTGCATCAGAGAAGCTCGAAAGGAAAAGTTCCTTCATATCATGAAAAAGCATGTAGATGATTTTCCAATAGGTATAAACCAACAGCGCCGCATAAGTGTTGATCCAAATATTCCTGTTGATGATCCCTTTTTCGAATGCCTTAATCACCGTTTGTCCTCAGCCAAATTGATTTCATTTGCCCGTGGTCAGCATCCTATCCCATCTTTCATATTCGATGGTTTCAAGCTACTCAGGGTTTTGGATATTTCTCAAGTTCAATTTTTCGAGTTCCCAATGGAAATACTTGACCTATATAACATGAGATATCTTGCTTTCTCCTATCACGGGGAGGTTCCCAATTTGATTTCCAAACTTTGGAATCTCGAGACCTTAATATTTTCTCCTTTACTAAAAAGTTTTGCCCCTTTCGCGAGACGTTTGCCGTTCACAATCTGGTTGATGCCACGATTAAGACATCTCAGATTTCATGTTTGGTATTTAGCTGATTTTCCTCGTGTGCTACCTGGGTGGAAAACCCGTGCTTTTCTAGAAAACCTGCAAACACTTTCAGAGTTGTTTGCTTCTTTTTGCGTAAAAGAGGTCCTGCAAGAAATTCCGAATGTAAAAAAATTAGGCATCTGGATGGAAACATGGGATGCAGCACCTTTCTATATAAACAACCTTGTCTGTCTACAACAACTTGAAGTGTTGAAATGCAGTGTTAGGTCTTTTCCTATACAAGAAGTTTTATCGTTGCCGAATTATGATTTCCTGCCAAAACTTTTTTTTCCCGAAGGACTTAAAGAGTTGACTTTGAGAGGTTGCCGAATTCCTTGGAAAGATATGACTATGATTGGACGCTTGCCAAATCTTGAAATGCTTAAGTTGAGAGAATATGCTTTTGTCGGGCTGGAGTGGAAACCAGTTGAAGGGGAATTTGGGAAATTAAATTTTTTATGCCTCGATGGGTCAGATTTAGTGCATTGGAGAGCAGGTGCTATTCACTTCCCAGTTCTTAGGCACCTCATTATTGAGAACTGCTGTAGACTAGACGTGATCCCTTATGGTATTGGAGATATACCAATGCTTCAAGTTATCGAGTTGGATAAGTCTAGCCCTTCTGCTGTGATTTCGGCAGAGGAAATCCTAGAAGAACAACAGAACTCGGGAAACGATGGCCTTCAAGTTCACGTCTATCCAGTTGGATCCACTTTCTCATTATAGTGTTGTGCTGTCAGCTTGTGAATAAAAGGTAAATTAATTGTTTCAGCCTGAATTGTGAAAAATCCTTGATTCCTTTTCTTGGCTATCGGGTTACATTTTGCATATATGAGTCATCTCACTTTTATTTTCTCTATTATGATCACAAACTAGCATCATGGCATTGAGAAAGTCTCTTCATCAAACATGCTTTTGGATAAAAAAAAAGGATAATTCGAAAAACTACCCTGAGATTTAGTCTAATTACAAAAACTCCAGTTATCTTTCAAGATTACAAATACCCCCTGATTCAATTTAACAAATTGTACCCTCAAGAGGGGTTATTTGTTTGATAAATACAAACTTCAAGGGGGTGTTTGTAATACATTAAGGGGTATTTGTAGTTTTGAAAGATAACTGGATTTTTTTAATTAAGCTAAACTTGATGGGTAGTTTTGTTAATTATCACTAAAAATAATACACGTTTAACTTTAAAGCTTGAAGCTTGCAACCTGTTCATGTTTGAGAGGTATCAGTATCAAAAAGTGTACTTTTCTTATAAGATGTGGGATTGTTGTGGAGACACCGGATGATTATAACGGCATATGTTGTGAAGATTAATAGAAGTTGGTTATTTGTACTTGGGGTGAATTTTAGGGGAACCTAATACAAAAACTTGATCTGATTCTTTCTATTTTCTGGTAATATATTAGATATTTCTGGCATGATCAATAGTGATTTCCAGCCATGTTATCGTCCTTTTATTTTGTGTAGCCAAGTTGTTCTGAATTGAATTTATCATTTGTTTTAAGTCTTGACAAAACTTTATGCTCCATGATTTACACTTTTATAACCTTTTCAAACTGTGGCTGGTGGGCTGTAAGACAATGATCAATTTCAATGTTATTTTGGTTCTTTAATTATACCGCAAAATTGGAAATCTTAGCTCAACTACTCTGTTTTGCTGCAGTTAATCAAAGGACTCTTGTCAAGTCATTTTAGAAGTGCAACAATTAAAACAGAGAATGGTGACAACAAACAGAAAACTTTTTTCTTGGACAGTCATCCCAGTGGCTTCATTAGACAGCGAAAAGTCAAACTTGTGCACTAATTTGGCCAATACAAACGTGATACATGGACAACCCCCTCCGACCAACACCAAATGAAATCAACTCAAAATGGAGACCTCTGAAGTCTATGCTCGTGTAAAAGAACCTTGCTGGAGGAAAATTCATGTGTATTTTCCTTTCCCATGCAGATACTCAATTGCACAAATAATTGTACTTATATAATTAATTGAACTTACATAAAATAAAAGAGAACAATTGTTTGCAACATGGACTTTAGCAATTTTTACACTTCGCAATCTAAACTATTTTTGTTTTCAACTAACAAGCTAAACTTTATGGATTTTTTTACTTTGCAACTTCTGACCAGCCAGAGTTGGAATATTCTGGGTCACATTGACTAATGTTCCTGGAATATTCCATTTCACAAAATGAAAAACTCACAAGTTTAGGTTGTTAGTTGTAAAAACAAATAATTTAGGTTGCAAAGTTTAAATATAGCCAAAGTTCAGGTTGCAAAAAATTATTTTCCTAAAATAAAATTTGAACAAAAGCTTTTGTATAAGGATCTTCATTTGTGCAGCTTTTGGATTGATTAATTTAAAAATAAGAATCTGAAATTTATTTTAATAAATTTGGGGGAAAATGTAATATTAGTCATGTATCCATAGAAGTATTGTAATATTAGTCTTATAACTTCTGAAATTGCGAATTTAGTTTTGTTATTTATTTATTTTTTTGCAATTTTGCTCCCATAAGCATTAGCTTTGTGTAATTATGATCCTATACGTTTTAAGTTGGTACAAATTTGGTCCTGGGGCTATTTCACTTATTCCCAAAATGACAATGGTAGCAAAAATATTCAATATTCCTAAGATGAAGTAAAAAATCATATAAGAGCATATGTATTAATTAATTATGAGTTAAATTTATTTATCATTTATAGTATACATTGCCTAATGAGAGAAGAAATGTAGAATTATGAATTTGGATCAAAATTCAAGATACGAGTTGGACAGTATTATTCCTAATTATAGAAATACAAGAACATGTACAAACTTTGCAAAATTTGTTATTTTGACTAATTGGACCTCAATTACCACAACTAAAAAGTATAAGACTAAGATTATCAAATTCTAGACATTATAGGATTATAATTATTGTGTTTAGTGAGGACAAAATTGTCACAGGATTAAATTGTAACTTCAAATGTTAGAGGACTAATATTACAACACCCCTATAAATACATGATTAATTGTTAGAGATTTTATATCTCAATAATTTTCCAACTTGATTTTTAATGATAGATAGAAATATTGTGCTTCTAAAATTCTTCCATGTATATTTGATTTGATTTTATTTGGTCGGAAAAAGATTTTATCTTGATAAGGAATGATTTTGTTAGATATAGATTATGAAAGATATTGGTTAACCTTGTTTCCTTCTTTATAGGATTTGATACTGATATTGTATAGATAAGGTAGGTTTCTTTAGATACTTGTCTTGTTTCCTCACTTTAAGTGATTTACTTATCATATACTTGTGTATATCTTGTTTCCATATTTGGTAGGTATCTTGAGGCACAAGTGAGCGCCTATATAAAGAGGAACCTGCGTGAAGAATGCGTAAAAACTCTAAAGAGAAATAAACCCGAGGAAGAAACCTGCGTGAAGAAGAAGAACTAACCAAGGCACTAGAAACATCCCCCGAAAGTGGTCCGGGGCTCTCTTACTCACTCACAAAAAGTATGGTGCCTTTCAAAAAAGGCTAAGTCTTATGGGGACTCATCTCATGCAAGAAACTCAATTCCTGGGCTCCCGCGAGCTCCCGCGCTCTGGGAACTTCTCTGCTTTATGGGTAACACTCATCTTAAGGAGATATCATCCTCTTCAAGGATCAAATCCATCACAAATCACATATTCGCAAGACACTTTTACTCCACCGACTTTCGCGGCCCAGGAGCTAGAAAAAAAAATTAGATAAAAATTAGACAAGCCAAACACGATACCATTCTAGCTCATGCATCGCTTTGCTCCATACTTCCACAACATCGGAGCTAGGATGCTTTTGTTGTAGGTAAAAATGTCTTATTATTATTATTATTATTATTAATACATTTATTTAATCCCATTAATTATTGGGCTACAGATGAAATAGCTAAGCCCACGAGGTTCCGATCCAGCCCATGCGTTGTTTTCTCCTACGCGACCCATGAGGCTCACCGCAGGTATATAAAGGTCCCCTCTATCTCATTTGTAAGTCAATTCACATAATTTACATTTGTACTTTATTTTGCTTTGGATTTTCTCGTTCACCGTCTTTGGCTTAAGCGTGGTAGGGGTCTCACCTGGGACAACTCGGGGCCGCCTAACATTCTTTGGTGTTGCATGCAAGTTCCCACCAAAGAAGATTTTAACTTTATTAGAATCCTTGATTTGGAATGATTTGCGAGAAAAATGCAGCTTCAATGGGGAGTAGGATCTTCGGATCGGTGCTCAAGTTTTTCTGGTCTTTTTGGGATAATCTCTAGGGAATGGAATTCTAGTGGGGATGAGTTTTCGATTCAGTTGCTATTTGTTGATTCTTGCTGCAACGATGAAGACATGATGCTCTTGGATATTTGAGCTCATTTTTAGTTTCTGGATTATAGATGATCTCTCTTATAGCTGTTTGCATCATTTTGTTTCTTTCTTAAACAGTTTGTTCTTATTCATATTCTTTTATGCTGAGCTTATTCAGCCTGCTTGGTCTTCCTTATTTGTGAAGATCTTTTCTGTTTTGAAATCTTATGATTTCAAAAGGAATGTGATGTAATTAAACTTTGTTTAGTAGGGTGTTATATATGAAATTGCTATCGTTTCGATAAAAAATGGGGATATTGGGATCTGCTTACGCTCTGGTGAGATGAAAATTTATTTTAATTTTTTTATATGTTTGAATCCATCATATCTGTTTTTAAGAGATGAAATGCTCATACATATCAATAATGCAAAAAAAACAAAAACAAATAAAGGTACAATATATGATCTAGCATCCACAGAAACAATATCACTAAAATATAATAAATATCACATATAACTTGAACTATGTCCACAAACTGAAGCCTACCGTACAATCATGTATATTCTATTGGCCCACAGTCACACCAATTCAAATGGACCATTAGTTGTATCCCTGTTTGTCCTGTGTGTTTTCTCTAAGACAAACAAGTCAGTCCTGTCTTATTAGTTATTATTCAGGGATGACCTCTTACTTAGGATATTTGATTTTGCAGTTTTGTAAAAGACAAAGGTGTCCAGTTTTCCTTAAATAAGACATCATGTCTTGGTCTAAGTCACTATTCTACATATGGAGAAAAAATTCTGTTTCATGACATTTCCAAGACCAGAGTGCCCAACCTATCTTGCAGACTTGCACCCTTTAAATTTAATTTATTGATAAATCAAGTTCAAATAATCAATATGACAAACTAATTATCTTGCCAAATATAATGCATAATGCGTCATTATAATTTGAACTTTTCATTTTAAAAGCGCATGGAGTTTTGAGTAATAGTTGAAAAAGTCAAACGTAACAGTATTTATTCTTTCATATAAAAACAAAATAGTAAACATTGTACTCTTACAAATTCACTTTATACAATCATTACTTCAAATAGAAATTCATAACAGTTTTCTTATCAGAATGAACTAACAAGTATTTGAAGTTGTGACTACAAGCAAAGGAATCTTTTTATGGACTGTTATTCCAGTAGATTCACTCATGTCCAAATCTTCCTCTCGTCCTCCATTAGGCAATGCAAAGTTGAACTTGTGAACCAATTTGGCCAATGCAAGCTCCTCAACAGCCATTGCAAACGCAGTACCCGGGCAACCCCTCCGACCAGCACCAAATGGGATAAACTCAAAATGAAGCCCTTTGAAGTCTATGCTTGAGTCCATAAACCTCTCGGGACGAAATTCTTCGGGATTTTCCCACAACAATGGATCTCTAGCAATCGCCCATGCATTGATTAGAACTCGTGTGCCAGCTGCAATATCGTAGCCCATTACTTTGGTGTCTCGAGTAGATTCTCGAGGGACAAGTAATGGAGCCGGTGAATGTAGTCTTAGACTCTCTTTGATAACTGCCTTGAAATACACCATTTTCTCTAAATCGTCCTCATTTATCGATTTTTTCCTTTCGACTATTTCCCTCACTTCATTTTGCAATATTTTCATGGTTCTTGGATTTCTTATAAGCTCTGCTATTGACCACTCCAGAGCAGAAGCTGTGGCATCCGTTCCAGCAGCAAACATGTCCTGTCAGGAATATCAAATTTAGTATAAATTTTAGAGGACATAGATAATTAAAAAAATGAGGTTTTTGGGTTATAACAAAAACAACAATAAAAGTTTCAAATTACAGAAACACTCTTGAGGTTCGAGTCGTCGTACATTTTTCCGAATCGTTAGTTGACATAACGGAAATTTCTGACGTCATCAAATATTTGATAATTACATCCCCAACATTTTAACCGTTACAAATAGGTTGAACCTTTTTGTTTGACTGTTTGTAACATATAGAAAAATTAAGGGACATAATTGTAAATTTTTCGATGACGTTTGTCTAGAGCCATACATAGTTACAGTTACATACATGTTTAACAAGAAACGAGTAGACATGATCTGCATAATGCAGCGATGGTTCAAAAAAGCGAATACAATTTCAAGAAACCATGAAATTTTGGGCAGCTATCATGAAAATTTACTTTAATCATGCTAAGTCATTCTTACCAGGATGAGAGCTTTGATTGTATCATCTTCAACAGGCGAGCTACCTTTATTTTCTCTCTGAAAATCAAGCAATATGTCTACAAAATCTAACTCCCCATCTCCATCATAAACCTTGTCTCGTTTTTTTCCCATCTTATGTTCTTGAATCACAATCTCAAAGAACTCATCTAACTGTTTAGCATTTTTCTCCACTCCTGCATCCAAACCATTGATCCGATTAATCCAACCCAACCATGGAATATAATCCCCCAAACTAGTTGTTCCTAATAATTCTACATACTCCCTCAAAAATATTTTGAACTCTTTACCTTTTCCATGGTCGCTATACTTCCTCCCAAACGCCGCCCTGCAAAGTACGTCGTTCGCCAGCGACATCAAAAACTCGCTCAAGTTTACAACCGTCGATGAAGATCCCAATTGTCTGATCTTCTCTACCATAGCCGATGTCTCTTCTTCACGCACACAACGATAAGATTGAACCCTTTTGTTACTCAGAAGTTGGAGAACGCATATGCTTCTCACCTGTCTCCAGTATTCTCCATAAGGAGCAAAACCCACGTCACGTGAGCCGTATGTTAGTCTATCAGGGATGCTTAGTTTTGGCCTGTTTGAGAAGATTAAGTCCTGGTTTTTCATGATCTCGCACGCTGCTTCAGCCGATGAGACGAGAATCACCGGCAGGCGACCGAAATGAAGTAATAATATGTGGCCATAACGGTTAGATAAAGATTGGAGTGAGCGGTGAGGAGATGTGCCGAGTTGGTGAAGGTTTCCGATTATAGGAAGCTTTCTTGGAGATGGCGGCAGCTTTTTCGGGGTTTTGAGCGCCATTTGTGAAGGAAGATTATGAAGAAGATGAAGGAAAACAGAGGAAGGATCAACTGTTCAAGAGCAACCATTTTGTTATGTTGATGGAAGAAAACTAGATGCTTGTGCTATTGCTTGTGTCTCGCTATGGGTATTTATAGAATGGAGATGCAAAATGATTTTATTAAGACACAAAAATTAGCTTACACGAGAGTGATTTGAAAAGGAAAAACTTGTTTTAGATCATCTAACCAGTCTAAATTCGTTAGATGGATCCATGTCTAAACCGATAATGACATGTTTGTAAAATTTTGGGAGGGATGATATTTTTGTAATATTAGGAGGGTGATGTAGTGTGAGTAGGGGGTGACATTTTTGTAATATTAGTTAGTGACATAGTATTACTAGGGGTAGTGATATTTTTTAGTTTTTCTCAAAAGTATTAGTTTTCCTCTAAAAATATTAATAGTCCCTCTGGAAAATATTAATTAGTAGTTGACCTGAAAAAAAAATTTAGTAGTCCCCAGAAAATTATTAGTTTTTTTCCCTGAAACATATCAGTAGTGCCTATGATAACGTATTAGTAGTTCCTCTAAAAGTATCAATTGTTTCCCTAAAAAGTAGGGAGATATCTTTTTGAGTTTCATCTAACTCTTTCTCATCAGGATCGAATCTTCTGGGAGCTGTCTCAGTATAAGGACTCTTCTGAATGGTTTGCTAATTCATCTGTTCAGCTAACTCATCAACGTCTTTTGCATTGACATTTGGTTCATGAAAAACATATGAATTGACTCTTCTATGACCATTGTCCTTTTATTCAGAACTCTAAAGGCTTTGATCTCATCTGAATATTCAAGAAAGATTTCTTCGCAAACCTTAGCATCAAATGCCTTCAGATTATCTTTGACATTATTGTGAATAAAACATTTACTTCCAAAAATGTGAAAATTTCTACATTTGGTTTTATTCCTATCCAAATTTCGTAAGGGGTTTTGGACAATTGCCTATTGATCATACATCTATTTTGAGTATAATAGGTTGTGTTGATTGCTTCACCCCAAAGTCTCTTTGGCAATCCAAATTTACCTAACATGGTCCTCAGTTTCTTTAAGTGTTTTATTCCTCCTTTTAACCACTCCATTCTCACGAGGAGTTCTTGCGGTGATAACTCATGAGCAATTCCGTTTTCACACAACATCGAGCTATAATCCAATTGACAAACTAAGTTCCCTGTCGATCTTGTCTTGATAATGGATTGACCCTTCTCATTTTGAACTCTTTTCATCAATCGAGGAAGCTTCGCAAAGTTTTCTTCTTTTTGAGATAAAGATGGTCCATGTGCATCTTGAAAAATCATCCGCCACCACAAAGGTATATTTCTTTCCACCGATGCTTTATTTGGTTCCTTTGGTCCAAACAAATCCATGTGCAACAGTGCAAAATCAATGTTGAAGAAGAACAGCTTTTCCTTAAAGGATGATTTTGCTTTTCCTTCAAAGCATGTATCACATATACTTTTCTTCTTGTATACTGATTCTAGAGATCCTTCAACGAAATGACTACTTGCAAGCTTGTTGATAGTGTTGAAATTCAGATGACTCAACTTCTTGTGCCACATCCAACATGCTTCACTTGTGCTCTTTACCAATAAAAATGTGATTGGTGTAGCAGTAGACCAATCTACGATATACATATTCTTTCTTCTCATTGCTAATAACACAATTTCATCTGTTTCGACATCTTTGATCTCGCAAATACCCATATTGAATTCAACATTGTATCCCTTATACAGAGTTAGCTGATACCTAGCAAGTTGAAATTTAGCCCTTCAACAAAAGCAACATCTGTGATTTCTAAGTGATTTTTTTTATGATTCCAATGCCTTTAATCTCCCCTAGAGCTTTATTTTCTCCAAATATAACTTTGGCTCCTCTTGAATCCTTTAAGTTTGATAAATTTCTTTTATTCCATATCATATGTCTGGAACATCCACTTTCCATGAACCAGGTTTCTTGGCACTCAGCTTTTCCTTGAACCTGCAATCAAGGAAATCAAACTTTAAGTACCCATATATGTTTGAGTCCTAAGGGGTTAGCACTATAAGGTGTCCCAACCAACTTATAGCTAAATAACGACTAAAGGGTTGTCACCTATCAGTTCCATAATTATAATGAATTTTAGCAAATTATTTTGGAGCTTTTGGTTCATACAACTGTCTCTTTTGTCTGTATGTTTGTGAGTGCAATTGTGTATTTACTTTCTTGTGAAAATATGAAAATTGTTGTGCATGATGTGCATTATATCGGGTTGCATATTTGTGCTAATTTATCTGCCATGAGAGTGACTTATAATGGTGTTAAGGTCTATGCCACATGGGCTTGTTTCCCTTAGGACTCTGCTGATATTTCATTGGTGGATCCAATCAGCTTGAGTTGGATAATTTCTATCATTCCCTTCATATGATTTTTTATATTGAAGCTTTTGGAGTTTTTGGTAGTTCTATTTAGACCTAACAGAATTTCATGTTTGGAGTCTGCTGATGAACTTTCCTGAATTTTTTTCAGCTGTTCTTTCAGCATACTCAACTGGCTTCTTTCATTTGCCCTTATAACCAAGGCCAACGTGTGTGTGCCTGTGATTATGTATGGTTGCGACATATGGTGTTTTAGATTTCTGGACTCCCATTGCTTGAAGATCTCTTATTTAAAATCACTCTTGAGTTTGAGCATTTACATAGGAATTGAATCCTAAGTCCGCTTTGTCTCAATTTCTTTTTGAATCATCATCAATTCATCCCATGTTTTAGGTGATTTGTTGAATGATGCAATGACATTTTTAAGCTCGTGCTCCTCTTTTATTTTGTAGCAAGGATCGTTTTTACCTTAGCTATCTCAGCATATAACTCTTTGTTCTTATCTGCTAAGTGACTTAGAGTACTCAGCTCTTCAGTCAGCTGTGAGTTTTGGCTTTTGAGTTGGCTGTTTTCCTTATTTAAGAGTGTGTGTGAGGATTTAATATGCTCAAATTCTTTCATAATTTTACCTAATGAATCATAAAGATTAATGGGTGATGAAGTGTGTATGTCATGATCACTGCCATCAGAATTTGAATTAGATGTGTTTGAGATTACCTCATCTTCTTATTCTTTGGCCATGAGACAAATCAAAGCCTCTTCTTCAGTATCAGAAGAGTAGTCACCATCTTGTTATCCGACTCACCGCCTCTTTACACACTTTAAGATTCTGCATCCATCATTGCTTTCTTTCTTTCTTGTCTTCTTTCCCTGAAGACTTTTTTTTCTTCATCTTTCCTGTACTTGTTGACTGGTGGATAGGGCAATCAACTGCAAAATGACCTGGTTGTCTACAATTCCAGCACAGATCTTCCACTTTCTTCTTAGCTCTTTTGGGGATTTTTTCAGTTTTTCCTTTAGAGGGAGTTGAATGCCTTCTTAAGGACTCTCCTTTGTTCCTCTTATAGTTCTTGTTAAACTTTTTGACCATCAGGGCAATTTCCTATTTGTCAATTATGTTTGTGGAGTCAGTTGGCTAAGATTCTCCAGCTATTAATGCAAGCAGTCTTTGGTGCAGTTATCTTATCTTGCTATTTCCTCTTGAGCTCGAATTCGTAAGCCTTCAAATCAGAGAATAGCTCATGGTTTAAAATCTTGGTCAAATTCATTGAATGTCTTAGAGCCATCACTTTCATTTCCCACTCAGCTGGGAGTGCTCTTAAGATTTTCATACAATTTTTCTTCTGTGTATATATTTGTTGCCTAAACCAGACAATTCATTTGTAATTTCTTTAAACCTTGCATCCAGTTGATCTAATGACTCTCCAGTCAATATCTTGAAATTCTCGAATTTTTGAACTGCCTGTAAGCTTGTTCTCTTTTATATGCACTGAACCTTCACAGATTAGAGTCAGCTTCACCCAAACTTCTTTAGTTGTCATGCAAGATTTATTTTTGTTAAACATGGCTTTATCCAAAGTTTTATACAATATATCCTTAGGCACATTATCCAAATTATATCTCCTTCAATCCTCGTTTGTCCATTCACTCCTGGGTTTTTCAGCCTCAGCAGCTCTCTCAGCATCATCTCCTGATGCTCTTACAGTTATATTCATCTTTGTGATTCTAATGGGTCCATCTTCGATGTCAAACCACATTTTATCATGAAATGCAGAGAGATGTGCATGCATACAAATATTCCACTCATTAAATTACTCAATGATAAACATGGGAATACGGGATATATTTGATTCCATGATAATAACTTAGAAAAACATTTAAAACTTAAGTGTTGTTGTTTTGAAAGAAATGAGATATAGGTCAGTAACCAGTGCGGAAGGTTCTTTAAACCAACCACTCTGATACCACTTGTAGGTCCCAAGGGGTATAGAGTAAAGTCTAGACAGGAGGTTGAATAGACTTTACCTGATTTTTCAATTTTTTTAAAAATCAGATATTACAATGAGTCTTTTGTAAGACAACTATTTTAAGCTCCAGCAGAAGAATTAACCACTCAACAGACTCTAAGAGAGTTGTTGATTGAGTAACTTAGCTGAATGAAGTTAACTTTAAAAAAATAGTTTTCTTGATTCACAGTTGATGTCTTACACCCTTTTTAAATCTAAGTTGATCAACACTTATACTTTTGATTGGTTATTATCAAGTTGGATAGCAGATGAACCGAGTAAATAAAATGCAGAAATTAAGGTGCATAATTTAAAGAAAACAAAATTTATAGTGGTTCGAGGATGAGGTAATTCATCTACTCTACTCTTCTCCTACTCCAGGAGGAATTCACTAATGCAATGGTAACTTTGTTACAAAAGTACAATCCACGATTTCTTTGATCACACAACTAGCCAATCTTCTGGGACTCAGCTCTTCGCAAGGCAGCTGTCTCACCAGTTCACTCTTCAAACCTTCAGGAATTGATCAAACAACCTTCCTTCAGATTTGATTCCGGTTCGACCTTGAACCTCACTATACTTCCTTCACTTCTTGGAAATTTAGACCACTTTTCTTTAACAAAAGATTTCTTCTTCAACTTAATGAACAACTTCTATCTTTCCACTTGAGAGTGTTGGATGAAGTTGTTTCGATTCAGGCTGAGGATATGTGAATTTTAGCTTGAGAGAGAGAGAGAGAGAGAGAGAGAGAGAGAGAGAGAGAGTATATTGCAGTTTTTACTTAAATGTTTCTCAGTTATGTGTCTTGCTTCATATGAATGCTCTTTGTTTCTCTCTGAAAATTCTTCAGCCTTTTATAGTAGGAGTTTAGATTTTGTCTGTTGAAGAGATAGATAAAATTCAAACTCTTACTTAGTATTCGTTGGCTTGTCTTGTTTCTGTAGCTTGATGTTGACCTAACCTTTGTTAAACTGATACTTGCAGGCTTCTAAAAAGATCAGAGTTGTGCATGCTTAATCTGGCTTAAGCTTCTTGCACTCTTTCAGCATGAACACTTTAAGTTTGCATGTCTACCACCATTACCAAAAAAACAGGTAAGATCTTTGACTTTATCACGACGAACTTTTTAGTTGTCTCCGAGTCCATTGTTTTATCCTTTGACTTGGGTGATCCATCATTCATTTTGGTTGATAGTCCCGTAAGTCTTCTGAAAGATTTAGCTGATGTACTTAAGTGATGGTCTTCTGGTTCACTCAGCTGCGACTCAGCTGATTCTTCTCAGCATTCTTCATCAACTCTTCTGCGAATTCTACCTATCTGTTATTTGACTCAGCTAATTTATCTATCTATTACATAGTAGAATTTTCATACAGAACTGGGGCATGTCAACTTCCTAATACAAAGTCTTCTATGCATCATCAAAATCTATACAATAATTTTCTTAACATTGAAGAATTTATAGGGTGAAAATTAAGAATGTGTTTGGTTTGATATGTTTTTTTCAATCTTTTTATTGGGAAATGTGATAAGATAATACTTTTTATATATACGAGGATAACAAGGTGGACCCACTTGAGTGATATTATTAGGAAATTTGTAATATATAATTGAATAAAAGTGACAGTGATGGGGTCTACTTTGAAATTTAATTTAAAAATAATAATTTATGTGGACGTGAGTTGTGATAGTGGGTCCCATCTATGTAATTTAAGATTGAAATTGAGTGTGGTGGTTATATTGGGTCCACTGATATAATATATGGTTGATAATGATTATATAAGCGTGAGAATTGAGAATATATGGTTGAAATTGCAAAGTAAGAAGTTGAAAATTATATTTTCAATGAGATTGAGTAAAACAAACATCATTTACATATCTCAAATAGTAAAAGTGGGAAAACGCTCAATCTATTTATATCTATCTATATCTATATTATCTTGAAAGTGTGAATGTGTCTTGGAATTTTTGATTTGACAAAAATATCCATTTGACATGGTTAAATTTAGGGGCAACTAAGTAATTGATATTTATTTGGATTCTATTTGCTCAATTACAAGACCTTTTATATTCTACACATCAAAAGTATTATTCTTTTATCTACAACTCTTAAAATATGATGAATTTTATATTAGTCGCGAAATAAAAGTATTTCCTTTCTAAACTTTGCGAAGAATTTTATACATTTGTTGCCAATGTAGTTTAGTGATGGTCTTACAAATGAGGGGTATGCGAGAATTTATTTCCTCACTAAATTACATTTGCGAAGAAATCAATAATGTTAGCAAGGAAATTTTTTGGTGCAAAATAGCAATTTTCTTGTAGTGTTTGTATATGCCAGTACTAAGCATGTCATAGAGTTGTGATCGAAGAAATTGAGCATAATAAATTGTTGATATTTGAATATATTAGGTGAATGTCGCGTGTACAACAGTCATATTATTTTGTACATGTTGCAGTTATCTAATACATTACACCACCATATGAAATATTGTGGAAAACAAGAGATGTCATGATAGTACACAATCCAAATTTTCTATATTATATTCTATTATGTTTAATTTTATGTCTTAATACATATATATGTGAAGGTCATATATATGATAGTGATATTATTTTACACCGTGATATTAATCATTTATTGTATTAAGCAACATACGATATATTGTAAAAAATAGGAGTTTTGTGTGACACCTCTAACTTACATAATACTTGGATAAAAATCATTTAATAGAACAATGCAAACTAAAGTGACAATATATTTAGATGTTATTTATAATAAATTGAACAGGATGTCAAAATTGAACTAAGTCCACAAATTGAAGACTCCCATTAAAGTCTCATATATCATTAGGTAAAATTGTGAGATTCGTCCTGTAACTATAGGACATTAGTAAAAAGGTCATGTAACAATGGCGTTTTACAAAAAAGTCATGTAAGTATATAAACATCTCAATTTTGATCCTATAAAATGCAGGTTTGCAAAAAAATCCTATAATTATACAAAAATCTCAAGTTTGGTCCAAGTTTCACCGAAAATTGGAAACTAGCCACTCACTGTGTATTAAAACCCCATAATTTATGCTATAAAATTAATATGAAAAGTTTTATACATATGTCAATCATTGATGCAGCGGAATATGTGACGAAACACAATATTAGACTAGAAGATTCCATCGGTAGTGTGGGAAGTCAGGAATAATTGACAAAAACTTGTGTTTTCTTGACATTTCCAAGGACAAATTCCCAACCTTTCTTAATTTTATATTTCATTTATATTCCACCTTTTAAAATTTACTTTATTGATAAATCAAGTTCGAATAATCAATATGATAAACTTATCTTGTCAAAGGAGAATAAAAATTTGAGACTGAAATGTACATAATGCGTAAATCTAATTTGAATTTTCATTTTATAAAATGCGCATGGAGTGATGGAGTTTTGTGTAACAGCTGAGAAAGTAAATTAAAACATACTAGTATTTATTCTATAATATAAAAACAAAGAGTAAACATTGTAGTCTTACAACTTTATTTTTAACAATCCCGACTTGAAATGAACTTTGATGGCACTTTTCTTGTCAAATTGAACTTAACAACTACGTGGAGTGGTGGTGACTACAAGCAATGGAAGCTTTTTATGGACTGTCAGTCCAATGGTTTCACTCATGTCCAAATCCTCACATCTTCTTCCATTAGCAATGCAAAGTTGAAATTGTGGACCAATTTGGCCAATGCAAGCTCATCAACGGCCATCGCAAACGCAATACCGGGCAACCCCTCCGACCAAGAGACCAAATGGGATCAACTCAAAATGAATCCCTCTAAAGTCTATGCTTGAGTCCAAAAATCTCTCTGGACGAAATTTTTCGGGATTTTCCCACAACGATGGATCTCTACCAATTGCCCATGCGTTGATCATGACTTGTGTGCCAGCTGCAATGTCGTACCCCACTATTTTTGTATCTTGAGTGGATTCTCGAGGGAGAAGTAATGGAACAGGTGAATGTAGTCTTAAACTCTCTTTCATCACTGCTTTCAGATATGACATTTTCTCTAAATCATCCTCACCTATATCTTCTTTCATTCCAACAACTTCCCTCACTTCATTCTGCAAGATTTTCATGGTTCTTGGATTTTTTATAAGGTCTGCTATTGCCCACTCCAGGGTCGAACTTGTGGTATCCGTTCCAGCAACAAACATGTCCTATTAAGAAGATTGATGATTAGATTGGTAAGTGAAAAAAATGTTAAAGATGTAGCCTATATATGCATTGTTGGAGCAAGACACAACAAAAAACTTCCATTTTAGACAAAATTACCGACATAATGGATTTTGTCACTAAATTTTGCAGATTACCTAAAGAATACCATCAGGATAAAAAATATTATTTTTCATCAGATTATACTTACCAATTATCGACAAAATTACCAATAATTTTTATATTTAATAAAATAAATATTGTGAGTATTTACCAATAGTTTAAAATTTTGTTGGTAAATAACTACCTACAATGATTTACCTATATTTAATTATAAGTATGTACCTACAAAAAAAGTACCTACAGATTTTTGTGTAGGTATAATTAGAGGAAATCGTAAAATTGGTCTTGTTACTATTTGTAGTTTGCAATTTTGGTCCCATAAGTATTGAGTTTGCAAAACTGATCCTATTAGTTTGAACGTTTTTTCAAAATTGGTCCTATAAATTTTATATCTAAGCAATTGCGAGTCGTAAGTTCGAGTTGTTGCAATATTGGTCCCTAGGGGCTATTTAATATTTTCAAAATACCAAAAATACCCTTCTCTATACAAATAGCTTAATTGACTAAGTGATTTGCTTAAAATAGTATCAGAGCCTAGGTTTGAACTTTAAGTTATATTTATTATTTTTAAAAAATTAACAATTTGTGAGAAGGATTTTCTCCAAGAAAATGGATCTGGACGAATGTCAAAGATGTATACAATACAGGAGATGTCACCAAATTTTAGCGGTACAAGAGCACCAAGAAAATCACATATTAGGATAACCAACTTGTGTTACGAAGATGGGAAGGAGCAAGCCTCGAAGTCGAATGAGGAATGCAAAAACAAGTGGAACAAAGCCTCAATTACCTAGAATTAAACCAAAGGATGCGATGCTATTTGGAGAATCTTCAGTATCAGGCTCATTATCCAGACCATGAGTCCTGAAGATAATCCAACATGGAGAGAGATACTTCTAGACACATCTAAGTTCTCACAAGATCTTAGAAAAGTCCTAAGGCGGTGCAGAATTATGGCAACCGCGATAATCATCTATCAACATATAAGTTCATCAGATTCAAAACCAGATAGGGACGATGGCCAAATATCAGAAGAGACTCTTGAAATACTTCAAGATATATTCAAAAATTAGTCAAGAATCTGGAGGACAAACCAAGTTCATCCGTGGGACGGAACGTATAAATTTTGGAGCGGTACCCTATTTATATCAAACTTTAGAAAGATAAAGAGCCAAAATTGCTAATTCTCGAAAGATAAAAGACAAAAAATGCTATTTGGCCATAAGGGCAAAATTGTCCAGGACCAAAAACTGCAGCTTTAATAGTTAGAGGACTAAAATTGCAACTGTGCTAAAGATACAAGATTAAAATTGCGATTTACCCGTATAATTAATTGATTTTTTTCTTGTAGCGAGAAAGGGTGGTAAGGATAGTCGCTACCCCGATAGTAGAAAATTTCAAATTTAGTATAAATTCTATATATAAATATATTAAAATCTTAATTATGCCCCTACCAGAGGCGGAGACGGGGTTGGGCCAACCTAAGCCCTGGCTCACCCTTTTTTTAAAAAAAAAAAAAAATTTAGTGAGAATTGTTTTTAAAAAACAAAATTTAGTTATAATTTGTATTGTTTTTCTTGGATTTTTATCCTGTCCCATCCTATTTTCGTGTATCTACCACCCTATTAAATTGTCCTGGCTCCGCCCCTTGGCCCCTACCAAAATTGAAAGATGTTAATTACTACAGTTCTTTTTGAAAATTAGACGTTTCAGGTCCAGCCTCGTTTAAGTTCTCTGACTCGGTCTTGTATACAATGTTCAGATTTCCTTATTCGGTATCATGAGAATTACGTTACTTACCAGGATGATTGCTTTGATTGTATCATCGTCAATAGGGTGCTACCAGCTTCATTTTCTTTCTGAAATTGAAGCAATATATCCACAAAATCCAACTCTCCATCTCCACCAATGTCGTCGTCTCGTTTTTTTGCATCTTTATGTTCTTGAAGCACAACCTCAAAAAACGCATCAAACTGTTTAGCAATTTTCTCAATCCTTGCGTCCAAACCATTGACACGATCAATCCAACCCAACCAAGGTATATAATCCCCCAAACTCGTAGCACCTAATAACTCCTCAAACTCCACTAAAATATTCTTGAACTTTTTATCTTCTCCATGGTCGCCGTACTTCCTCCCTAAGGCCACCCTGCAAACGACGTCTTTGGTGAGTGACATCAAAACAACGCTCAGGTTTACAACCGTCGATGAAGATCCTAATTGTTTTATCTTCTCAACCATAGCCGACGTTTCTTCTTCTCGTACACGACGACAAGATTGAACCCTTTTGTTACTCAGGAGCTGGAGCACGCTTATGCTTCTCACCTTTCTCCAGTATTCTCCGTAAGGAGAAAAAGCTACGTCACGTGAGCCGTATATCAGTCTATCTGGGATGCTCAATTTTGGCCTGTTTGAGAAAATAAGGTCCTGGTTTTTCATGATCTCGCGTGCTGCTTCAGCCGATGAGGCAATAAGCACCGGCACAGAACCAAAATGAAGTAATAATAGGTGGCCATAACGGTTAGATAAAGACTGGAGCGAGCGGTGAGGAGATGTGCCGAGTTGGTGAAGATTTCCGATTATAGGAAGCTTTGTTGGAGATGGTGGTAGCTTTTTTCGGGGTGTTGAAGCAGCGCCGGAGCGCCATTTGTAAAGGAAGATGACGAAGAAAATGAAGGAAAAAAGTGGAACGGTCAATTCTTGAAGACCAACCATTTTCTTATGTTGATGGAAGAAAACGAGATGGTTCTGCTAGTATATATTACATATGTTTGATGTTTATGTTCAACGGCAATGGATATTATGTACAAGGGGAGATGCAAAACGTGATTTGTCTTATGTTAGTCGAATATTTAGGGAATTGTGTGGAGAAAATTTTGTATTAAATAATAAACGTGTTTCGGACTCTTATATTATATATATGATTTGAGTGTTTGACTTTTTAAATTTGTATTTCTAATTCTATGAGATTAGAAAGGAGAAAAATATAGGCTGAAGTTACCATATACCCCAACTTCTTTTCAGACAAAAAGATATAATTATTCCCTCAAAAAAAAAAAAAGATATAATTAACTATGTTTTTCACTCACTTGGTGTTCTTTTTACCGAAATACTCTTAGCAACCCAAAAGTAAATCATTTCCTCAATTCGCTAAATAAAATATCACTTTAATCTAGATAGTAGGGTTTTTAATTACATATATTAATTCACGTTATGGTGTATATGCACGAAACTCGGAAGTTTTTGTAAGAGTGCTCCAGCTTCTGGGTACATATGTTCACACGTTATAAATTAACTTGTAAATATAACGCAGTAAATAAATTTCATGATATATTTTATAACTATCATTTATCCAATGTTATAATGTATATATAACATAATGTGGAACATTACACCGTGGGATTAATGCTAATTTATTCCATGTTATATTTTATAACGTTATATTATAATGTTATATATAATTACGTGGTATATAATGTCATATTATTATATAACATTATATTATAACGTTATATTTTATAACTTAACATTATATACCATGTTATTATTATATAAGACAAAAACTCGCATCCGGATGGTCTAACGGCTAAAATCCGTTAGGCGGATCCAAAATCGATTCGGTGGCATCATTGTAATATGAACAATAACGTTTTTGTAATATATATTAATGGACCAAGTATTAGTAGTCTTTCGAAAGTATTAACAAATTTTCGAAAAAGTATTATTACGTAGGTCACTTGAAAGTATTGATTTTGTAATATTGGACATTAATATAGTATCACAAGAGTCTTTGAATAGTATTAGGTTTACATCTTAGAAGTATTAGTAGTCCTCGGAAAAGTATTAGTATATTGTCACTTGAAAATATTTAATTGTCCCCCTAATAATTATTAGTTTTTCCATCAAAAGTATTAGTAGTTCTGTGAAACGTATTAGTAGTTCCTCTGAAAAAATATTAGTTTTTTTCTCCCGAAAGGTTTTTAGTAATTCCCCTGAAAAGTATTGATTTTCCCCGTAAAATATACTAGCAGTCCCACTAAAAAATATTAGCAGTCCCACTAAAATATATTAGCAGTCACATTGAATAGTATTAGTAGTTTTTCAAAAATTATTAATAGTTTCCCACAACGTATTAGTAGTTCCCGTAAAAGTATTAATCATTTTCTTTGAAAGATATTTAGTAATCGAGGGTGGAAAATGTAATTAACACAATTATTACTATTAGCATGTAGAAACAACTTGACATCTTCTTTATTTGTGATAATTACTTTAATTAATATGTTTGATTTTATTCAAAAATAATAATTTTAATTAATATTGTATTTATGATCAAATATTAATTAATATTTGTTCTCTCTCTTCACATGATGACATATAGAACCCACACCTTAACCTTTTCACATCATTTTATCCTCCATGAACCGTGGCCACAATCAAACCCACAATTCTCTCTCATAATGGTGAGATTTTTCCATGACACGGTTTTTCACCAAAAAATATTCCAAAATCCTTCCATTGGATTGGTTGTAGTCCACGCCACCCACTCAGGTGCGACACCCTTTGGTAGATCCAGTGGATGGAGTGTGGGTGTGTGATGTGAGGGCGATCCACCCACTTAGCGCACCCAAGTGGGTGGTATGGACCAAACCAGGTTGATTGTAGTCATGCCACCCACTTGGAGTTGCTTGTGTGGTATATGGGATGATGTTATTATAGCACGAGTGGGACTCATTTAGTGTAATGGAGACATTATATGCAATTGAAAATAAGCTCGAGATACTTTCGTCAAAATAAATATATATATTTGAGTGTGCTTGGATTTTTTTCAATTTGTGGTTCTAATTTTTCTTAGCTTAAGCTTAAAAAACTAAAGAATATAAAAGTTGTCATATACGGATGGGAACGGGCTCGGGTAGATTTTTCTTTTTCTAACGATCCAAAAGTATTCCACATCAGTTGGGGGAACAGATCTCAGACCTCCTTTGGACTATATGACTTCTTATTAAAAAAATATATCATTTTAATTTTATTAAAAAAATATCAATTCTATTTTAAAAAGTATTCGTTTTTAGAGTAACAAAACTTATATTATTTATAAGAAAAATATTATAGTTACAAGTGAAGTATTATATTTTTATTTTGAATTTTTTGTATGTAAAATCTTGCGTGTAAAGAGAGAGAGAGAGGAGGGAGGAGACCATGAAATAAGTGGGATGTAAGGAAAAGAGAGGGGGGCATGAGAAATTTGCATGTGAGAAAGAGGAGGAGAGAAGTAGACGCAAGTGAGAGCAAAGTGAGACAAGGGGGACCATGAGATGGGAGAGAGGGAGAGGAGGAGAGAAGTGCATGAGAGAGAGAGAGAGGACCACTGAGGGCTGAGGCTCCATCTCACGGATTTAGATCTGTGAGACGGTCTCACAAGATAACTCTCATTTTTGTAATATTTCCGGGGTAGTGATATTTTTGTAACATAGAACAGGGATGAATGCACTTTCTAAAGAATAATAGTCAGAATCAATTTATACCAAATTCTAAGAAAGATAAAAGTATAAAATATTAATTCAAGTATCTTCTTCTTCTTCTTCTTCTTTTATTTTTCAAGCCTCAATAAATGAATACGTACGAACAAAGCATGGATTGGTGACAATTATATAAATTCTAGAGATAGTTACAAAAGACCCCATGTGGTTTTGGCTAATTACAAAAAACCCCAAAGATGTTTTAAAATCACAAAAAGCCCCCTTATGTTTAATTATATCTAAAATTTATTGGGTCAACTGTAACATTTTTAGAAATATCATGGGGTTTTTGAAATTTTTGTTGTTTATGAATGAAGAAAAAATAAGATGCAATCAAACTTCACGGGTTATTTTGTAATTTGAAACATCTCTGGGTGTTTTTGTAATTAGCCTAAACCTTAGGGAGTTTTTGTATCCCTAAATTCTAAACTGGGCGTTGGACGGTATGACTGCATCTCATGTTCAACCTTTTGAGATATTTGATATAAGTATTCCTCCACCAAACCAATGCAAGTCTGCAACATCACATGGTTCATTAAAATTCACAGAAACTTTGAACAAGAAATATGATAACATAAAAAACTGAATAAAAAAAAGGAACAAGTATTTATGATGGTGGCTGGGTCAATTTTCAGCTTGATTTCTAATCTTGCAACTTGCAAGTTGCAAGCATCACATGGATACAGAATGGTGGTGCTGACTAGTGCACCCACCGCACAGGAACTCATCTCCACTAAAGATACCATATCAAAATCTTTCAAGACTTCAACTTTTTCATTTACATAAATTATAGGAAAAAGAATAAAATGTCTGAAACAAAATTCGATTACAAGATAATAATGCCACCAAGAATTGTGGGATGGAGGTCGGGTCAAATCCCCGCTCCATCAAATTGTTTGTGGGGTGGAGGTGGGGGGTTCATATCCTCGCTCCATCAAATTGCTCCCAAGGGATATCTGGTAGTGAAGATTTGGTGGGAACTTATACTTAATAAAGATCCGTGTGGGTTTGTCTTGGCGTAGTGTATAGCGTTGAGCTTATCAAAAAAAAAAAAAATGGGTTCATGTTGGGTGGTGATTGGGAAAGTAGTTATGTTATTTTAATAGAGGAACCGCTACAACAAAACTCAATGTCTCACATAAATAATTCCAACGCATTAACAAAATTGTTAGAATTTTTAATATTCCAACGGAAATTCCAACGTCACAATAAATCATTGGAATAATCTAAAAATAATTTTAATGGTTGTTAAGATAAACTATTAGAATGTCGGTTTGAATTTAAAATTCGATAGAAATTCAAACACCATAATAAATCGTTGGAAATTTTCAAATTCCCCAACAAGAAACAATAATCTTCACATAAACCGTTCAAAAATCGTAGGAATTTTTAATATTCTAATGAAATGCCACGGACAGATAAAACTTTTGAAATAAATCATTGGAACTCCTATTGGTATTTTAAAAAATTACAATAGAAATTCGGAAAATAAAACCGTTGGAATTTCCTTGGACCAAATTCCAATGGTAAAACTCTATTGGAATTATCGTTGGAGTTTTTTTCCAACGATTGAATATCCCAACGGATAAATATTTTTGGGAGATTTTTCTGTTTGAATTTTTCTTTCTAATTTTGTCATTCCAACGACCATTTTTCCAATAAGACATTTTCCTTTGGAATCAAAAATTTCAAAGGACTTTTTCATTGGAATTTCAATTTTCTCTTGTAGTGAAAAAATACTAAACACTCCAAACTATGCATTGTTTTGAATTAATTTATTTTACACATTACCATACAAACTATACATGTTTCACAAAAACTTATGTGAGACCGTCTCACGGTCTAAATCCAGTGAGACGGATCCTCACATGGATGGTCCACATCTTCCCTATTTTCTAGCTCTCCTATTTTTTTCTTTCTTTCTCTTACCTGGTCCCCTCCTCCTCATCCTCACTCTCTCCACGTATTCTTTCTTCTTTTTCTCTCTCATCTTATAAATCCCCCCTTCCTTCTCTCTTTACTTGGTCCCCCCCTCTCTCTCCTAACTCTCTTTCTCTGTCCCTAATGTTCTTCCTCTCTTTACACATTTAAATCCAAATTCTTTAGAAAATAAATATCCAAAGAAATGATACTTTAAAAATGTATACTTTTCATGGTATAATTGATATTTTTTAATAACGAAGTAATATTTATTTTAATGATAAATAAATAAAAGGTGATACTTTTATTAATATGAAATAATACTTTTTTAAAAAAGGTGATTTTTTTAATAGAAAATGATACTTTTTAATAAAAGGTGATACTTTTTTAATAAAATTAAGTTTTACTTTAATAAAAAATGATACTTTTTTAATAAGAAACGATACTTTTCTATAAAAATTGATACCTTGTTTTAATAAAAATGATATTTTTTAAAAAAATGATACTATTTAATTAATAGTAATACTTTTGGAATAAATAGTGATACTTTTTTTTTGTAAAAAGTGATATTTTTTTCATAAGAAGTAATATTATTTTTAATAAAAAGTAATAATTTTTCATAAGAAATTATCTTTGTTAATAAGTGATACTTTATTTTAATAATCAAAAGTGATACTTTTTTAATAAGTAGTAATACTTTTTTATAAGTGATACTTTTCCCATAAGAAGTGATATTATTTTTAATAAAAAGTAATAATTTATTCATAAGAAATGATACTTTTTCCATAATAAGCGATACATTATTTTAATAATAAAAGTGATACTCTTTTAATAAGTAGTAATACTTTTTTAATAAATAGTGATACTTTTTTGGTACGAAATGATACTTTTTCCATAAGAAGTGATATTATTTTTAATAAAATGTAATAATTTTTCATAAGAAATGATACTTTTTCCATAATAAGTGACACTTTATTTTAATATAAAAAGTGATATTTTTCGAGTCTAATGTGATACGTTTTTCATAAAAAGTGATACTTCATTTTCTCCATATTTTTCCTTAGAGAGGGGGACCATGAGAGGAGTGAGGTGTGTTAGGGAGAGAGGGAAAGAGGGGGGGACCATACGAGGAGTGAGATGTGGGGATGAAAAGAGGGATACGTAAATATATATATAGAGAGAGAAAGAGCATGTGAATTTTAGCAATGGAGCTCCGTCTCACGGTTTAAATCCGTGAGACGGTCTCTCACAAGAGACCTCCCACATGTTTTATATTTTGCCATACAACAACCATCGTCGGTGGAATAATATTCTCCAAAATATTCCTAAGACACATGTCTCTCCACGGGAGGTAACAAAATTGTTTTTGTCTAAAATCTAAACAAAATTGTTAGACTTTCTTTATCGAATTTTGTTAAAAAAAACCACTTTTTGCTATATGAACTTTTCTTGCAATTTCACTTTGCTATATAAATTTATAAAAAAATCTAAAAAATAATGTCAATACCCAATACACATGGGCCGAGTATGTAACCAACCCTATATACTAAACGAAAAAACAAGCGCCACATGTCTTCACCTAAGCAATTTGATACACGTGTCAACACCTTATTCTTTCAAATCCACGTGTCACCTTCACATTTAGCCACGTGGCACACAATGCCACCACTTTATTCTTCCAATTATAAATTGATTTACTATATCAATTTACTATCAATTTATTATCAACTTAATAATTAAATTTCCTATTTCTATATATAACTAATAAAATCCAATCAAACATTTAATCAACAAATTAAATAATCCCAAAAATCAAGGATATAAAATTAGGAAGTTATTTTTGAATTTGTAAATTAATTATGATTTAAATATTATTATGATACAAAAACCAAGGATATAATTTTAATTATTATCTCCAATACTTATTATACTTTTAATTGTGATTTAAATCATTTACGGGGGTATAGCAATTATATTAAATATTCTTTTTTAAGCATGTAAAATATTCATTATTTCACCATAACTAATTTATTAGCTAAGTGCAAAAGCAAACTACGGAGAATATTTGAAATTAGCACAAATAAATAATTTTATAGAGATTTTTCCTCTTTGCGGTAAAAAAAAATATTTAAAGATTGAAATTGTCTTTCTTTCAACCATTTAAAATTAATACGGCTTGAAAATTCGTTGTTGTGACGAGGATGTGATTGACACTTTCAAATAGAAGAAATAATGTAGTTTAAAAAGAAGTTTTCTAGAATTTGAAGTGAAATATTGTATGAAACTCTTCTAAATTTTAAATTTCTTTTTTAGTATTTTTAACTATTATTTTGGATCTTTATAACTACCAGGAGTTTGCACAAAAATTATTTTTGACATTTCAGGTAATAACACGTGAGTGTTGTTCTAGTAAATAATATAAAATTATATTGTTACGTATTGTGGCGGTAAGTCAAGTGTGGTCATTTTCAATATCCAATTCCCATGGGCCATGAGTTGCGACAGCCTACATGTATCCCGTCTTTTAAATATGTCGTGTAACACATATTTAACGCATGTACCACATATATAAAGGCAAGTCGTTGGGGGTAGGGATGTAAAAGAATCAAATATTCTTTATTCGATTTGCGATTCGAATTCGAATATCATGATTCGAATTCGACAAATTCGAATAAGAATTCAAATAAGAATATATTTTTGATTCGTATTATTTTCGAATTCGAATTCGATTAACACAATATTCGATTCGATATTCGAATGGAATATTCGAATAATATATATTTATATCTATATTACTAATAAATACATATATATTAGTATTGAAATACATATATATTAGTATTGATATATATATATATATATATTTCATAATTCCTATGTTAATTTAATTTATTACCAACTAGTACTTATTTTTAAGTTTTTTATTATTGATTTTAATTTTATATTATAAATTAGTCACAATTTAAAGAAAAACTATATAAAATAATTAAAAAATTCGAATACGAATATTGAATCGAATCGGATATATTCGAATATATTGGTAATCGAATACGAATATATTTTTCAATTCGAATAATAAAGCGAATACGAATACGAATATTCGAATATTAGTGAATTCGAATCGAATCTTCGTGAATATTCGATTCGATTCGATTCTTTTACAACCCTAGTTGGGGTAGCTTTCAACAAAAGCTCCAGTTTTTGAATGGAGTTAAAAATGGAGAGGAACTTATTTCAAGAATTTAAATGTTCCCCCTCATATTTTCAAAAAAAAAAATGTTCCCCCTCATTTTCTCATATAACATATATATATATATATATATATATATATATATAAGATTTAGTTCAAATAAGACTACCTCCCTAGGTGAGACAGTGTGGACTCATCTTACCCATTGATCTTAAAAAATGAAGGGATGTGATTAATTCAATTTTTTTTTAATTTTCCGATTTCCGCCAATTTAAGGGTAAGGTGGTAATTTTGTAATTCAAATTAGTGGTCCCAGGTAGTTTTAAATTTGAGATTGAAAGCGCCCCGATTTTTGTGGCGGAATTTAAGGAATCTGTTTTCTTTCCAAATATTTTTAATTTACAGTATAGTTAGGGTTCTTCTATTGCATAATTAGACATCAAATAATGCATATTTAGTTGTTTTGTTGGTACTATTTAACGAAACAATACATAATTGAATATAACGTACTGCATATTTAGTTATTCTACACTACATAAATAGGTTTAATATAATGCATATTTAGTTATGAAAATGGGATGTTGCTTTTGGAAATTATGAAAATGGGATGTTACATAATGTACTGCATATTTAGTTATTCCACACTGCATAGATAGTTTCTAGATAATGCATAGTTAGTTGATTTTGTTGCATAGTTTATGACGTCTTGCATAATTGGGTATATTGTACTACATATTAGTTTTTTTTTTTTGCATAGATAGTTTTGGATAATGCATATTTAGTTGATTTTTGTTGCATATTTTCAAATATGTAATATCCTACTGAGATATATGCATCGTTTCATAATTATCTATGCAACATTTCATAAGTACTTATACATCATATCGTAAGTATCTATGCATCGTCTTATTCGTGAAAATTACGTTTTTAAAGAGTTTATGTTAATGGCGAGTTCGAGTTCTCCATTGATGTCTACACGGATGCATCGTCTTAATCATGGTTGTTTCTTCATTTGGAATAGAAATCATCTTCTTCTTCACAATTTTTTTCTCTATGAAATCGAGTTTATAAAGTGTAGGTTAAACGGGTTGATTCTCTATTGTTGTTTTTCATTTGAAACATAAATTGCATCTTCTTCTTGTTTTTGTTTCATGATTCGAGTTCCTCCATTTGCGTGAGAAAGAGAGGAGAGAGGGAGAGAGACGTGTGTGTGTGTGTGTGTGAGAGAGAGAGAGAGAGACGTGAGATTTGAGAGGTGGATGAGAGAGAAATAGATTTGATTCCATTTTTATAACTACCTTGTTATGTTATTTTACCCTATTACCCTTATGTTGATTAAATTAATATTAATATATTTTTTATCCATTAAATCACACCCATTGAATAATAGTGGGGGATGGTTGAAAAATTAGTCCATTGTGTCTCACCAGAGACATTGGTCTCTTGATCATCTCCTATATATATATAGGGAGGGGATCCTGTAAGATCACACTTTTGAATAACTGTGTAAAATCATTATAAAGAATATTTTGATTATATTGGTTATTTATGTGTAATACTTTAATTCGAGTTCGTCATCTAGTATCTAACCGGACGATTTTCGGGTATCCAACCAGGCTATTATAGAATTTATAGGTATTGCAATTGTTTAGATGTGGTAAATTTGAGCCTTATTAGAATTAAGTAAGATCAATTTCTTTATAATCTACTGGAATGATTAGGTACTACACGTACATCACCTTAAGAATTGATCGAATAGTAATTATGAGAATTACTGAATAATTGAGATTTTAGGAGGAAAGAAAAAGTTATAAGATTAATTCGAGGTACAATTAATTATTAAAGTATTAGCTTGGGTTAGTGAGATTAATATCTTTAATTGATCAAGGTTAGACTTATGTTAATGGGTTTATTAACCTCTAATTTTAGAATACATCTCGATCTTTTCTCGGTTGGACCATTAGTTTGGGACAATCCACTATAGTTAATTTATCTTGGTCCAAGTTTTCAAATACAAGATAAACTCATCCTAGCCATTTCTTGAAAGCAAGACCAATCTCCACCTTGATTTTTAAATAATTAAAACCCAAGCCCATGGACAAAGGCTACACGTGTATAAGCCTTCACAACTCCTCATTCTCTTTTTCTTTCTGACCAACCAAAGTAGAACACAACACTCATTTTTATTTCCTTGATGACCGAGGCCGACAACAGTTGGAGGGAAGGAGACCTTATTTCCTTGTTCTTATCCCATAGTATAAAGTAAACTCACTAATAATAATATCCAAAAACATTCACAAGAACCGTGAGTTTGGGGTCCAGATGTAAGTGTTGGAATTGGTTTTATTAAATTGGGTTTTTGACCCGATTTTGACCAATTATTTAAGTGGGATCATTTATTCAAAATATGAAACAAATGAGATAAACGTTATCTACGCCGGTGGTAGATGAGTTTAACATTTTGAATTTTTCAAAACCAATATCGGGTGAATGAGAAATAAATGCATAAAGTTGGCCACTTAAAATCTTTTATATATGGAATATAAAAGGGTGGGAATATGAAAGCCATATCCCACATGGAAACATATTAAATGTTTGACTAGTTAATAAAGAGTTTCACCACTAATAATGAGTAATAAAGTGGAACTCTTACAGACACCCTGTACAGTGGACCAAGTCAATTTTTGACTAGCCTTTGGCTAGCTCAAAAGGCATCGAGGACATAGTCGCACATAGTCGCTTCGAGGCGCACTTTGCACTTGGGAGACGATTGCGTATTCGTAAGCACCGTGAGCGGGCAATATCGTCTTAAAGAGAAAGAGTCCAACTCTTGCCTCGACGTCTTGATTTTACCATTACTCCGCTCAATTGTTTTTACGCCATTCGGTATACACCAACCGGTTCATTCCAACGATTTAAGACGATATTTTCGTGTATATCAAATGGCTTGACGTCTTGATTGGGCCGACTAAAGACCGGAGAGAAACCCGAGAAGTTTGGGGTTGGACTTCAAAAGATGGCAAAGAAAATGTTGTTCTATCTTACGACTACGAACCTTTCTCGTTTCCTTACGGAGGATGCCCCAATTTGTGGGGAAGAGAGAGCGATAAAGAGAAGAGGATGGCGTCGATGCTTGGAGTCAAAGCGACTTCTGTCGGGAACTACATTCTCAACGGATTTGGACAACACATTGTACAATGTGTATTGTTAGTAAAGGCGCTAAAGAGTTGTGGAGCTCTTTAGAGAAGAAGTATAAAACGGAAGATGCCGCACAAAGAAATTTGTTGTCGGCAAATTCTGAGTTCAAGATGGTTGACACCAAGACGGTGATCGGCCAGGTTCAAGAGATCAATTAATTTCGCATGATATAATTGCGGAAGGTATGGTGGTGAGTGAATCCTTTCAAATACCGCTATAATCGAAGCTACCGCCTCTCGTGGAAGGATTTTAAAAATTACCTAAAGCATAAGCGGAAGGAGATGGGGCTTGAAGACTTAATTGTCGATTGCGGGTGAAGAAGACAATCGCAAGTCCGAGATTAAGTCCGGCAAGCTTCCTATGGAGGCAAAGGCAAACTTGGTGGAGCCAATGCTAGCAAGAAGAGAAAACACCAGGGAATAATCAAAAGCGGGGGAAGGCTAAAAAGTTCAAAGGAACCGCTTCAATCGTGGAAAGCGAATCACAAGGCTAAAAGATTGTCGTCTTCCTAAAAAAGGCCAATCGGAACAGGTGCATGTGACCGAGGACAAATCGTACCAATTGATATGTCCGAGCTTGATCTCTATTTGTTGTGTATGAAGGCAACAAATGCTATATGGTGGAGAACCCGAGAGAATGGTGGATGAACACAGTGCTACACGCCACATATGCTCCTACAAAGACATGTTCTCAACGTATACTCCTATCAACGGAAGAAAGCTATACATGGGGAATCATGCAACGTCACAAATTGTCGGTCTCGGCAAGGTGGTGTCAAGATGACCTCGGGCAAGGAGCGACCCTCGTTGATGTCCTTCATGTTCCGGACATTCGGAAGAACTTAGTGTCGAGGATCGTTGTTGGTTAAGGCGGGGGTTTAGATTAGTATTTGAGGCTCAAAAGTTTGTACTTATGAAAAATGGACAGTTCATTGGGAAGGGGTACTTAGATAATGGACTTTCAAGATGAATGTAATGAATGTACTCGAAACTTTGAAAGCAATAAAATTAATGCTTCTTATTTGCTTGAGTGTTCAAATTTATGGCATGTTAGATTAGGACATGTGAATTTTAACACTTTGAAAAGGTTAGTAAACTTGGAATTACTACCTAACTTTAAAATAGATTTACATCACAAGTGTGAAATGCGTGTTGAGGCAAAAATGGCCAAAACACCATTCCACTTGGTGGAAAGAGAAACAGAACCTCAGGGTTAATTCACGTGATGATATATGTGATTTAAAGTTTGTGCAAACTAGAGGTGGGAAAAAGTATTTTATTACTTTTATCGATGATTGCACAAAATACTATTATGTATATCTTTTAAGAAGTAAAGATGAGGCCTTAGAAGCTTTTAAAAGCTATAAGAATGAGGTTGAAAATCAACTAAGCAAACGAATTAAAATAATTCAAGTGATAGAGGTGGAGAATATGGAGCTCCTTTTGATGAATTTTGCTCGGATTCTCGGTATTATTCATCAAACGACAGCTCCTTATTCACCACAATCAAACGGTATTGCCGAACGCAAAAACCGAACTCTAAAAGAAATGATGAATGCTTTGTTGATAAATTCTGGTTTACCTCAGAATTTGTGGGGGGAAGCAATTCTCTCGGCTAACCACATTCTTAGCAAAATACCACACAAAAATAAAGATAAAACTCATTGAGTTATGGAAAGGTCGAAAACCTTCATATAAATACGAAAGTGTGGGGGTGTTTGGCTAAAGTAGAAATACCTAAGCCAAAACAAGTCAAGATAGGGCCTAAAACAATCGATTGCATCTTCATTGGATATGCAAATAAAGAGTGCATATCGATTTTTAGTGCACAAATCGCAATTCCGGATGTACAGAAGGTACAATTATTGAGTCGAGGAATCTTTGTATTTTTCAAGACGTGTTTCTTGTCAAGAAAAGGAAAGAGACAAGTTCTAGCAAAAGAACACGTGAATCTTGCCGATGGTGATCATCAAAGTGATGAAGAACCAGACGCAGATAAAGGCCAAAACAACTAAGTCTTTTGGTCCAGTTTTCTAACTTATGTGTTAGAAAATGAACCAAGGACAATTGGTGAAGCATTGTCGATCCGGAAGCTCCATTCGGAAAGAAGCTATTAATAGTGAGATAGATTCCATTATGCAAAATCATACTTGGGAGTTGGTAGATCTCCCACGGAAATAAGCCTTTAGGATGCAAGTGGATCCTTAAAAGGAAATATAAAGTCGATGGGCTGTTGATAAGTACAAGGCCAGGTTAGTAGCTAAGGATTTAAACAAAGAGAAGGCCTTGATTTCTTTGATACGTATTCACCTGTGACAAGAATCACAGCTATTAGAGTTCTCATTGCTATTGCGGCATTGCATAACCTTGAGATACACCAAATGGATGTGAAAACGACTTTTCTAAATGGTGAATTAGAAGAGAAATCTACATGGAACAACCCGAAGGGTTTGTTGCTCCGGACAGAGAGAAGAAGGTGTGCAAACTCGTTAAGTCATTGTATGGCCTTAAGCAAGCTCGAAACAATGGCACGAAAAATTTTGAACTATCTTTGTCAAATGGTTTCAAAATTAACGAGTGTGATAAATGTGTTTACATTAAGGACACACCTAATGCTTATGTAATGTCTGTCTTTATGTTGACGACATGTTAATTATGGGTAGTAATCATGAAATAATCATGAATACTAAGAAAATGTTAATAAAACATTTTGATATGAAAGATATGGGTATAGCGAGATGTTATTCGGGAATTAAGATCTCTAAAACATCGATGGACTTGTTTTATCACGGTCTCATTATATTGAGACAAGATTGAAAAGTTCAATGTTTATGATAGTCCTCCGGCTAAAACACTGTTGATTTAAGCTTACACTTAGCTAAAAATAAAGGTGAGCCCGTATCTCAACTAGAATATTCTCGGATCATTGGCGGTCTAATGTATGTAACAAAGCGCACACGTCCAGGATATTGCCTACTGTGATTAACAAACCGAGTAGATTTACAAGTAATCCAGGAAATGACCATTGGAAGGCATTGATAAGGGTTCTTAGGTATCTAAGACTCACCATGAATTATGGATTACACTACTCGAGATATCCAAGCGTATTAGAAGGATACGGTGATGCTAATTGGTATATCGACTCAAAAGACTCCAAGTCCACTAGTGGTTATGTTTTTACCATTGGTGGTGGAGCGGTGTCATGGAAATCCTCTAAACAAACTTGTATAGCTCGATCCACGATGGAATCGAGTTTATAGCATTGGATAAAGTGGTGAAGAAGCGAATGGCTTCGCAACTTTTAGAGGATATTCTTGGCGGCCTAAGCCGGCTGCAATCATGATACATTGTGATAGTCGTTCGGCGATAGGAAGGGCTCAAAATAGTATGTACAACGGTAAAAGTCTCGACATATACGTCGAAGACATAACACCGTTAGGGTTGATCTCAAATGGGGTTATTACAATCGATTACGTGAAATCAAAAGAAAAACCTAGCGGATCCGTTAACTAAAGGTTTGAATAGAGATCAAGTATATTGCTTATCGAAAGGAATGGGCTTAAAATCCACAAAATAAGAGTGTTCATAACGGTAACCCAACCTTGTGAATTGGAGATCCCAAGACCTTGGTTCAATGGAACAACTAAGTTATGAATATTGAGATAAACACTTGAGCATATTACGGCTCATTCCTATCCAGTGAAGAAACCTCTTGAATGTGGTGAGGTTAAGTTATAAACTTTTAATGATTCCTATACTTTAAAGAAGTGGAGTATGGCGGGGATACTCTTAATAGGAGATCACCTATATAAGTGTGAAAAGCGGGACGCTTCAACGAAACACTTACGAATCCAAGATGGTGTCCAGGGCCAAAATGGACACAACCGTGAGAACTAAATGGTGTTAGGAAAGATATTGTGTGGATCTTTGTTGTTTTGGTTTACATAAACAAAGTGAGCGATTCAAGACATCAGCGTCACATGCGGTACGGCCTAGTAAATCCGATAGTATTCCACTAAGGAAGGTTCAAAGCCACAAGCTACCTCTCCCGATGCAATAGCTTTCCGTTTGAACTCTCTTTTGTCTGCATACTCATATGCATTTATTTTCATTCATGTGGGGATTGTTGGAATTGGTTTTATTAAATTGGGTTTTTGACCCGATTTTGACCAATTATTTAAGTGGGGTCATTTATTCAAAGTATGAAATAAATGAGATAAACGTCATCTACGTGGTAGATGGGTTTAGCATTTTGAATTTCTCAAAACCAATATCGGGTGAATGAGAAATAAATGCATAAAGTTGGCCACTTAAAATGCTTTTATATATGGAATATAAAAGGGTGGGAATATGGAAAGCCATATCCCACATAGGAAACATATTAAGTGTTTGACTAGTTAATAAAGAGCTTCACCACTAATAAGGAGTAATCAAGTGGAACTCCTTATGGTACACCCTAGTGGACAAGTCAATTTTGACTAGCCTTTGGCTAGCTCAAAAGCACCGAGGCGGTGCGGAGCACCGCCCGAGCCGGCCGAACTGGGCACGCCGCATATAGTCGCATTGGCGCTTTCGAGGCGCACTTTGCACTTCGTGCACGCACGCATCGTCGCGAGGAGCTTTGAGGAGCCTTAAAGTTTTGGAAAATCGAACCAGGGTTGATCAGTGGCTCGGTGCGTGGCGAAGCGGCTCGGGTGGCGATGGCTTGGCAGATCGCACGAATGGCGACACGTGGGCGCGATTGGATGCGTCATTCGTTGATTGGGCACCGTGGATCGGACGCGTCATCCCGGTGTGAATGGGTGCATGCTAATAGGTGTGCTCTTCGTGCAGATAGATCGGGACCATCGATCGCTGCCGCAACCACGGGCGCGTCGGACCGGCCAAGATCGATCCGGACCGCATCGTCGCGAGGAGCTTTGAGGAGCCTTAAAGTTTTGGAAAATCGAACCAGGGTTGATCCGGTGGCCGGTGACGTGGCGAAGCGGCTCGGGTGGCGATGACTTGGCAGGATAAATCGAATGGCGACACGTGGCGCCGATTGGATGCGTCTGCGTTCGTTGTGAGCACCGTGGATCGGACGCGTCATCCGGTGTGAATGGGTGCATGCTAATAGTGTGCTCCTTCAGCAGATAGATCGGGACCATCATATCGCAATCTGTTAACCACGGGCGCGTCGACGGTCAAGATCGATCGGACAGGGGATGCAACCGTGAAGAAGAGGCACTAGGAGCTCTATATAAACCCTTTAATTCATTTCAACACATCAAAAATCGAAATTCACTTCATATTTTCGCATTGTAAAAGAGAGTTTAAGAGCATCAAAGTGTTCGTTGTACTTGCGATTTATAGTGCAACTATCGCAAAGTAGTTCGTCGTTATCTTGGGAGACGATTGTTGTATTCCGTAAGCACCGTGAGCGGGGCAATATCGTCTTAAAGAGAAAGAGTCCAACTCTTGCCTCGGCGTCTTGATTTTACCATTACTCGCTTTCAACATTGTTTTTTTTCATTCGGTATACACCAACCTGGTTCATTCCAACAAAGTAAGTAGGTGTGTTGTTTAGGAAAACCATAGCAGACTTGTAGAAGTATTTAAGGTGAGTAAATTTTTCTTGTTTTTTTAACTGGGTTTGCTTTAGTTGACTTAAAATCTTAAGATGAGGATTAACTCTTATTCATATCATGCGATTATAGTTGTTGTTGAATAATTCATTGATTAATTAGCTAAAGCTATTAGTCAGAAAAAGAGCTCGTTTTTCTTGTTTCTTCCGCAATTTTTTTTGGAACGATCTTTCTTTATTGTTTTTATTATTACTCAAAACTGTCGAGCCGAGTATCGAATTCAAACTATTTTTATTTTACTAATTTCCCTAACATGTTTTAATAATTCTTAATTTTAGTAATAGATTATGTGCTCAGTTTAACGTAAAATATGGGTTCTTAATTACATAATTATAAATGCATATTTACAAAAAAAAAAATAGTACAACTGAGTTTTTGTAAAACTATATATTTACAAGTCTAAACTTGAGTTGTATATTCTGTTATAAGTAGTTAAGTTGATTAATACTATGAATTCTTTTAACAAGATATACATTGTATTCACACGCACACATATTAAACTATATTTTAACAAATAAATATAATTGGTTGTAATTCTCTGGTATTAACTCTACTAAGATTTGGGATTTTGTAATTGGGATGGATTATGTTTTTTCTTGTGAGGTGATGATCAGATCATTAAAATCAACATTAAATAATTATCCTAAACTTTTATAGAAACCGAGGTCAACACCTAATCATAAAAACTGATAAAGTGCAGGAGATGAGATCGAGCCCGACAACTAGGATTTACATTACGCACATCGTCAAGGTGACCTTTGAGCCAAAGTTGGGCAAAATATCATTTTTCTAAAGGAAATTGGGTTTGCTTTTAATTTCATAAATTTCACGACATTAGTTGTTTCATTAACATCACGACATTAAACTATTTCATGATTTCACGGTATACACCATTTTCAAAATAATTTAGTTATAAAGAAAACATACATTGTACCATTCATGGTTTGAATTTACATTTTCATTTGCATTGTAACTATTGTAACTGTTTGACTTGGCCTTTGGGCAAATAAATGTCATTTTGACAAATATATTGACTGACTGAGTCCATTGCGGTGTGGGTATTTAGACAATGGATCGAACAGGCTGCCTGTGATCCCTGTTTGACTACCCATTTGCCTACTCCCACTTTCGGGTCGGGCCGGAGACGGCGACAGAACTTGGGTCGTAGAACGGTATATTCATGAATATGACGATCTCTGGGCAAAAGCCCATAGCTAAAGAGACGTCGAGCCTAGTGGGAGGGATAAGGTGGATCGGGCTTCGGCCAAATATTCTTGGAAGCAATAAGGAGAACGGACGAGGATCGGTGTCCGATCAACATTGATCCTACGTTTCTTGTTTGGTGACGAATTGATTGGTCGACGTTTTTATCAAAACGAATTTATTTTAAAACGATATATCTACTATTGGTTTTAAAGATTTAGATATTTATTATGCCCAAAAGAAAATATTTATTGTACTTGACTAATTTGTTGTGTAATATGTATTGCATCATTTGCTAGCATCATAAAATTAATGAATTTTTGTGCACCATTGTCATGCATACATGAATAATTTTTGGCACACTAAGTACTCTCAACCAATAAGAAAATATTTTAGCTTTTCAATCACGCATTCCCTTACCCCAACCTCATGAGCTCATTTAGCTCACCCCACGATTTTATAAAACTTTTTGAGATGATCATTTTGAGATCGATGAGACTTCTATACAAGGATTGATTTCGACTGTGATTCCTTTTGAATGACTTATCCATCGACACTTGAACCTTGTAACTATTTTATCTTGTAATAGTTAGGTGACTTACAACTTTATTATTATTTGTATGTAATTAGTTATAGACTCTCGTTGTATTTATTGGTTTTTAGTTGTTTATAGTTAGATAATAACACTTGGTAATCCTAAATTTGAATATTTCGATTGTACCGTATTGGATGATATTCTATTTTATTGGGTACTAAATTGGGGCGTGACAGTTATGGTATCAGAGCTTAGGTGTAAAAAGAACTACACCTGAGCTGACCCAGGATAAGATCTTTGGCTTGTGATTAGGTTAGCACTACTACATATCCTTAAGGATTTTGAATCTTTACAGCGGGTTTAGGTATTTATGATTAAATATTTTTGAATGATTTTGTTATTGTCATTTGGTTAGTTTATTGATTTTACGAGGCTACGCCAATATAGGCCATTTATCCTTTAGCGGGTCATCAGCGATAAATAGTTATAAGTTATGAACTCTTATATAACGAAATGAAGTCATAGAGAAATGATATTAGAATTAACACAATATTTTCTAAACATTTGGATTAGTAGAATTTGATGATTCAATTGGTATGAGACTATCTAGTGGACATAAGGCATCTTTATTAAGAATATATAATCATTGGAGATACTTATAAGTAATAGATGAGTTTCTTAAGAATTAACTTGGTTCAATGGTTAGCTAATATTCATATGTTGTCTCTGTTTAGATTTGGATTTTGATCATCGCTTATGGAGTATTGATTTGAATATAATATTTATATCCGATTGAACATTTGAGTATTATATTGCTTAGTATCATTTGTACTAAGGAATGACTTTGAAACCATATTGGCATGCCATGAATTTTCGATAAAAGTGCGGTGATGCAACTACTATAAGTTGGTGCGATATGATGTTGCTAAAGTTTGTAATGATTTTAACTTAGGATGTTATAATATTTTATTACGTGTCAATTTTTCCTTTACTACTTATTTTATATAATAATAGAAATAGCCAAAAAGGTGGACGAATGAGCTCTAGAGAGAAATATATAGGTGAAACATCGCCACTTTGTGATATATATATATATATATATATTAGTGCAGTCAATATATAACTTTTGTGATGGGTCATCACCATTGAAGGTCATTTTAAGTTATGATCGATTGATATTATAAAACTAGGTTAGAAGGAATTGTTTGGGAATACTACATATATATTAACTAACATTCTTATGAAGATTATTGTTAATGGATAAACCAAATGACAAAATGGCTAATAGTATAATATCATAAGTATATGGTTTGCGTGTATGTATTAGAAATACTCAAGGTCATTGCTTGAGATAGGAAAAGAAAATTGAGACCGAAATCGAGGTTTTATTTGGGGAAACTCATATCATTAGGATTTTGGTAAAATGACTTATAGTTTTATGGTTAAGGTCTCAATTACAAACTATTGGTCGATTTAAGTTTTAATTTACCTTGTACATTTTATTGAGGAACTCTAGTATTGTTTTTGTCAAAAGATAAAATGAGAAATATAAGCATTGTTATTAAGGATTAAATTGGGACAGTTATAGTATCATTTTTCTTAAATACATAAATGGTTAATTGTTTGACTAGTTACAAAAGGCGAGAGTAGATTTAAAGTTTAATTTATGAGAGAGATTATTATAAGCTGAATTTCAGAAGGAAAATATAATTGTTTGAGATACACCTAAGTGGATAAGTTACTTAACTTTCGACTTGATGTATGAGATTAGTTACCATTGGATTAGTGTCTATATTTAGGCTTGATGCTGATTATTTCGGATGGAACACTATTTTAAATAGGAGTCATATACCAACTAAGGTATCTTTCATACTCGAGAATAGCCTCTGAAATGGAGTGATTTACTTGGAATTCTAGACTTATCATTTTCAAAGAAAAATTGCAAGAGATGCAACAAATTGTTGAGCTTTTGATGGAATATGATTTAGAAAATATGTGAGTGGGACCGAATATACAGTAAATCTTTTGGGAACAGTGCAAATACTTGGATATCACGTTTTGGGTTATATGTCACTGACTATGGAAATAATGGATATGTATAAAAATAAGGTACTGAATGCACTCTTTGCATATTATTACTTGGGTTCTAACCTAATTGATTATCAAGCTTACTTAAGGAATTTAGTTTATGTTGACACTTGAGTTTAATATTATATAGAAGATAAATGGGCGATCTTGACGCCATGTTTACATGAATTGATGTATGATAATAGTGAAATCATGTGCAGTTGGGTGTTAGTAGTAGAAATCATTGTAAGATTTTAAATACTTTTTGGAGACTAAGTTATAAGTTTTAAATTTTGTTATAAGGCTCATGAAGGTCACCCGAACTTAAGACCGATAGGGAACTTATTCTAAAGGGGTACAAATACATATATATATATAATAGAATCAGAAGTCCAGCGGCTACGATAATCTAGAGGGGGTGAATAGATTATCTCCATCTTTTCGATTTCGCCCTCTTTTTCAAATCTAATGCTCAAAGATAATAACAAAGGTGCGGAATGTAAATAGCACACGTCGATTTATAGAGCTTCACCCCATCCAGGGACTACGTGCTCTACCACCCCAAAGATATCAGGGATGGGTTTCGAAAGAGAAAAAGATTTTTTAATAATTACCAAAATTATTACAACAAAATCTTACACCAACACCTTGAAGAGCACCACACTCTTCTTCAACACCACCTTTGAGATTACCACAATCTCTTCTTGAAGATTACCACAATCTTCAAGCGGCACCTGTGAAGATTACCACAATCTTCACCCTTGAAGAGCACCACACTCTTCAACACCTCAACAAGAAGATTACCACAATCTTCTTACACCAAACACCTAGTTCACCCAAGTGTGTTCTTACCACAAGAACACTCACAAGGATATCTTGTGTTTGAATGACGACCACAAATTCAAGATTACAACTCGATAATTGATAATACAATAGAGTGCAAGTGTAATCAAGAATAGCCTAGACCTCAAGAATGTGAAAGTGAATAGCTAGGCAAATTACAACAAGAAATAAGGCAAATGTAAGAACAAGTGTATTCTTGAGTGTATCTTGTTGTGTTGTAGTTTTCTCTCATATTGTGTTGCTTCAATTATTCCTCTATTTATAGAAGATGTCTTGTACAAGATAGGCTCCTCTTGGGGACATGAATCTGTAAAAAAAATTGCAAGACAATTGAAGAAAAGAGTCATTAGAAATCAACCCCTTAAATCAAGGAAAAGTCGTCCGCAAACTCAACGGATAGTTTCTTTGTCAAAAGAGGGGTTCGACCGGTCGCGCAGAGATAAGATTGAAATTTAAGTGCGAATTTTTACACAGGGGACCGTCGCAGGGGGTGCGACCGGTCGCCTCATGTTGGACCGATTGGGGTGTCCAAAAATGAAACCAGAGAAGTCTCTTGCTTGATGGGCCATTCGGCACCGGTCGCCCTCACCGGTCGATCTGGGTCGACCGGGTCGCCTTAAGCCTATCGAAGTTTCCCTCCGTCCTTTTTCTGTTCCAAAACTCAACACATGTACGGGTTGCCCTATAGGCGGCCAGGTCGAGCCTGAAACATAAGTGTTGTCCAATTTTAAATCGAAAATAAGCTTCAAGAAATACCCCGAGAAATAGTAAAAACATTTTAGACCAATCGGGAGTATTAGGACAACATACAGGGACATTGTTTTGATGTAAAAATATTTGACACAAAATCATATAAAAGCGTTGTCCAATTTTGTCGAAAATAAACTTGAAGAAATACTCGGGAAATATTAAAACCATTTTAAAACATTTAGGAGTATTTGGACAACCTTTAAAAACATTGTTTTGGTGTGAAAACAAAATTATCAAAATCATGATAAAACCATTTATCAAACAATCTCCCCCTTTTTGATGATTACAAACCAAAACAATTCAACAAGGCCGATTTTGAAAACAAAACAATTTTGAGAGGCGATTTTGAAAACAAAACAAGTTTTCCGGTCAACAAATAAATATCCGTTGAGAGCGACAACATTTCGTGCAAAATAAGCACAAGGATGGGAGTTGAGATATTAAACCACATATTACAAATGCTCCCCCTATCAACATGCACAGCAAGAGTTATAAAGAAGCAACTAAATCAAAAGCTAAAGGCTTAGCTTTTCAATATTGAGCTTAAGTATCAAAACTTAAAAGCTCCCCCTATCAAAGAGACATCGTTAGAGACATATATAAGTCCATACTACAACCAATGGACTAAGAAATATATACAACCATAATACATCAAGAGTGGACAAAATATGATCCACAACTTGTGGATTTCAATAGCCACAACTTATAGCTTCTTTTCATTTAGCTTATCTTAGCTTCTTTGAGCTAACGAGCTTATAGCCTGTTTCTCCCCCTTTGGAATCATCAAAAAGAATGTTAGCACGATAAATACATCATATATTCATATCAAAGTGCGCCACAAAACCGATGTATCGAGCTATTTGAACATTGAAGCTTATAAACCTAATAAGGAGGTAAAAGTCGAATCATACGGCTTGAAGAAGCTTATGAAAACTCATTTGATAAGCAGAACATGATCTCTATAAATATATAAGACTTTTGAAAACAAGAGAATCATGTAAGTGATGAATTTTCCATTGAAACATTTTATCGAACACTTGGCGGGCGTCAAAATTAGAAAATGATATATATAGCCCTTGTAAATGTAATCATGCCAAGTTTTTCATCACCAAATGCAATTTAGCAAATATCATTCATCAACAATCAATAAGCTCATCACAAAAATATATGAATTTCATCAAGAAAAATACATATAAGCTACAAACTCAAGGGTTCAACCCAATTGAGCTAAAGAGAGTGAAATTCTTACCGTTCAATCGGTAAAGATGAGCATCAATGATGATAACGAGCTAGGTAGTCTCCAAAATATATAATTCATGCATCAAAACTCATTTTAAGTGAATTGTGTGTGAAATTTGCAAAGGGGACGAAAAATGGACAAAATAAGCCATAATGGCTAAGTCGGAAACAGAGAACCATTTTAAGCCAAACAATTAGCCAAGGGCGCCGGTCCAGGGGCGACGGTCGAAACTGGGTGGGCGACGGTCGGCCTCGCCCGGCCCATTTGTTTAATCGTAATCCAAAATCCGAATTTTGATCCAAAAATCCGATTTTTCGCCCCTAAATTTTAAAGAAACGTGCAAAATGCAAACGTAGACCTAATTCAATATACATTATGTCATAATCAAGCTCGAAATGAGGTAAAATACTCGGTGGTTTAACGATTAAAAAAATCCACGAGTTAGCCTTGAGAAGGAATTAACCACATCTCAAGTTTTTGTTAAAAAAACTTAATCCCTTTAAAAATATCAAATCTCAATATGATTATGACGAACTATATTTTGAATACGGAAAACCGTATAATAAATACCGGACTTGTTATCCCAAAACTAAGAACATTTTAAAACTATGGATATACAAGTCATAATAAGAAGTGCCTTTCAAATGTTTGAAAATTTCTTTTAACGACACTTTTAATGAGATTCGTTGGGATAGTTTTCGAAGTCGAGCATATAGACATAAGGCATATGGAATGTCGAGTCTATAGGAATAATACAAGAAAACATACCTCGAGTTTGTTTGTCGGCTGATATGCCTTTCTCAACCTTTGTCAATCTTTAGCCATAGAGGTTGAGATGGTTTTTCTTTCTTCAATGCTTAACTCCTTCAAGAGTTCTTTTGAAATATAACCATCTTCTTGGCATTGAATAATTTGTAGTCCAAGCAAGAAATTGAGCTCCCCTCATCATGATCATCTTAGGTTCACCTTGCATTGACTAGGAAAAATATCTTGCCTTAGTTCGACCAATGTTGCTTTGGTCATCGAGTTTGTTCCGGAATACCCTTTTTGTCTTCTTCATCACTATCATCATAGGGCATCCAATTGATCTAAGGTGTTCATAATAGAACATTTACATCCAAATATTTTGAGGTAACTAATATTTGGAGTACTTCATTTCTCATCTACACAACTTAACAAACTCATTAACGGCATCGCTTATATAAGCAAGAAAAAAATAGCCCAAGTGTAAAAACATACCTCAATCATCAATCACAAAGTATCTTGCATAAGAACATAGTAAAAATAGACACTATACATATGGACCATGAAGCAAGAAACACATACTATGCATTTAGAAGATCATCAAGAATCATGTAAGTTCAAATAAGCTTAAGAAAGCTACAAAAGGTCTCTTTTTGAAATTTGAAAATCCGAAAGCATATAGTTGAGACCTCATTTAAAAGAAGTATTTGAACAAGAGTAGACAAAGCAAATATGTGCAATCAAATATCGAATAGTGCCTTTCAAAAAATCTAAAAATTCTCTTAATGGCACTTGTATGAAATACTATGAAAAACAAACACATAGGCACATGACAAAACATATATCGAGTTTATAAGAGTAAGAAAAACACAAGTAAACGTACCTCGATAATTAATGCCTTTCTTGACAAATAATGACGTAAATGGCCATATTGAAAATATGTAGATCCTACACAATTCTTAAAACAAATCTAGCACAAATCATAATGATAAAAGTGTAGGCTAAAAGATGTCACAAGTAAGCTCATGCCATAAAAATCCATAAGAGATGATAACACACTATAGTCTACAAAAGTGCACAAGAGTTTTAAAAACATCATATAAGGTCTTCTTTTTCAAAAAAATTTTAAAAGCACAAATATATATTGAAGACCTTAATTAAAAAAAAATAAATACTTGAACACTCATTTTGCAATTAATACACAAATAAAAGCATACATAATAATGCATATTTAACTAGGGAGATACGGGTTACCAATTACGCCATTTCAATGGGTTGTGCCGTTCCCATTGTTGATAATATCTTCCCTTTGAGAAGTCACTTTGATGATGACTTCTTTGATTACTCCATTTCAAGGTTTGTTGCCTTCCCATTGTTGAAAATCTCTTCTTCATTGAAAATCATCTTGTTGATGATGTCTTTGCCATTTCAAGGATTGTGTTCTTCCCATTTTTGATTATATCTTCTTCTTGAAATTGGCTTTGTTGAAAATACTTTCTCCTTCTTTGATCAAATGAAATGGTCATTTGATGTCTTCTTGGCGGTATAAATTTTCTTCGATCATTATTTACGAGTACCTAATATGACATTGTTTTGTGGTACCCTTATGTGTTTGGGTCCTTTGGGATTAGTCTTGAGACTTTTAGGTCTCCAACAATAATTAGAGCTATTTCTAGCTCGACAAGAATTAGCCGTATGACCATTTTTACCGCAATAAAAACAAGTAATGATTCTAGGAGCATAATGATCAACATGCTTAGAGACTTGATTCTTTTTCATATGATTGACAACATTAAACTTATGATCAAGTTCTAGTTTGAATTATCACAATAATCAATAATTTCATCGGTACTAAGTCGAGTTGGATTTAGATAAATCCCCTTTCATGCAATTATCCTCAACAAGAGTACTATTTTCTTTTTCAAGGTTTCTAACCTTGTCAAGTGTGGTGGTGTGAGTACATGATAGTGATTCATAGGAAGTAAATAAACTATCCTTTTCATTTTTGAAAACATTGAATTCCTTTTTCAAATTTTTGTGTTTAACAAGCAAGCTTTAGAATTCATTTTAAAGTTCATCATAATCATTTTGCAAATCACTATAATCATTATCATAAGAGGTAGAAGGTTTAGAACTTACCTTGTTTTCTTCTTCGAAGCCCATAAGACATTTTTCGACTTCATTATCGGAATTTGTAAGAGGCTCATCCCATATTGTTGGATTTGATGTTGTATCCATTTGAGAAGTAGATGCTTTTGAGTTGCTCATTTTATTTGCATATACTTCATAGATGGCTTCTAATATTTGCCATACTTCAAGTGCCGATCGAATACCTACAACATGATCAAATTCCAAGGTGGTTAGTGAACAATGTAAAATATTAAGAGCTTTACCATTTAAGGAGATGATTCCCTTCTCTTCATCATTGAGCTCTTTGAAGCCTTTAGAGGTGTGTGGTGTGTTCTTCGTCGGAATGGATTCTCCATTGATGACGGTGTTCCAAATATCGAACCCTTAACTTTGTAAATAACATTCCATTCTTTCTTTCCAAAATGTAAAATTTTTGGAATCAAATAGTGGTGGCTTGGTGGTGGAGGCGCCGACAAGGTAGACTTCATTCGTAGCCGATGATCGTTCCTCTATACTCGCGATGTGGAACGAGCTTGCCAAAGAGTTTGACTCGATACCACTTGTAAGTCCAAGCGGCTCACGATAATCTAGAGGGTGCATAGATTATCTCCATCTTTCGATTTCGCCCTCTTTTTCAAACCTAATGCTCAAAGATAATAACAAAGGTGCAGAATGTAAATAGCACACGTCGATTTATAGAGCTTCACCCCACCTAGGGACTACGTGCTCTACCACCCCAAAGATATCCGGGATGAGTTTCGAAAAGAGAAAAAGATTTTTTAATAATTACCAAAATTATTACAACAAAATCTTACACCAACACCTTGAAGAGCACCACACTCTTCTTCAACACCACCTTTGAGATTACCACAATCTCTTCTTAAAGATTACCACAATCTTCAAACGGCACCTCGTGAAGATTACCACAATCTTTACCCTTGAAGAGCACCACACTCTTCAACACCTCAACAAGAAGATTACCACAATCTTCTTACACCTAACACCTAGTTCACCCAAGTGTGTTCTTACCACAAGAACACTCACAAGGATACCTTGTGTTTGAATGCGACCACAAATTCAAGATTACAACTCGATAATTGATAATACAATAGAGTGCAAGTGTAATCAAGAATAGCCTAGACCTCAAGAATGTTAAAGTGAATAGCTAGGCAAATTACAACAAGAAATAAGACAATGTAAGAACAATTGTATTCTTGAGTGTATCTTGTTGTGTTGTAGTTTTCTCTCATATTGTGTTGCTTCAATTCTTCCTCTATTTATAGAAGATGTCTTGTACAAGAAAGGCTCCTCTTGGGGACATGAAATCTGTCAAAAAAATTGCAAGACAATTGAAGAAAAGAGCTGTTAGAAATCAACCCCTTAAATCAAGGAAAAGTTTGTTTGCAAACTCAACGGATAGTTTGTCAAAAGAGGGGTTCGACCTGGTCGCGCAGAGATAAGATTGAAATTGAATTCGCGAATTTTTACACAAGGGGACCGGTCGCAGGTGGGTGCGGTCGCCCTCATGTTGGACCGGTTGGGGTGTCCAAAAATGAAACGGAGAGAAGTCATTTGCTTGAGGGGCCATTCGTGCACCGGCCGCCCATAGGTCAACCGGTCGCCCTCACCGGTCGACCGACTGGTCGACCTGGCCGCCCATCTCGAGTTTCCCACGTCCTTTTTTTTTTGTTCCAAAACTCAACACAGTGCGGGTTGCCCTATGGAATTTGGTCGAGCCTTAAACATAAGTGTTGTCCAATTTTAAATAGAAAATAAGCTTCAAGAAATACCCGAGAAATAGTAAAAACATTTTAGACCAATTGGGAGTATTAGGACAACATACAGGGACATTGTTTTGATGTAAAAATATTTGACACAAAATCATATAAAAGCGTTGTCCAATTTTGTCGAAAATAAACTTGAAGAAATACTCAGGAAATATTAAAACCATTTTAAAACATTTAGAAGTATTTGGACAACCTTTAAAAACATTGTTTTGGTGTGAAAACAAAATCATCAAAATCATGATAAAACCATTTATCAAACGGAATTAAGTGCTTGACAATTAGATTTTAATCTTTTGACGATTCATAATGATTTCTAAGTTGTCATACATATTTGGTTCTGGTATCTCTATGGATGTAGACCAATGCACTACCTTATAAATGAAATTGTTACTTGACAAACCGTTATGTGTTTGAAGTCTATGTGAGACTAGGGCGAATGAATTAGAATGGAATTTAATCATAGTAAGACCTATGATCTTGTACACATCGAACAACGCTTTTATTGTATATTCAAGGATAACTCTATAAAACGTTTGGGTCAAGATAGATTTTTATAATTAAGTCATTGATACTTGAAATTTTTTGATTTGGTTTATTTAATATGCAGGGACATTTGAGTTATTTCATGATTAGTTAACGAGGTGTGTTGACATCAGTTTGGACTTTATTATTGAAATTTTGAGATTTAAGAAGGGTTAATTCAAGTACATGGATGATGATATGTTGGAAAATGATTAAATAATTATCTCAGCATTTTGGAAAAGATCGCATGAAATATTGGAGAAGTCTCTCACTCTCTCTTAAATGGTTATTAACTTGAGCGGATTTAAAAATTATTGGTGTAAGCATTCTCCTTAGTTTTGTTATAAAAAGTTTTACATACATGATTATTTGAGTTGATTCAATCATGTTTTCGTAATAAGATAATTGATTTTGTGAGAATTAGGTAACCTGGAATAAATAAGTGTGGACTTTACTTGGCAAAATACTTGGGTTTTTATATGTTTGGATAGTCATATCCGAAAGTATTTGGGTTTTATGTGTGTTTGGATAATACGAAGATATGACGTGTTCGTGAAATTTAATTTCGAGTACTTGTGGATCTTAGGATTGAAATATATATATATATATATATATAATCGCTTGTTATAAATTGGTGATAGATGCATATTTGTTACCTTAAGACAAAATGTAGTGAAACATGGATTTTAATCGATCATATAGGTGTAGGACTAAGAAAATTATTGAATTATTCTTATCATGTGATGATTGGAAGGAGATCCATGTGAGTGTGACTTGCATGATGTAAGGATTGAGCATAGGAATCGGAAAAACGACTTTATTACTAAAGGATCATTTGTGGATATGATCGAGTAAACAATTTTTTTATAACGCTTGGGATTAAACTCATGGTAAGTGCTTCTAAGCTACGATTAAGCGATATTATGAGCTAGAGCGGGACAAAAAGAATAGCTTGGGAAAAACTAGTATTATTTTATTATTAGCGTGAGGGAATAAGTGAAATTTCTATAATAACTAGAGATATTCTAAGAAGGAATTTGGGGACCAAATTCTTTTAAGGAAGGGAGAATGTAAGATCATACTTTTGGATAACTGTGTAAAATCATTATAAAGAATATTTTGATTATATTGGTTATTTATGTGTAATACTTTAATTCGAGTTCTGTCATCTAGTATCTAACCTAGGACGATTTTCAGGTATCCAACCAGGCTATTATAGAATTTATAGGTATTGCAATTGTTTAGATGTGGTAAATTTGAGCCTTATTAGAATTAAGTAAGATCAATTTCTTTATAATCTACTGGAATGATTAGGTACTAGACGTACATCACCTTAAGAATTGATCGAATAGTTATTATGAGAATTACTGAATAATTGAGATTTTAGGGGAAAGAAAAAGTTATAAGATTAATTCGAGGTACAATTAATTATTAAAGTATTAGCTTGGGTTAGTGAGATTAATATCTTTAATTGATCAAGGTTAGACTTATGTTAATGGGATTATTAACCTCTAATATTAGAATACATCTCGATCTTTTCTCGGTTGGACCATTAGTTTGAGACAATCCACTATAGTCTAATTATCTTGGTCCAAGTTTTCAAATACAAGATAAACTCATCCTAGCCATTTCTTGAAAGCAAGCCCAATCTCCACCTTGATTTTTAAATAATTAAAACCCAAGCCCATGGACAAAGGCTACACGTGTATAAGCCTTCACAACTCCTCATTCTCTTTTTCTTTCTGACCAACCAAAGTAGAACACAACACTCATTTTTATTTCCTTGATGACCGAGGCCGACAACAGTTGGAGGGAAGGAGACCTTATTTCCTTGTTCTTATCCCATAGTATAAAGTAAACTCACTAATAATAATATCCAAAAACATTCACAAGAACCGTGAGTTTGGGGTCCAGATGTAAGTAGGTGTGTTGTTTAGGAAAACCATAGCAGACTTGTGGAAGTATTTAAGGTGAGTAAATTTTTCTTGTTTTTTTTAACTGGGTTTGCTTTAGTTGACTTAAAATCTTAAGATGAGGATTAACTCTTATTCATATCATGCGATTATAGTTGTTGTTGAATAATTCATTGATTAATTAGCTAAAGCTATTAGTCAGAAAAAGAGCTCGTTTTTCTTGTTTCTTCCGCAATTTTTTTTTGGAACGATCTTTCTTTATTGTTTTTATTATTACTCAAAACTGTCGAGCCGAGTATCGAATTCAAACTATTTTTATTTTACTAATTTCCCTAACATGTTTTAATAATTCTTAATTTTAGTAATAGATTATGTGCTCAGTTTAACGTAAAATATGGGTTCTTAATTACATAATTATAAATGCATATTTACAAAAAAAAAAAGAGTACAATTTAGTTTTTATAAAACTATATATTTACAAGTCTAAACTTGAGCTGTATATTCTGTTATAAGTAGTTAAGTTGATTAATACTATGAATTCTTTTAACAAGATATAAATTGTATTCACACGCACACGTATTAAACTATATTTGAACAAATAATTATAATTGGTTGTAATTCTCTGGTATTAACTCTACTAAGATTTGGGATTTTGTAATTGGGATGGATTATGTTTTTCTGGTAAGGTGATGATCAGATCATTAAAATCAACATTAGATAATTATCCTAAACTTTTATAGAAACCGAGGTCAACACCTAATCATAAAAACTGATAAAGTGCGGGAAATGAGTTCGAGCCCGACAACTAGGATTTACATTCTGCGTATCGTTAAGGTGACCTTTGAGACAAAGGTGGGCAAATTATCATTTTTCTAAAGGAAATTGGGTTTGCTTTTAATTTCATAAATTTCACGACATTAGTTGTTTCATTAACATCACGACATTAAACTATTTCATGATTTCACGGTATACACCATTTTCAAAATAATTTAGTTATAAAGAAAACATACATTGTACCATTCATGGTTTGAATTTACATTTTCATTTGCATTGTAAATTAATCGCTGTTTGACTTGGCCTTTGGGCAAATAAATGTCATTTTGACAAATATATTGGTGACTAAGTCCATTGCGGCGTGGGTATGTTAGACAATGGATCGAACAGGTCTGTCGTGATCCCTGTTTGACTACCCGTTTGCCTACTCCCACTTTCGGGTCGGTAGGAGGCGGCAACAGAACATGGGTCGTAGAACGGTATATTTATGAATATGACGATCTCGGGCAAAAGCCCATAGCTAAAGAGACGTCGAGCCTAGTGGGAGGAGGGATAAGGACGGGCTTCGGCCAAATATTCTTGGAAGCAATAAGGAGAACGGACGAGGATCGATGTCCGATCAACATTGATCCTACATTTCTTGTTTGGTGACGGATTGATTAACTGACTGTTTTTATCAAAACGAATTTATTTTAAAACGATATATCTACTATTGGTTTTAAAGATTTAGATATTTATTACCGGCCAAAAGAAAAATATTTCTTTATCTTGACTAATTGTTGTGCAATATGCATTGCATCACCGCTAGCATCATAAAATTAATGAATTTTTTGTGCACCATTGTCATGCATACATGAATAATTTTTGGCACACTAAGTACTCTCAACCAATAAGAAAATATTTTAGCTTTTCAATCTTGCATTCCTTACCCCAACCTATCGAGCTCATTTAGCTCACCCCACGATTTTATAAAACTTTTAGATCGATCATTTTGAGATCGATGAGACTTCCATACAAGGATTGATTTCGACCCTGTGATTCCTTTTGAATGACTTATCCATCGACACTTGAACCTTGTAACTATTTTATCTTGTAATAGTTAGGTGAGTTACAACTTTATTATTATTTGTATGTAATAAGTTATAGGCTCGTTGTATTTATTGGTTTTTAGTTGTTTATAGTTAGATAATAACACTTGGTAATCCTAAATTTGAATATTTCGATTGTACCGTATTGGATGATATTTTATTTTATTGGGTACTAAATTAGGGTGTGACAGATCCTCATGTGAGACCACCATCATCCAGAGTTAGTCCATAGGACCAAATCTACACCATCCAAATAGTAAATCAATGGCCAAGATATATTACAATATATACAACATTTCATAAGTAAGTATACAAATGTGAAGGGATAAAATAAGAATCCGGAAATTAAATATATAGAACTTCCTAAAAATTAGGGACGTGATTTTGTATTGATCACGTCCCCATAATCAAGCGATTCACCTTTCCTTTCTCTCTCTTCCCATTCGAACCTGCAAATTATTCAAATATGGCAACAAAATCGTGCAACAATTAATGAAAAGTATACAATTACACTAAACTAACTATACATTAAAATATTACTAAGTATATACATAAACAATGAACTAAGTATACAATTACACTAAACTACCTGTACATTAAAATTTTACTAAGTATACAAAAACATTTAACTAAGTATACAATTACATTGAACTAACTATACATTAAAATAATACTAAGTATACGGAAACATTTAACTAAGTATAAAATTACACCGAATTACTTGTATAACTAAGTATACAATTCCATTGAACTAAGTATACAAATCTACAGAACTAAGTATACAAATTCACTAAACTATTTACTAAACTACTTATATAACTAAGAATACGATCCACTGAACCAAGTATACAAATCCACTGAACTACATATACAATAAAACATGACTAAGTATACAAGTCCATTGAACTAAGTATACAATAAAATCACTGTTCACAAATATGGCGGAAAGAAGTATCAATTTTGAAAAAAGCTTGAAGTTGATGATTTTTCTCCTAAAAATCGGGAATGGAAAAGGTAAGATTATCTTTCCTTAAAAATAGCTAATAACCGTCAATTAACATAACTAATTAAATATAAAAGTACAATTATACCGTTATATGCCTAAATTAACTAAAATGATCTACACCATCCAAAATTTTAAATCAAGATATGGACTAACCTAAAGGGATTGGTCTCATTTGAACTAATCCACATATATATATATATATATATATATATACTAGTCTTTTACCCGTGCGATGCATGGGGTATATATCAGTGAGACATTTGTTTTGCACTATTACATGTATATTTTTCTAATAGTTATATGAATTCCATCATCTGCATTTTGGAATGACAACACCGTGAGGAACTATGCCCGTTGGTAATTGAATAGAATGGGACGTGGAATCCCTGCTTAATTCAGATATTTCTAGTTTCTCTAGAATCGATGATGGAATAGGGACAATATTTATATCCTCGCCCCCGCTTCCCATTTTGATTAGATAATACGGGATTGTCCGTTCTCATCCCCATTTCCCGAATATGCATATTGTATTTATCTATTATTAATATTAATTCTATTTACAATTTTTTATTTATTAACTCTAAAAATTGAACACAAGAATCTTTATAATTTTACTTGCTCTCATTCTTTGTTGTACAAATTATGGATTTATGTTATACGTATTTTAGAAAAATGAGAGATTGCTTTAAGTTTTAAATTTTAAAAACTAATTAAAATATAAAAAAATTATTTTTATTATGAATCATATGATTAAACAATAAAATAAATTATTATAAACTACTAAAAATCTCTTTAAATGCGGAATTATTTGATTGTGTATTTTTATGAATTAAGTCTATTTATTGATCATATTTATCTAGCTATAAGAAAGAAAAAGTTTGAAAAAAGTTTTAACTAACCAATGTTGATTTTTTATTATTACCTCAATGTTGAATATTTAATAAATTATTTTTACAACTAATAATAAGGTCATTTGAATATTTTTAGGAGTTTTGAAAGCGGAATAATTGTAAAAAACTAAAAGAATTAAACAAAAATATATTTTATATTTAGCAACATATTTTTAAGGAAAATGAAACAATTCAAAAAACAAATATATATATATATATACATATATCAAAAAATTATCAAATAGTAAAATTCATATCTAATTCCAAATGTGCAACTCTAAAACTTGAATATCAAAATACTTTGATAAATATAAAAAATAATTTTTATTAACATAAAATGTACGTTAATATATAAAAAAACATTTTTCTATACACAACTATTATGAATATAATTTTATATTAAATAAATCTTAATTTTCATCTTACATAAATATATATAATATTATGTAAGGATATAAAGTGATATATAAAATTTGGATACATATTTTGAGATAATTTTTCAATTAACATAAATATTTTTTAATTTAATTTAATCAATTTAAATATAATTTTATATAATTATTAAGGAATGGGCTAAGCCCAAAGAATAGCTATAAATATGTTATAAATAACCAAATTACATGAATATACAAATTGATGTCCAATAGCCCGAATGCATGATTCTTAAAGCTCATTATAAATTACATAAGTAATGAATAAATATTTCTTATATTTTTTTATTAATTATGTTTTTTTATTTCATATATGCAATATGTGTGTCAAACTAAAGATCACAGAAAAATGATTAATTTGATATATTATACGTCAAAAACGGATCAAAAATGAAAAGGTTATTAATATATTTAAAAAAAGAAAAAAATAAATAAATAGTTAATGCAGTACACACACAGATTTGGAAGATAAATTTATATATTTTATATTTTCATATCATTTTTAAAAGTTATTATTTAAAGAAAGTTGACTATCAAAAATAATAAAATACCAAATATTTATCACTTCTTATTATTATACATATGTTTGTTACTTTTTATAGCACAAACAATAGGCGGGAAAATCTTCCCATACTATTTCTGAAGCGTCTGTTATCATATATATATATATATAGAAGGCTACATTTTATGGTGAGGCAGTGTGGACTAACCTCAACTCTCCCCATTTACATCAAATGCTAGGAATAATTTGGTATAATAATACATTAACCATTTAATTAAATACCATAAAGGGTAAAATTGTGAAAACAAATATGTGGGGACCGCCCAAATATGGTATCGATATCGGGATAGAGAGAATCACGCGGGAGAGAGAAAATCGCAAAAAATCGCGTTGGAGAGAAAATCACGCATGTGCTCTGCCATGCAGTATGTTGTACATTTATCATATATTTACTGTATACTTAACACTATTTTACTGTATGTTTCACATAATTTTACTGCATATTAAAATGGTCAAAACAAAAACATGTTGGGACCGTGAATTAAGGAATCAGTTATAGTGACAGAGAGAATCACGCTCATTAACATGTGGGGACCGTGAATTAAGTAAATCTATATATGGAGAGAAAATCACACTCATTATTATACTTTATATTTACATATATTTACTGTATATTTAACATATTTGTACTGCATATTACAATTGTCAATCAAAAACATGTGGGGACCGTGAATTAAGGAATCAATTAACAAGATTATTTCAAGGCGGACCAATAATTATGGTATATCAAATAACAATAATTAAAAAATCAACAACTAATAGACATGAATCAATTAACTAAATTATTATACAGTAAACTATGTCTAACTATACAATAAAATCATGCTATGTATACAGTAAACTATGTCTAACTATAAAACAAAATCAGACTACCTATACAGTAAAATTATGTCTAACTATACAACAAAAATCGACTACCTATACAAAGAAACTATGTCTAACTAAACACTAATATCGATTATGTATACAATTAAGCCCTGCTCACTTTTTCTACCTCTTTTAGCCATGATTAACAAAACACCAGTCCTGGCATAAAAAACCAAAAATAAAATGTTAGAGCATAATATATAAAAAAACATACGATAAAAATTAACTAAATAAGCATCAAAACACATATAAACTACTTATACAAAGAAAATCTCCTATTTTTTTTTTTTCAAAAACCATAAACCATCTTCTTCAACAAATATAAGTATACAACAAAACACATATAAGTATACAACAAAACACATAAGTATTCAGCAACATAAATACATACATCAAAATTTAACTACTTATACATCAAAACAGATATAAGTATATATCGAAAAACATATAAGTATACTGTAACATATACTAAAATATAAGTGTACATCAAACATATACTCCGTCTTCTTCAACTAGAAAAAACCTAGAACCTACATTAACAAAAGGTTAACCACCATCACGAAAAAATAAATGAAAGACACAAACTAAACCTTAGATAAAGATTTCAAGTCGCAATCGCGATCTCCTTAGAACACAACAACACGCAATAAAATATTGATTTCCTTTTCTTAAAATCGGAGAAATTTCCATTTAAAATTTAAGAAAAATGAAAGAAACAAAGAAAAGGGGGAAAAAAGAACTCGAAGAGAAAATTACCATAACTAAACCAGCAAACGTATTAAAAACCTCTCGCAAATCGCAAATCCTCTCGCTGTTGATTGGATAACTAAAGTAGCAAAGCGGCCATGGAGTCCTATTGCGCTGCTTTGTTTAGAGATTATTGGAAAATTGCATCCATATCTTCTAAGTTAGGAAAGATTGTGCCAAATCAAAGGGATCATTAATTGATTAGCATGCATCTTGGGATTGCATCTAATATAGTAGGATTTGATTATGTCAGGGTTTGAGATATCTTACAATTATAAGATGATCTCCCCCTCACTCCAAAACTACACGTTAATTCTCATATCAAAGATATCTCATACATAGAATTTTTTTCTCTACGTTTCTTCTTGGAGAATCACCACTCAAGGTCTCCGAGGGTTTAATGTGTGGAAAAGTTGTGGGTGCTCTAGTTTCACATCAAGCGGAGTGAAGCACGGAGTGAAGGACGACCTATATTCAAGTGCAGTTCGAGAGGGCTTGTAGACGAGCTATCGAGATCAAGAGCCAACAAAACGCGAATCGGTGAATTTATTCCGCTACCTAAGAGAGAGGTATCATCGATTCCTTATTATGTGACTATATGCAAATATGTGCTTATTTACTTACAAGTGGTATCGGAAGCAATTAGGGTTTGTTCTCTTTGTTTGATATGTTTGATACGTGCCATATCCATGAGATTCATTTTTTCGTATTTTAATAAAAAATCCCAAATCTATATTATTGCTTTTATATATGCAATATTGGTATCAAATTGTAGATCTCTTTGAGAGCGTTAATTTGGTATATTTTTCATGTTAATCGAATAAGAAACGAGAAAGTTATATCCGCTTAAAGTTTTGAGTAGAAAATCAAAATTCGCATCGTAATACGTGGGAAAGGATGTTAATGAATGTTGTTCCTTTTTTCTTACTTTTAGTCGCGGCTGGGTTTCTTTTGTTTCTGCACTTTAAGCGGCTAATAAGTGCGGCTGAGTTTTTTTTTCTTCTGATTTTTCATTGTGTATGGTAGCAATAACACGAGTACATGGTTTTTTTATCTGCTGATTTGAGCGCTATTGGTGAGCGCCGATTTTGTGCGTATTATTTGTATCTATATAATACAACTGATTTGTTGCCTTTAAATATATGATTGATATTATTGATTTATGTCATTCGCTTACATGCCTATTACGATGTATTGATTAATTGCAGATTATTTTCATATATGATTATGCAATTTTATGTGTATGGGTTTTTGACATTTTTGGATGCTCATGTTAATGGTTTAGCTAGTTTATTATTTGAGAGATAATTATTGGAGATGGTGGTGATTACAAAGTCCCAAATTATTTTTTTCATTTATAGATTCTTGTAGTAGGTCCATGAAGAATGTAATTTTTTAATTATTATTTTTTTAGGACTCATGTATAGAGGGGCCTTTTTTTGGCTATGTTTTTTTGGGTATGTTTTGTTAATCACCACCGTACACCAAAAATTATCTCGACGTGAGTACCGAATATCACCCAATTATTTCTTGTATGTGATGTATGCATAATTATTATGGACAATGTTTCTAATCATGGATTATTTAAATTTTTATTATTGTCTTCAACTCGGTGGGAGATGATTATAAGCTTTTGCGGTGAATTTTCGATCTCATTGATTTGAAGAACATAATAAAAATTTATTTGAATCAGAATATAAATTTTTAAATTAGACAAGTACCTAACAAATTGTGCATTATATACAGTGATGGATGCCCAAATAGCTTTTTCTGATCTTTATGGCTCTGGCAAACTTGATGGCCAGAACTATGCTATGTGGCATAGAAAAGTTCAATTTTTGCTGCACCATATGAAAACCATTGACCATCTCACCACTACTATGGCTAAGCCTATTGAGCCAGAAAATGGATCCAATGCCCAATATCATCGCGATCTGGACGCGTACAATAAGTGGGTAGATCAGGATAGAAGTGCGCGCTATACTATGTTGAGCTACATGCACGACCATCGATCCGTGAGTTTGAAAAGTATCCAACAACTAAGGAGCGTGGGAAGGCTTAAAGGTCACGCACGGTACTACCCGCAGCGAGATTGAGGACTTTAACCCTTAAGTTTAACTAAGACGTACTTGACCCCAAACACACGATGAGCCAAAGATCTTGATGTGATGAAAGGTATGATTTGTGAGCTTCAAAATCTTTGGAAATGAGATCAGCGATGAACAACAAGTTTTGGCAGTCATAAGGTCGTTACCTGAGTAGACCTGGGGACACGTTAAGCTTGTGCTCACACATAACGAGCAAATCTAAACTTTTGACGATTGTCGCCGGTCATCTTAGGGTTGAGGCTGACCGTCGAGGCGGAGGAGCACAAACAAGCGCTTCTTGTCGCACATGTCTTGGACAACACAAGCCTCCCAAAGGCAAAGCGTTGGAACAAGACGAAGGTCTTGGATGAGTGGTGCCAAGAACCAAAACTTGGGCCCACAAGGTGAAAAAGCCACGAAACGTCAACGTGGTAAAAGAGACGGATAGAAGAAGAATATTTGCTTTAACTGTGGAAAGCCGGGTCACTTTGCTCATGATTGCACTGAGCCAAAGAAGGTAAGACCCGCTCCTAGGTCTTTTTACTCTTTTGTTTGTTCACATGTTTTTGTTGCTAATTCTCTCCATGGTTGGATTGTAGACACAGGAGCAACCAAAAATGTGACAAGAGATAGAGCAAGTTTTGTAGATTACCATCGAGTGCCAGTATGCAGCCATTACATTGCTATGGGGAATGGCGCACATGAGGAGGTTGTTGGAGTTGGGTCATACCACTCAAGCTCAAAGACCGGGCGCGAGCTACTCCTTAGTGATGTGCTTTACGCACCTAGCATTCGATGTAATTTACATTCGGTTTGACACTTTAGGACATGAGTTTTCTTTCTTATTCGATCAAACTCGATTTATCCATTTTTCTTGAAATGACCTTTATGGCGTAGGATTTATCGGTAATGTATTTTCATGTTAGAACTATCCGGTGAATGCATTTCTTTTATTTCTTCATCTGTTGATGTTATTTACGAATCTGTTAAATGGCATGCGAGGTTGGGACACATAGGTCAAGAAAGATTGACTAGGCTAGCTCGAGAAAGTCTTTTAGGCCGGCTCGTTAAAGTCAACCTTCTTGTGTGTGAACCGTGTGCAGCGGCATAAGCTGCCTAGGAAGTCTTTTGGTAAGGCAAAGAGGGCTACTCATCCTCTTGAAATAGTCCACTCGGATATATGTGGGCCTATGAGCGTGAGGGCACAACACGGTGCATCCTATTTTCTCACTTTCATTGATGATTATTCGCGTTATGGGTTAGTATATCTCTTGTCTCATCGGTCGAAGCGCTTGTCTATTTTAAGCGATTCTTGGCCGAGGTTGAGAACCAAAGAGAACGAAACCTCAAAGTTTTATGTATCTTGATAGAGGCGAGAATATCATGCGTCGATTGAGATAATTATGTGAAGAAAAAGAATTATAAGACAATTGTCCATTCCATATACTCCGCAACAAAATGGGGTTGCAGAGATGTAGCACTTCTAGCTAATTGAATTTTAATACGAAAATAAGTAATTATAATAGAAATACTTTAAAGATTTCTTAAAAATACGGAATAATAAAAACTTTACTTAGTTTCAAAGTTTTGCGGAAATAAAAACTAATAATTGAAACAATTATAAATCCAGAAACATCCATAATGAAGTGAAAATGACATTCAACATCCCAATAGAAATTAAAATTCAATTTTTTTAAACTTGAAAAACATGAAAATCATGAAAGTCGTGGGTTCGCGAGTCATTTCTTGCCGCCATCTCCTTCCTCATCGGGGTTCTCATATGAAAATATTAAACATTCGTAGGATGAGCTTTAAAGAAGCTCAACAAGTAATCTAAATGCATGAATGCACGCCTAATGCAATATTATAACATTTACTTCAAAACTTGTCATTTTCTTTACTTAAAACATTCTTTAAGACGCGAGCTCACTTGGTGATACATTGTTCTATTCAGGGTCGCAGTGGGCCTTGTTATTTGGAACCCGATTAACATTTTGCCCGAAGGCCCATTTCTTTTAACATTAACATTAGCATAAGCGGCACATTGTCGGAATGGCCCCCGCGCCCATTTCCCACTCACTCCAGCATCATAGAACAATATACACCAATTTCTTTGAAAAATATATTATTAATTCTAAACTAAAATTTGACTCGACTTAATCTATGTGTGCTCGTGAAATGCTATGAACATACATTTAACATGATGCATGAACCTAAGTGATGTCGATTTTCATTGAATGTGAAAATAAATATAAGCGCATAGCATAATAATTAAATCACACTTTGAAATAATTTGAGAACAAAATACTACATTCAAGCTGATTAGGAAAACCCTACGTTCAATTAATTAAGCGAAAATCCTATATTCAATTAATTATGAATAACCCCACATTCAATTAGTAAAAATAAAAAAAAACAAGATTGAAAGTGCGTGATCAAGAAGAAATCAATTAACTATATAAGTGTGATTTAATGTTAAAATTGAATACAAATAATTAGAACATAAACCGGATGTTCATTTACAAAACAATCGCATCTTTTTTAACATATATCTTACCTTTTTCAAAGTAATGCGGATTAATTAAAAATAATATTTACTCTTAAATGCATTCAAACAAAAAAGCATATGAAAGAAGATATATAATCCAATTTATTTTAAGTTGTATCAAGTATATGTGAAGTATACGTACATATATATATATATATATATATATATAAATATATCATATATGTGAAGTATACATACATATATATATATATATATATATATAATTATATCATATGTTATCATACGTATATATATATATAAATATATCATATGTGAACAAGTAAGTTAACCTATTATCCTAATTAGCATGGTTATACTTCTATAATAATATTATATACATTAACATACATGCGACTTGATTGCAGGTGGAAATCGTACAAGTAAATTAAGTAGCAGACTTTTTGATTAAATAACAATAATTAAAATCCTAATCTATATGAAACTAAAGGGATTACTTGCCTGGTTCGTCGGATGACTCGGATCAACTACAATAAAATTCACTCCGGTTTCTACCCAAGAGAATCTATACATAAATTATTATATAATAGAATTAGTAAAACTTAACCAAATTCAATTATGAAACTAAAATAAAGAAATAATTACGAAACCTTCAAACTCTTCGGATAATTTGTACTGCAAATTGGATTATACTTCTTGTATTTTCTTGATTCCTCTTTTCTTTCTTTTCTTTTTCTTCTTCTTTCTTTCTCCTTCTTTCTTTCTTCTTTTTTCTGTTTCTCCTTGAGTCCTCCGATTCTTCCTCCCAACTAATCATCCTTATCATCTTTTATTTCTTCCTTTTTATTATTTTCTTTTTCCATTATTCCCATTAAATCTCCCACTTTTTATTTTCTTTTTCTCACTTTCTCCACCTTTCTCTTCCATTATCCCCAACACCAACCACTATCTTTATCTCCCATTTGTCCCCCAATAACATCCACTATCTCTAATTATTTCTTTTAAATTTTTGTTTTCTTTTTTAAAAAAAAATGGTTGTGACAAGAGAAAAGGAATAGGACACTTCGAAAATGGCCAGATCAATGATGGCACAAGCTAATCTTCCAATATCTTTTTGGGGAGATGCGATTTTGACTGCTGCCTACATATTAAACCGTGTGCCTTCAAAGTCAGTTCCTACGACACCATAAGAGTTATGGAATGGCAGAAAGCCTAATTTAGAAGGCTTGCGCCCTTGGGGGTCGGCTAGTTTTGTTCACAACCTTCTCATAAGCATGGGGAAGCTTGGTTCTAGGGCAATCAAACATATCTTTATAAGATATTGCGATCACTCGAAAGACTATGTGATGTATGGTGAACATTCTGATGGATGAATGACTGAGATTGAATCTTGCGATGTTAACTTCCTCGAGGAGGAATTTCCAACAATCGGAGAAGTAAGAGGGAATCTAGAACTGTATGAGTAGCAAGATCCCAAGGACAATGCTACGCTTCCTAGCGAGGGTGAGACTTCAAAATCTCATCCAGTTATCGACAGGGACAATGACAGTGGTCCTAGAGTCAGTGGAAGTGACCCCCTGGAGGAAGACTCTCAAAATCAACTTATGCGTCAAAGCAATCGTGGAATAGTACCCGACGACGTTTTGAAATTGAGGGGGAATCTTTCATGTGCTTCTATGGACATTGATGAGCCAACCACTTATCAAGAGGCTTGTACTTCTCTCTTGCTAAAGAGTGGATAATTGCTATGGAGGAAGAGATGAGCTTGATGGCTAAGAACCAAGTTCGGGAGCTACTTGATCTTCCTTTGGACACAAGACCATTTGGAACACATGGGTTCTTAAAGTCAAGCGCAAAGGCAAATGGGTCGACCGACAAGTATAAAACTCGTCTTGTGGTGAAGGATTATACTCATAGAGAGGGTCTAGACTACGAAGAGACATTCTCCCGGTGGTGAGGTTTGCCTCAATTTGCCTTATTTTGGCCATTGTCGCCCACCTTGATCTCGAAATTATTCGGATGGATGTGAAGACAATATTTCTCAATGGAGAAGCTGGATGAAGAGATCTTTATCGATCAACCTAAAGGATTTGATTAGAAGGGACAAAAGCGCAAAGTATGCCACTTAAAGCATTCTATTTATGAACTCAAACAATCATCCAGACAGTGGTACTATCGATTTCATCGAGCTATCACCTCGATCGGCTTTACGATGATCGAGGAAGACCACTGTGTGTATGTCAAGAGAAGTGGGAGAAAGTTCTTGATTCTCTCACTGTATGTGGACGATATTTTATTAATGGAAATGACATGGAGATGATTGTCGCCACACAAGAGTGGTTGTCCTCTACATTTGAGATGAAGGACATGGGAGAAGCAGAATACATACTTGGTGTTAGGATACACCGAGATCGTTCTAGAAAATTATTGAGTTTGTCTCAACAGACTTACTTCAATAGGATTCGAGAACGGTTTCGTTTGCATAATGCTAAACCTGTTGACACACCCATGGAAAAGACTTACGTTCTCAGCAAAGATTTATGCCCAAAAACAGATGAGAAAAGGAATGCATGGCTAAGGTTCCATATGCAAATGCGATAGGGGAGTCTTATGTACGCAATGATGTGTACCCGACTGCCGGACCTATGTTTTGCGGTTGGGATGGTGAGCAAATATCAAAGTAATCCTGGACGCTCATTGAAAGGCGCATGATTAAGAGGATACTTAGATATTTGAAAGGGACAAGTGATTTATCTTTATGCTATCATGGGGGTAGTTTTAAAGTTGGTAGGTTATAGCAATGCCGATGGATCGGCGGATAGAGATGAACGCTAATCCACATCGGGATATGCATTCATATTGGGAGGCTTTTGCTATCACTTGGTGTAGTAAGCAAAGACATTGTATATCTTTATCCACCATGGAATTGAATATGTTGCTTGTACTTGGCGATCAAAGCGTCTGGTTGAGAAGATTTCTTGAGTCGCATTAAACAAGCATGTTGATGATGCGATTGTTGTCTATTGTGACAACTCAAATGCACTAGCATATCTAAGGATCCCAAGTACCACGGGAGGATCAAGCATATCGATACCATATATCACTTTATTCGAGAGAGTGTTGCGTAAGGTCAAATAGTTCTCAGGCATATTCCTACTTGCGACATGGTCGTTGATCCTTTTACTAAGCCTTTGCGCAGAGACGTGTTCCAAAGACATGTTAGAAGTATGGGAGTATGTAGGATTTGAATTTGTTGGCCTGTATGAACATTTTATTGATTAATAAAATTTATTATTATTACATTGTTAGTGTACTATGTTTAATGATTGATAATGCCACGGACTTAGATTTTCTACTCACACGGGTAATCACCTTGGTGCTTTGATAACGAGCAAGATGAGATTCATTGATCGTGTTCGCACCAATGAGAGAGATGCGATTGATCGTCTTCACGCTAGGAACAACGTGAAAGGCAAAAGCTTAACCATAGTCGCCTTGGCATGAGGCCAAGATGAGATCATACGTGATCAAAATGGAGTGCGTCCAAACTTTATAGAAGTCTGTTTGTAGCCGAGTGTGCGAATTATTAGAAGATGTTATGGGGATCGACCACGTAATCGTAGGTCGGTATTTGGAGCGATGGACTAAGACTTGTATGATGTTTAGAGCGTGACATACCCGAATTGAGTGGGAGCTCCATCATAACATGTATTCATACTACATGTGCTTTGCGACGACCTTATAAGATGAGTATTTGAATGGATCCCTACTTCTTCACCTTTGTGTGAGCTCTTATTGTGTTTATTAGTGACCTTTGGGACTCGGACTTTGTCATGATGTGTAAGCTTGTGAAGCTACTTGCATGTGTCCGATGGCCAAGATTGATTCGCTCTGTCGGAGCATTAGGAAAGTTGTCAAGACCAAGGTGATTGACATAAGAGGCCGAGGAAAAACTAAGTTTAACGCACTATGTTCTATGGCTCATAGCCGACCGACTAAGTCGAAAAGATGTTTTGACATAGTCTTGAGCATAGATACATATTGGGAGGTCAATCATGCTCTATCTATTAAGGGGCGAGAAGCTTGATTTGATGCGACCACATAGTTTGGGGTACATAAGCGAGTCTCCGAGTTGTATAGTTATGTTAGTTGGGTGATGACTTAATATAACTCTCCTCATTTGTTCCTTTTCGCTCTCGCTGGTCGCACAACGTCGCACACCTTATTCCTGTATGAAAGAAGGCACGTGAGATGAGAATTATGGGAATGTGATTCAAAAGAGTTGGATCGATATGTATGAGTGGGAGATATTGGAAAATTGCATCCATATCTCCTAATAGGAAAAGATTGTGCCAAATCAAGGGATCCTTAATTGATTAGCATGCATCTTGGGATTGCATCTAATATTGTAGGATTTGATTATGGAGATTGAGATATCTTACAATTATAAGATGATCTATCCTCACTCCAAAACTACACGTTATTCTCATATCAAAGATATCTCACACATGAATTTTACTCTCTACATTTCTTCTTGGAGAATCACCACTTTCAAGGTCTCAGGATTTAAGGTGTGCAAAAGTTGTGGGTGCTCTAGTAGTATTCACATCAAGCGGAGTGGCGCAAGGAGTGAGGGACGACCTATATTTAAGTGCGGTTCGAGAAGGCTTGTAGGCGAGCTATCGAGATCAAGGGCTAACAAAACGTGAATCGGTGAATTTATTCCGCTACCCAAGAGAAAGGTATCATCGATTCCTTATTATGTGACTATATGCAAATAGGTGCTTATTTACTTACGAGAGATGAAGAAGATGACTAAATGGGCGACACGCGATTTGGGGGGCATGAATCGATCTGGGAGAGTTACCAAATGTGTATGAAATTGCTAATAATAAAATTACCATCTTACCCTTTATTGATTTAAAAAAAAGCCATTAAATTGGGTAAATCTCAACCATCTAAAATTTGAAATTTGTGGAAATAATTAGTCCTTTGTCTCACTCTAATGATGTGGTCTCATTTGATCTATATATTTATACACACACATGGGCGGAGCCATATGTATTGTGAGGACCCAACAAAACCCCAACCCATTTTATTTTTCCATACAAAATCCAAACCAATTTCAATTGAAAAGTAATTATCAATGTATAATTTCATGATCATGTCCTCGACCCCTTCCATTTTATCTTTTAGTTTTATTTGTTGAATTGATTTCAATATAAGTTTTACTATAATTCTTGGTCCAAGACATTTTATCATTTTATATAAGACTAGCTAGTAAGAGCACGTCGTGGCACGTGAACCATATAATTTACTAATTCAATTGAAAATAAATTATTAATATAATTTAATTTACTTTAGTTATTATTACAGATATCCTTCATTAATTTTGTACTATGAAGAGAAATGCGTAATATTAAATACTTGTATTAATTTGATGAAATAATTTTAAAAGGTGAAATATAGTGAAAACAATATGTGGCCTGGATTAGAAAACTCGTGTCAAAAAATTTAATTGAAATTGTCATATAATTTTATCCAACTGAGAATTTTTATATATTTAACATCCATGTAAAGATGCATGCCTCACATCGTAACATATAATCCACATAGTTTAATTATTAGCACATTAAAGAAGCATTCGTCCAAGTTTATATTGTTCCTAAATATTTGAATTGTAAAAACAATCAACATAGAACATCAACAATCACAAAAGTACATATAAAAGTTGTTCAATGATTTCAAGCTACATCAAGCATTATCTGTTTTATTTTGATTATTGTAGAATAGGGAAAAAAATGAAACTTTGATCAAACCTATAGAAGATCTCTGTCGAATTATGGGAAGAAAGGAAAATCTTCTTTCTCTCGGCTCTCAGAGGGGTGTAACGAATCGAATCGAAGTCGAATATCAAGATATTCTATTCGTATTTGACTCATTTAGAGAATATTCTTATTCATATTCTTTTAATTTTCGAATACTAAAAATGATTCTTATTCTTATTTGAAAATATATTCGAATATATACGAATCAATACGTATATTCGTATTCGAGATCCTAACCAATATTTATATTTTTTTCTAAAAATATTTTATTAGATGACAACAATAAATTGTTAAATACATCAATAACGTATTAATTACCAAATACATCAACAACAAAAAATATTGTTGATTCCATGATCAAGAATATACTAAAAGAAAAAAATTATATATGGAATTATTAGATTGGATATATGGTTTATTAAATATTATTAATTTATATAAATAAATATATACTGAATGTTTAAAGATTATATATATGTGATTTATATAAATATAAGTATATATATATAATATTATTGAATATTCTTTCGAATAATCGAATCGAATATAATAATTTTCATATTCGTATTCGCATAATATATAAATCAAAATAAATATTCTTATTTGGATTCTTATTCTAATTTTTCGAATTCGAATGTCAATATACGGTCGAATCCGAGTCGAATCAAAAAGATTCACTTTTTTACACCCCTAGCTCTCAGTATCTCTCTCTAATTTCTTTGAAATAGCTAAGTAGCGAAATGATTAAAATTAGCTAGATAAAAGTGGACTTCATTTGTGCTTTAGCAATTGATTAAAAATAGCTTGAAGTCCATTGCTTTGGACATCAAAAATGAAAAAGAAAATGGGCTCATTTTGGGCTCCAATTTTAATAGACAATTCATTTACATTTTTGAGGAAATTCAACCATATACCCTCTTTTTTGAAAAAATACCAAAAATATGCTCTTATCACAAATATACCTACTTCTTTTATTTTTACGCTCCAACTTATTTTTTGATTATTTTTATATTTCTTTTTGTTTTTTCTTGTTCTGTATTCTTTTTATATATTATATATGTTGTTTCGATGTTGTTTCAATTTGTTTCATTGTTGTTTGAGTTTTGTTTCTTAGTTGTTTCTTTTGTTGTTTCGATGTTTCAAAACAACTTTTACCTATTTTTATTCTACTTTTTATTCATGTATTGTTTTGTACATTGTTTCTATTGTTTCTGTGTTGTTCTATAATATTTTTAATGTTGTTCTAATAATCTTTTGTTGTTTTCATGTAGTTTTCAATGTGTAGATACAATTTTTACCTACTTTTAAGCTCTTTGTATTCATGTGGTATTTTTAATATATTTTTTACGTTGTTTCTAGGTTATTTCCATACCATTTTTAATGTTGTTCTTATGTTTATTTTCGTCTCCCACTAGTTTTTCGATGTTTAAATACAATTTGTACCTATTTTTAAGCTATTTTTGCTCATATTGTGTTTTCTATATTGTTTTAGTTTGTTTCTATATTGTTTCTTGGTTGTTTCTATGTGTTTTATGTTTTCATGCATTGGATCAAAAATTGAATTTGTTTTTTTACTCATGGTGTTTCTATATTTTTTCAAATTTATTTGATTTTAACATGTGTTGTTTTATATGTATATTTCTTATTTTTTTATAAGATTTGAGTATAAAATGGATTATTTAACGGGGCAAAATTTATTTTTCACTTTGAAATTTGATTAGAAGAAACATGTTTGAAACATCAAAGAAACAACAAAGAAACAATAAACATGTTTGAAACAACAAAGAAACCAACGTAAAAAATATCAGGAATTTTGGCGGGAGCGTATTTTTATCCAGAAAAAAGGAGAAAAACCGTATTTTTGTCAAAATCACCAAAAAAATGTATTTTTGAAATGAGCAGTAGATGGAGCGTATTGTGCGGGGATTGGACTTGAAAAATTGGGTATTCATGTTCTTTTCCCTACATTTTTGGGCCCCTTTTTTAGGAAATAATAATGTGTTTAGCTTTTCCTCTACTTTTTAAGAAAGTCCAATAAAATTTGGCTTTTTTTTTAAGAAAACGTTAAAAAAATAGTGAGGTAATTAGGGATGGCAAAATCGGGGAAACCATCCCCGTTGGTACCGAATAATATGGGATGGAGAATCCCGATTAATTAGGGGATGGGAGCGGGATGGGGATTCCCGCTTTTAAAGCCGGGGATGGGACGGGGATGGTATTTATATCCCCGCCCCCGTCCCAAAAGTCCCCCCGATTAGATGAAACGGGATTCCCGTCCCCGTTCATAGAAATATATATATATATATTATATTTATATATATTATTAATAGTCTACTAAAAATAGTTGTTAGTGAGAAGAATTTATGTTTATATATTTTTTTATTTTATTAAATTGTAAAATTAAACCTAAAAATGATGTGTTTTATATTGTAATGATTTTTAATTTTTAAAATTACAAGACTTTGTATTTTAAAAATTGTTGTATTTAATCAATTTGTTAAAGTATTTTATATTATGGAGTTATTATAAGATTAGCTAGTGATTCATGATATTTCATATATTTTAATTATTAATTTTTTTGTGAAAAAAATATTTTTTATTAATAAATACAAAACGGGGACCCCGATTCCCCATGGGGACCCCGTTCCCGAACGGGGATTCCCCATCCGTGCAGGATGCCCAAAACGGGGAATGGTATGGGGATGATATTTGAAATGGGATTACGGGACGGGGATGGTATGTCTCATACCACCCGCCCCCGCCCATTGCCATCCCTAGAGGTAATGTAGTAATGTTTTGAAATTTGGCCTTATAAAATAGGAGAAACTACTTATATATTTGAGGAAATTACATAGAATACCGATTTTTAAAAAAAAGACAAAAATACTCATTTATCACAAATCTACCCAACCCGGTCTGGATTTCACAAATATACCCACCCTATTACTTTTCTTTTCAGTTTTTACCCTCCTTCAATTTCTACATTTCCATAGAATCCAATAATACCTAACCATGGAATATTTCGACTCTTCCATCTATGCGACCATTGTCTTCTTCCTTTATTACATATTGCTCGATCAAGATCGGCTAAGCCAAAAATCGGCGCTCCACCCGAAGCCGACGACGCACTGACCTTTTTACTGGGCCACCTCCACCTCATGCTGGCGGCTCCCGCTGAACTTCCTCACATAAACCTAGCTTCCTGGCGGATAAATACGGCCCAATTTTCACGATCCGGCTCGGCATACGTCGAGCCCTGGTGGTGAGCGGTGGGAATTAGCCAAAGAATTGTTCACCACCTGCGATGTTGCCGTTTCGTCCCCCGTCGAGATTACGAGCCGCCAAACACTTGAGCCACGACTTCACCATGTTCGGCTTTGCTCCTTTACAGTAGATCTCTTGGCGAGCTTTATAAGTTGTGGAAGGAGAAGAAGTACGAATCGGGAGAGTGTTGGTGGACATGAAAAAGTGGTTCGGTGATTTGAATTTGAACGTGGTACTCGGGGTGGTGGCGGGAAGAGGTTTAATTACGGTGGAGGTGAACCCGATTTTTTGATTTTTTTTTTTTATTATTTTGTGATTTGAAGTTTTTTGTTTGTTTCGTTGTTGTTTGAAGTTGTTTCTTTTATGTTTATTTTGTTCTTTTATGTATTTTCCATATATTTGTTCTTTTTTATTGTTTTTGATTTGTTGTTTTATCTATCGATTTGTGTATTTTTTTATTTCTTTTGTAGTGAATGTGGGATTTTTTGTTGCTTGTTATGCCGTTGTTGGGAAGGTTATGGACGTTGAAGCGTTCAAGATAGAGAATGAACAAGAAAGACTCAATAATCTGCTTCACAATCATGCTAAGTTGAAGCGCAAAATGGTGATGCGATGACAACGACATTGAGTTTCTACCTCCACTTCCTAATCATTTTAGAGAATTGTTGTTACGTAAATCTTAATAATGATGTGTCGGTTGAAACATGTAAGAAACATAAATTAAACATGTAAGAAACAATTGTGAAACAGGGGATCATGTGATAAAAGTTTGTAGTAAATTGCTTTTAAATTTAGAGAAATAGTGTAGTTTTTCCCCATATACTCTTGACTTTTTAGTTCATGTGATATACATTACGGTTTCATTTACATAAGAAAGAAGTTTTACCTCATCCAAATATGATTACATTGATTTAGAACCTTTATTGAGTAAGCGATTTGCATCTTGAGTTGGTAAACATGTGTGCGAGAAAGAGAATGATATCGCAGAGTTTCAAAGCATGCCGGATCTCGGTCGTAATAGTAAGAGAAATTACATGAGGCAACCTCAGGAGAGGTGATCGAGGAAAAAACAGATGCGAGAGATGTTTATCATTTAATTCGATCAAAATAAAGATTCAAAAGGAAGTTCCATCTGAATTAGTGAGCAACATTTGAGGACGGAAAAAACTCCAAGAACATGATTAAGAAGATCATATGCATCGAGAATCGCAGAGTTGAGCATGCAAAATCTTGTAATTTTACTAGTAGTTTTAGAGAATTGTCAATGTAAGTCTTGTCAATGTAAGTCCGCATGCGTAATCTTGAACTAAAGATCTCACGTCTTTTGAAAGCAAAGTTGTTACTAGTAGGTCTTTCACCGCTATAGTTGATGCATTCAATAATTCTACGATGTTGGAAGTTAATACAAAGTATTTTTTGGTCTGACAGTGGAGTCGTGTCCATTTCTCGTAGCGAGATGATGGACAAGTAAGCTCAAATTTTTTCGAATTGAATTTGTTGTTCCAACATTTCTTTTAAGTATTTGAATGTGCGATCCATTGGAATCAATATTCTTGTTATCTCAAAGTTGGTATACTCTCTATTTTCTTCCCATTGTCCATTGTGGCATACCACAACTGAGATTTTCACCATGCAACTGTGGAATGCAATGAAAAATTGACTAAGTGAAACATATAAGAAACATAAATGAAACAGGTATGAAACAGCAAAGAAACAACAAACATGTTTGAAACAACAAAGAAACAACAAAGAAACAAAAAAGAAACCAACGCAAAAAATAGCGGAAAATGGGTATTTTTGTCAAAAATCGTGAGAAAGTGGGTATTTTTGTCAAAAATCGGCGGAAATGGGTATTTTTGTCCAAAATCATGGAAAATAAACATTGTGCATGGATTGAGTATGGAAAATGGGGTATTTATGTCCTTTTCCCTATATATTTAACAATTAAAATGGGCTAAGAAATCTAATTGGGTTTGTAAAATTTCAAAAAAAAAACGAATAATTAGACTTAACTAAGAAAGTGAACTCAATATCTTAATAGCATTCGGACTTGCCTCACATTAAGTCTATAAATTTATGACTTATTAATTGTTATATACCCACAACCCTCTCTCTACTCTTTTTTTCCCTCCCTTCTCTCTAAAAAAACCCCCAAAACCCTAATCTTTTTTTTTCTTCTTCTCCTCCTCCACACCAGCCCCCCCTTCCACCTCTTTAATTTCTTATGGCGGTGATGGCCAAATATTCGATCAGGCGAGAATCCCCTACAATATTTTTCTTCTTTGGTTCAAGATCCAGGGCTTTGGGGTTTCTTCATGGTGGCAGGCCAATAGTAGGCGATTGTCGGTTGTGGGGAATGGTGGTGTCGGGGTGTGGTTATGGATTCGGGGAGGAAAGACCCATTTTTTTTCGGTATTCGGTCGTTCGTTTGGGTTGGTGTAAATTATTTTTGTCTTTGTTTTCCGGTTGATTTGCGAAACTCATACGTGTGTTTTAAAGTTGGTAGAAGACTTATATCTTTTAAAGTTTGTTTTCAACACAATATGCATTATAAGTTTATTTTAGGCTTTAATGAATAACGAGAAAATAAATTTATAGAAATGTAAATTGCATAATTTAAATGACACAATATTTTATAATGGTTTGAGGGTGTAGTAATCCCTCTAATCCACTTTTCTCCTGCAACAGGATGAATCCACTAAGTATCTGGGTTAATATTCTCAGTACAAAGTACAACAGTCGACATCGCTTTGCACATATAACCTAACGCTTCGACTCAAATTCTTCATAAGAGTTGATCCCATAGCTCTTTTGTTACTCCGCAACCGATTCTGCAAGACTTAATCACATAGTCCTCTTACTTTGTTCATGTTCGTAAGAACCTCACCACTAGTTATTCACTTCAAGGAAAGATGAATCCCAAATTTGTTTCTTCAAAATGTTTCCTTTTTAACTTATTCAACAACCCAATTCTTCAAATGAATGAACACAGGTTGCTATACGAGTTTGAATGTTGCTTGAAAGTTCTTGAAAGAAATTGGAATTTTTGCTTGATAGTTATTAATGTCGTTTTATATCATGTCATGTATTTCTCTCACGAAAATTCCTCGATCCTTTATAAGTAAGATTTGAATTTTGCACGTTGAAGAGATAGGCCAATTTCAAATCAAAGCTGTTGGGCCGGTTGGCATATCCTTTTGTGCGGCCTTGATGTTGATCTTTCATGGTATTTTTCGAGTATGGCGAGTCTGAAATCTCTGACAATGCTTAAGTCTTCTTATTGGCCATACTCCATTGCTCTTAATTAAATGCTATGCTCTTTTTGGTCAAATATCATACTTTGTTTTCTTCAAATGAAAATCTTTCTTGATATCTGTCCAATGGATGTCTCCCGTTGACTTGAGATAGATAGCGCAAACTTTCACTTGGTGACACTTTCGATTCTTTTGAAGTTCAAGTCTTTGGAAGTCTTATGAACTTGAGTTATTGTCAGTCTTACTGCATTACTTTGACTTGATTTGTAAGTCTTATGAATATCATAAACTCAATGTTTGAGAGTCTTCTCGCAATATGATTTACTCAATTGGAAGTCTCATGCCTTCTTGCATAACTCTTGAGAGTCTTTTGATCTTTCACTCGGCTATATTTCACAACTTACTTCTTATCTATTACATAAAAATTGCAAGTACATAATTTACAATATTTTGGGTGTCAATATTCTAATATAAGTTTTCTAAGCATAATTAAAATCTATATAATAGATTTTCTAACAATTTTTCCCTTTTTGATGATTTCAAAACTTAACAACTAAAAGAAATGATAGAATATTCGTTTTATTAATTTCTTTTTGGCACTTACAAAAATTTTAAAAACAAATTTGCAAAAAGATACAAAAGATCGGTTCCCCTATCACTAATCTAGATCAGTTCCCCTATCACTAATATCATGAATTTTACCCTTCGAGATAACTGTTCATCATCTTCTTCTTTGAAGTTAACTAATGGGTTATCTCTCCAATATCGAAGAGACCTCCTTGGGGGTTGAGGACTTACATATTTTCCTCTGCCTCAGGAGTGCCTCTTCCTCTTGCTTCTCTCCGCCACTTGCCAACTCTTCTTTGGGAGTTTGTCTATAGAATCCTTCCCTTGCATAGGGAATTCTTGTCCTTTAGGAAGTTGAGTACCTTGCACCACGCCCAATACAAATCCCATCCGACTTTTCTTGATAAGACTTTGTAAACATCTTCGAGAATAGAGTTTCAAACACATCATCATATTTGTCTGCATCATTTGGTGATATGCATGCTACCTATCCTTTCCATTAGGCTCTCAATCTTTTGCTCTTGATCCTACTCAATTACAATAAACCCAACCATCTGTTTCCTTGCATACTCAGGCAGTTGAGGCTTATTAGGTGTAATAGCATATGTTGAAGGCATATCTTCCCCCTTTTGGCATCAACAAAGGAAGCTTGGAAGTTCTCTATCAAAAAATTGAAATAGTTGTATTAGAAGCATTATTTGTCTTGTGAGTTCAATAATTTATACGGATACCATCCAACTTGATTAAGCTCAATCCACGATTTCTTCTAATTTATCATCTTTGTCTTTTCTTTAAAAATTCATATCGGTGTCTTCCATCATTAATCATGTTGAAGTAGTCCTTTTGGCGACTTTCATAGGCTCCATGAGTTAATTCCCAATCAATCATCTCTTTGTCAAAGGCATTGAAGGCATGCATCTCGATAGTTTGAAGTTGGATAACTTCTTTAATCAACTCATTTATTCTTAAGAATCATCCATTGACATCTCTATGCACAACAACACCTTTATTGTCCACAAAATGGGATAGAGATGTCAATCTATTCTCTTAATAGTCCATCTCCTAAAATACGTTGAAAGGCTCTTTTGGGCTTATTTGCAAGTCGAATGTCATCACTTTGGGAGTAAATTCAAACTTTGTTGGTTGACAATAAAGGTTGTCTTTGCGTCATGAGTTATTCTTCATTTCTTTCTTCCTCTCGAATCGAGAAAATAAGACTTCTTGAACATCATTTAAGTCATCCGAGGAATTATGATCTTTAGCTCTTTTGACTCGTCCAGGATTTCTTTACCCTACTAATTTTGGTCTTGATTTTTACGCTTGAGAGGGAGGATGGGAGAGTTATTCCCAAGATCTATGGGGTTCGACCTCCTTCCCCCTCGACGGGTTAGCTTCATTGGCGAGATAAAGATGTGTTAGCTACTTAATTGAGTGTGCCTCGAGTTGTTTTAACAACTTCATTGGCAATACTAGATGATGCATTTACATCTTGATTACAGAAACACCGATTGTGTTAACAACTTCATCCATACGAAACAATTTTCCTTAGTGAACCCACCAAGAAAAATCTAAGTTTCGCTCCATTCTCGCTTCTTCTATATTTGTCTCAATTATTTCCAAAACTTCCGTGTTTGCATCGAGTTGTATTTCGTTGCCATATCCGACTTGCTTTAGAAGTGCTTTTGGCAATCGGAAAGTGTGTGGAGTTGTAGTAGACCAATTTACAAGATACTTATTTTTCTTTCTTATGCACGATAAGACAACTTCATTTGATTCTATTTCTTTGGTTTGTCATCTTCCTTGTCGAATCCAAGCTGTACATCCTTTGTCGAATTGATCGATACTTAACTAATTGAAGTTATCCTTCTACATATGCCACATCTTTGATCTCTAGACCATTCTTTTTGATTGATCCAATTCCTTTTATTTACACTTGAGCTTTATTTCCACCTAAATATGTCTTTTGCTCCATTTTCTTCTTTGAAATATGACAAATGACTTTTATTTCGATAATGTGTCTTGAAGAGCCGTTAATCATGTACCAGGTTCCTTGGTTCTCAATCATCCTATGAACCTAATCTTCTTGTTCTTTTGCCATTAGACATGAGTGATTCTTTCTCACTTTAGATGAGTAATCTCCTTCCTCAGTTTCTGACTCATCTGTTTCTTAGACATATGAGTTCTTTCTTCTTTCTTATCTTTTTTTCTGAAGACTTTCTTCTCTTCATCATATATGTATTTGTTTACGGTGGGTGTGGACGAGTCAAGTTGCATAATATCATGTATTTTTGAAGTTCCACGAGAGATCCTTAATCTTCTTGGTTGACTTTTCTCGTTTCTTGTCTTTTGTTGGTGCATAGTATCTTACGGAGGTTTCACCTTTTCTCTTATGAATGGCCTTATAGAACTTGTTGAATTTTTGATCATCGAGCTAGTTCCTTCTTGTCAATGATTCATTTGACTTTTTGGATTTGTGTCTTTGGTAACAAATATCTCATCTTGTTCATTTTTTTCAAATCAAACTCATAAGCTTTGAGATCTCGGAATAACTCATGGTTTGTGACTTTTTAAGATCCATGGAATGTCTCAAAGTAATGACCTTTATCTCCCATTACGAGGTATAACTATTATAATATTTATACACATTTTCTTATGTGTATATTCTTTTCCCAAAGCGAGATAACTCATTCGTAATTTTTGTGAATCGGTATCCGGTGATCCAATTATTCACCGCTTTCATTTTGAATTTTTCGTACTTTTGGACAACAATGACCATGAGTTTTCCTTTATTTGCTCTGTTCCTTCACATATCTTAGTGAGCTTGTTCCATATTTCTTTGGCTATTTTGCAAGATTTTGATTTGTTGAACATGGATTTATCCAAAGTTTTATATAATATATTCTTGGCCACCTTTGTTCAAGCTATGTCTTTTTCTATCCTTATTGGTCCATTGATGCGAGGATTCTCAACGTCGCTCCACCACTTGCATCAATGTTGACCTTTTGGATCTTGATTGCACCATCTTCAATGATAAACCACATTTTATCTGCGGTGCGAGAGAGATGCGCTGCATACAAATTTTCCGATCATCAAATTCTTCAATAGTAAACATGGGAATGCGAGATAGATTTTGCAGTAATATCGATTTTTTTAGTATATTTAATTTTATTTATATTATTATCATTCTTTTTATTAATTTAATTATCTTATTAAGAAGGTCCAGGGACCAAAAGTATCATCGGGGTGAACATGATCTATAAAGTAAGCGGCGGTCGAGTAAAAAGTAAATTACACGTTGAATATTTGTTATTATGCCTATTGATGTATTTAATTTTGAGAAATGTGTCCCCATTGAGCGGGTTAAAAGCCCACCCCATATTTATTAACACTTTCGGGTTGAGAAGTCGAGCAAGGATTGGAGGCGGTGGATGCTAAGTCAATAACTTTATTTATTTTAAAACTTTAGGAATATTTTATTTTGTTAACAAATTTTAGTTAATACTTTATTTTGGAGGTGATGTTTGGGATCGAATCAAAGTATTTTTGTTTTAATTGGATGCAAAATTTTTAATCATATGTTATCTTTTTAAAATTATCTTCTTTTAATTAAGTTATTAGTCTTTTTTGTTGAAATATTTCTACTATTAGAAAATTTTGGTCGTTACAAGTGGTATCAGAGCAGGTCTACGGTTCTGTAGACTTGTTAAAAAGAATATGTCTTTTTTTTAAATATTTAAAAAAATAGTATAGTGACATCTATCTCCGCCATATCTTCTTAGGATTCCTCAAGGTATGCAAATTATTATGCCATTACTCAATTTAATCATGATATGCTATGTGACAATATTATGCAACACATATTATTTTTGTCATTATGTCTTATTGCTTTTATTGAATACTTCTTATTGTATGTGCACTTGCTATATTAGAAGAACGAACTCTAGGCTTCTCGCGTAAAAAAAAGAAAAAAGAGACTTATAATGAATCATGTTGACTTAATAGTAGTAATATATAGGGGGGATCAATGAGACCACATATTAACATTCACTCCTTCACATCCCCACCACCGTTTTCCACCGTCTCCGACCTCGACGCTACCCCAAACCAGCAACCTCACTCACGGGGACCTCTCCCTGACCAACCCCTAACTATTTCTAGCCACTTCGCCCGAAAATACACGCACACACAACTCACGCACACAGGCGACACTCTGTGCATCTCCGCCACTTACCACCAACTCAACCCAACCCCAAATACCTCCTACACTGACATGGTGGCCTCGGTGACGTGAACGGAGAGAGTAAAGAGCATAACGGGAAAGAGATAAAAAAATGGCAAAAATGGAAAAAACAATTCGTAAAACTTTCAACTTCGATTCATGGCGGACACAAACTCCAATCACAAAATTGATTGGTGAGATTTGAAGCCCTTGAAGAGAAGAAGAGAACGGTATAAAGCTCATAAATTTTGGTCCAGGTGGATCGTCGGGAATCGGCCAAAGATGGCGGCACCGGTGGTCGGGATAGGGTTTTTAGCAACGTCTCGGGAGGTGTCGCTAGAAACCTAATTGAATGGGCTTTCTAACGGTATAAGATTTGTGAAAATCAATGGTCGGATCTCCGTACATCTTGTAGGTCCCAAGGGGTGTAAGTGTAAGGTTTAGAAGGGGGTTGAATAAATCTTACCAAATTTTCGATTTAGTCCTTTTAAATATACTGAGTTGATACTACAATTTTGTGTCCTTGATGGATGATCAATTTAGTCAATCAGTAGAGTTAGTCTCTCAATGAGACTCAACCGATTTGTTGATGGAATAACTCATTTGTTGGCTTTAAATTAACTCAATGTGGTTTTGTTTTTATTGGAAGACTTAACACCCTTAAGTTTGATTAAGCAAGGATTTAGTGCTTGATTTAGTACTTATAGATTATCAAGTGGATAGCAAATATGTCGTGAGAATTAAACAATTAAGATCACGAAATTAAAAATCTTGAAATGTTAATGACACAATGAAATTTTTATAGAGGTTCGAAGATGGGGTAATTCTTCTACTCCTCTCTTCTCCAACTCTGGAGGAATCCACTAGGTAATGATCAAGTATACAAAGTGGTAAGTACCCGGATACAAGTCTTGATCACACGGTGACTTGATCCTTTGGGACTCGATCTGGAGACGCCTTGATCACTCGGTGGCTTCTCGTGCGACTCGGCTTCTTCTTCACAGGCAATTTGCCTTGCTACTACTGACTCACTTGCTCAAGCTCTTTGGATTTGATCACGAAGCCCTCCAAAAGCTTAAGACTTGGTTCGACCTTAAACCTTCCTACAATCCTTCGTGGAATGTAGACCCCTTGTTTTTTAGTATGTTCCTCTTCAATCGATTGAAGTTATCTTTCCTTCACGGGTAAGTGTTGGATTGATGTTCTTCGTAGTGTAGGCTTGAGAATTGAGAATGTTTCGGACTTTCTAATAATTGCTTGAACGTCTTTAGTTTGGTCAGAACTTGTGTCACACTTGTGTCTCTCATGTGTCTCAAATAAACTCCTCGGCCTTTTATAGTGATCTTTCAAAAATTTGCCCGTTGAAGAGATAGGCTTATTTTTGAAAGTCACTTGCGTCGTTGGCTTGTCTTGTTGCGATCCTTGGAATTGCTATTTCCTCGTATGAATTGTTCTTTCACCTTTTGAGTTCGACACGGTGTAGTGCTTCCCATTGGTTCATTCCTTTTGCACGCAAGGGACCGAGCACTCGAGAAAGGTGATATGGAGATATTACTTGTTTAAGTAATTCTCTTGATTTACGTACAACGGATCTTTTCTGATTATCTCGACTTGATCGCATTTCTTTGCTTTCCCAGGTGACTTAGAGTCGACTTCCAATCATTGGATGACTCTTCATCACTCACTTCAACTTGAGACTTGGCTTTCTCGAGTTGAGTTTGGTGATACTCCACTGTTGCATCTCACCGCTTCTTCGATAGAGTTCGTCTACTCTTCTTTGCCATACTCAATTTGTCTCGAATGAGTCTTCCTTCTAGTCTTGATTTGTCTTCTTGCATGTTAGGGCGTGGCGACTTAACTCGGCTTGGCTAGCTCTATTTATTACAATGCACTTTACAACAAGAATTGGGGTGCCAACTTCCTATTCTAAGTTTTACATGGCATTCATTAAAATCTAAACAATAAATTTCCTAACAATTTCCCCCTTTTTGATGATGCCAAAACTTAAACCATTCAAAAATGCAAATAGCAAAGATACATACAGATAGTGTATTGACATAGAATGTATGCTTAGAATCAATTCTTTTATTGATCATAACATTCTTGTTCTTTTACACAAGCTGTTTTACAAGGTGTATCAAAGCACATATTTGTCTACACGAGAAAATAAAGAATTTATAGCTTTATTACGGAAGACTTACATTGTATGTATTTACATAATAAAATACACGAAGGGTGGACAAAGACAACACTTCATCTCCTTTGTCATCTCCTTCTTTCATCTTGTTCAACATATTCTTCTCTTCTTCTCTTTTTCTCATCGTCATTGCCTTCTTTTTCTTTTCATATGCCTTCTTGTGACTTCATCTCTTCTTAATCTTTCTGTCTTTCCTCCCATAGCCGAGTTTGTCTCTTGTTTTCTTCTTCTATTCTTTTTGCATACTCGGCGTTACTTTTAGCCACTTGCAAATTTGCTACTTGGTCAAGACCAGCCCAAGAGATCCCTCCTTTCTTGCCTCGGATCTACGTATTCGATGTTTTTGGGGAGAGGCCAGTCCGAGCTTCTTCCTCTACCATCGCTTCTTCCTCTACCTGGGCGTGCATCTTTGTCGGTCTTTGGGTCTTCTTTTTCATTTGAGTGACCGGCGGAGTGACCAATGAGATGATAGGTAGTCTGCTCGTGTCGCTTCTTCACATAACGTGAGACCCTTTTCCCAAGATACAAGTCCCAAGCTTGAGCCATGTAGACATATTTGCAAAGTATCCTTGATTCGAGCGTTTTAAATTCATCAAGCGATCGTGGCTGTCCGACATCCGAGATGGCATAAGTATCTCTGTCTCTTTGGAATGCCTCCATGTTGTTTCAAGATGTTCATAACCCGGGCATCCATTCTTTCTTCCACTTCCTTCATCCCCGCTTCAATTGTTTTTCTCTTTTGACCATGGATATAGCGAGTGTTGGAGTGGTAGAGTCACGGGGAGTTTTTTCAGCGATAATGTCATTTGTGACAGGACCCTTCTGTTGGGGGTTTGTGCAATCATTAAGGTCACATCTTTCGATCCTTCCCCCTCGCCAGATTTTCCTTTCTTTTGTTTCTGCGCTTCCTCATAATTTGTCTTTCCTTCACAATCGCATCATCTTTTTCGGATCTTTTCGTGCTTTAAGGTATTCCTCTTCCCCTTTTTGGCATCATCAAAAGAGAGAGGGACACTGAAACATCGCAAGCGGGAAGTCGAGCCTGCTGCGATGGTAGAGTTCGTCTCGAGTCTGCTGCGAGTATGCAACACGAAATTCGGATCGAGTAGCGTTGGACTCTGCTTTGAAATCGGCTTCATCTCGGCCATGAGAAGGCTGAATTTTGTATTCATGGTTTCTTCCAAACGTAGATCACTCTTGTTTTGCTCACGCAATGACTTTATCTCGGCAATGTGTGGTTCATGCATGTGCTCAATATGTTCTTTCAACTTCGTTTTTGCATCGGCATTTTCGACTCTCCATACCAGGCTGACTTGTTGAACAATGTCTGAAGTATCTAACTTGTTCCACACGCATTGTTTTTTCTTTTTGCCACCATTCCCGATCTCCGATTGTTATGCCTCTTAAATCGTGATAAGATTGGCATCTCTGTTGTCGCCGCATGTCCATAGAGGCACGATGCCTCTCCATCCGTCCAATCTCAACGAATAATGCCTTGAACACTTCGCGGACTTTGATTCTCGATTCCTCCGTTGCGGTGATGGCCATGCAAAGCATCAAAATCATAATCGCAGGAACAATGGTGCACGATGGAAAACGGAGCTGGTACATGGTAGCGTGCGCGCTCGTTCTCGACTCTTCATGGAGGTCGGGTACCTCCAGGGGGAAAAAGGAAAAGATTCTATAAAGGATTCATCACCGCCAACCGGGATTTGTTCGATGATGAGCGGTGAAGTTCTTTTTGGAATCGACCCTGCTGCGACTTGAGGAGCTGCGCGGTGGACTGGTTGTGGGGTTTGTTGTGAAGTGGACCCGACTTGAGCCTCGGTATCTCAACGGCTTCGATGGTCTGGTGATTTCTCCAATTGAGTAGAGGCGGTCCTCGGCCTTATCGAGCGTCATCGGACGATGATGAGATTTCCATTGGTGGCTCATCATCAAAATTAAAGGTTTGACGAGTAGTCTTGGGAGACTTGCTCGTGCTTGGAACATCCACAATCGAGTCTTTTGGATCTCAGCCACCGGGATGACTCAACTTTTTCTTTGCCTTCGATCCCGAAAGGTTACATCGGGATTATCCTGGGAATCATGAAGCGCTTATCTCCTTTTCGGATGGGTCGATGATAGCGGGAGGGATGTTATCTACTTGACTTCTTTACCCGGGGAAGTCTCAACCTCCCGTGGGCCTTCATTACCTCCTGCAGTCTCAAGCGCGGCGAGGCACTGGACCTCCCTTTCGACGGTGTCGGTATGTCTTAGGGTCTTTCGTGGTGGCATCCATTGGAGTCTCAACCCCATGGATTGCACTTTCATCGCCAGTGTTAACTCCGGGGATGTTCCTTCCCGTGCCTCGATCAGATCGTAGCGGCGTCATTAGCCTTCAGAGCGATTGACACTCACCGAGACGATCTCAATTATCGAGCTTCGTTGATGGCAACTTGCTGTTCGTTTGGTGGTTGTACTTTATCCACTTCGCCTCCTTGATTCATTGTGGAGTCATCTGCAAAGCATTCTCCGACCTTGCTTTGCGTGGGAGGTTTCCCCCTCGGCGCGCACCGAGTGACTTGAATGGGGTCACTCGTCTCCAAACTCCCATTGTTGCTATTGAGTGTTCGATCGTTGGGGCGGTGGTAAGACAACTTCAATAGGGGTTGGCTCGACCGGGGTCCCCACTATCCCGTTTCATCGCCATGTCCCTTATTGCCTTCTTCCGAGTGAGTGGGGAGGTGGTGGCAGCAACAACGAGTGGTGATTTCTTGAACCACTCCCATTGGATCAATGTCGGTGTGTTCGGAGGACTCTCCTGGTCCCTCCATCAATCTTTGCTCGGGAAGGATTCGGATTCGTGCAATGCTTGCTGCATTTTGCAACTCTACGTGGCAAAAAAGATTCTCCAGGATCCTCATCACTGCATCGGAGAAGACATCAAGGAGAGGATGTGTGTGTTCGGGTGCGGAGATAGGCGATCTTTGGCCTTCTCACGTGCCTCGCCTTCCTCTGCTGTTTTTCCTTCTCCTTGTCCTTGAATATCTGCGGGATGTCGTGCAATTGTCTTCATCCGGTCTTTGGGATTACAGTGGTTAGTCCAAGGAAATTTAATGAGTTCCTCTTCTTCTTCTATAAACTCGGGCCGTTGGAACTGTTCCCTTGATTTACTCAATTTCCATTTCCTCCACTCACGCAGACGATTTTGGATGTCGGGTAAGGTGGAGATAGGATCATCACATCACTATCGGCTCTACCACCTTCTTCTTGTGTTTCAATTTGTGTGGGCAACAATGTGTCTTGAGTTGCCTCTGCTTGATCGCCTTCAGCAGACTTGGGCTGTTTCATCAATTACATCCGAGACTCTACTTCTCCAGCAGTCCCGATATCTGCTCCACCGAGTGGCCGACTCGGCCGGTTTCTCAAGCTCGGAGTGCTTGATGATTCTTCTTTGTCTCCTAGTTTGTACGAGAGGGATTTTCGGTTGAGACGATTCCTCGAGTCTTGGGCGGTGGGGGGGTCTTGGTGTCGTTTTACGAGGAGCCGCTGGCCATCTTGGCTTGTCGGTTCTCCTCTTTTTGACGATCGGAGAAGGTATTTGAGTGTCCTTCTCGACGGCCGCTCTTTGGGACAGAGACACGGCTACGGGCGGTGACTCTGCAAGGCGGGAGCAAGTTTGACTTTCTTTGCTTTGGGGCGATTTTTTTGCGGCCGCAGGGGCGCTTTTTCTTCTTGGGTGGAGAGAAGGAAACATTTGTATCTTGGTGGTGATTCCCCTCACTCGTGTCGGCCTCTCTTGGCGTAGGCTCTCTTGTCAGTGCGCCTGAGAGGTTTGCTCAACATCCTCTTGTTAACATGGAATGCCTTCCCATGTCTAAGAGGGACTCCTTTCACCTCTATCACCGGCCAATCACTGGCCATATCCTAGGGATCCTCCAAATGTGCCATCTTCCTTGAAGGATTTGTTCCCTACGCTCGCGAGTCCTTTGTAGACAAACTCAGCCCGGGATTTATTTTCTTTTCTTCGATGATCGTAGCCATTACGATCGCTTAGTTTTTTTGATTGGTCAAAGTCGCCAAATTTGATGTCAATACATTTGGCAACTATGTCCAACGACTTGTGATAATCCTCCTTGGCCAGATCTCTTGTTTCTTTGTGTACACAATTTTATCAAGATAGTCGGGCTTGGCTATTTCTTTCCAAGTATCGCCCAAGTTTACATCACTTCGTTAATTTCGAGGCTCCTTCGGTTGGTAGTGGCGAGTGTTGACCAAATCCTTGGCGAGAGATAGTCACCGCTTTCCGTGAACATATGACTTTATTCCTTCATCGTGAATCTCGGCATTCACGTAGAATTGTGCGATCTCCTCCACATAGGTCATCGGATATTCTAACGTCGAAACGGTTTTATTTCGGTCGTTTCTAATTTCTCAGCAATTTTCTTCACTAGGGTGTCGTCGGACCCTGTTTTCACCATGCCATCGAAATCCACGTGGGAGACCCGGTGTGGATTTGCTTCCTAACTTGGTAAAATCATAGGTTGGTGCCATTTTTCAGGATTTTATCAAAGAAAAACTTAGAGGTTGATTTGCGATAGATAGATAGGGTTTCGAGAGAATTTTTGCCTTTACTTTTGAGAGAAGAAAAATGAACAGTTTTGGTAGTGTGAGAGAGAAACGGACGGAAATGGTTTAAGTATGGTTTATGAAAGGGCGTGCGGGTGGTTTTGAAATGTGATCGAAATCAATGGCTTAGATTTTGCACGCCTATTTAGCATTTAATGTCTCGTATTTAATGCGGCAAGCATTTATATCTAATCATAGGCTTGGTGTGCGGCTTTATGTCTGTACACATCATCATTATGCCGACGTATTCCTTAAAAACATTCCCGCTTAGTCAAACGATTTGCGTTTTTGTCACTTTGCTCATAAGTGACTCGGCTTATCCTTTAGCCGATTTAACTCTTCTTCTTCTTGAGTTCTCTTAGTGACTCACCTAATGGTGACTTGGTATAGTTTGTCTTTTCCGTCTGACTAATTTACTTAGGTGATTTGTGAGTTGACTCTTTTCCTTTTTGTGTTCCATTTCTTTTCTTTGATTCTTCCGAGTGTCACTCACTCAATTAACCCCAACTCATGTTTGAGTTCTTCAAATCTTGACTCACATAATGGTTTTGTGAAGATGTCGGCTAATTGTTTATCGTTGAGATATATTCCAAGATGATGTCCTTCTTTTCAACATGATCTCTTATGAAGTGATATCGACATCGATATGCTTTGTTCTTGAGTGCAAAGACAGGATTTTGAGTAATGGAAATTGCACTTGTGTTATCACACATGATTGGAATTTCTTTTTCCTCAACTTCATAGTCTCTCATTTCTTTGTCTCATCCATCCATAGGACTTGGGCACAACTTTTGCCCCGCAACTATGTATTCTCGTCACGGTGTAGAGGTGGCTATGGAATTTTGCTTGTTGCTAAACCGGAAATCACTGTTTCCTAGCATTTGACATGTCCCTCAAGTGCTCTTCTGTCCACTCTGCATCTAGCATAGTCGAATCGAATAGCCAATTAGCTTGAATCCACCTTCCTTTGGATACCATAGGCCTACTTCTTGGCTTCCTTTCAAGTATCTCAATATTCTCTTCTTTCTTTGTCATATGGCTCTCTTTTGGAGCAGATTGAAATCTTGCACTGAGACACCTACAAAGAAAGGTGATGTCCGGCTCGCTTCTTTGTGAGATAGAGCAATGATCCAATAAGTGCTATGTATCTTGTTTGATCTACTGAGCTTGCCATCCTGCATCCATGTCTATTTTGTGATGTATTCATTGGTATTTTCACGAAGACTTCTCCTCCATACCAAACTTCTTCATTAAATCTACGGTGTATTTTTTTGACTTATGAAGGTTCCATCATTCAAATTTGTTTCACTTGGAATCCAAGGAAAAATGTCACTCTCCCATCATGCTCATTTCAAATTTACTTTGCATGAGGTTTGAAAATTTTTCACACGACTCTTTGTTTGTAGATCCAAAAATGATGTCATCCACATATATTTGAACAAGCAAAGTATACTCTTTTTGTCTTGAATTAAAAGTGTTCTATCTACTTTTCCTTTTGTGAATCCATTTTCGTTAGGAATTGTGACAAGGTATCATACAATGCTCGTGCCTGTTTCAATCCATATAGAGCTTTCTTGAGTTTGTATACTTTATCTCCAAGAGTCTTCTCGCTCAAATCCTCGGAGGTTGTTCAACATACACTTCTTCTTCCAATAAACCATTTAGAAATGCACTTTTTACATCCATCGATATACGGTGAAATTCTTGTGAGTCGCATAGGCAAGAAACATTCTTATAGCTTCGTCTTTCTACGAGAGCAAATGTTTCATCAAAATCTATTCCTTCTTCTTGGCAATATCCTTTGGCTACTAATCTTGCTTTGTTTCTTACCACGTAACCTTCCTCGTTCATCGCTTATTTTCGAACACCCATTTGGTGCCGATAACATTTTGATGTATGGGTCTTTGCACTAATTCCTATACTTTATTTCTTTCAAACTCGATTCATCTCTTCTTGCATAACTTGAATCCAATGTGCGTCGTCCAATGCTTGTAACACATCTTTGGGCTCTATTTTGCGAGATGAAGCATGTGAACATAGCTTCTTGTTGAGTTACGGATCTTGTTTTTACACCTTCTCTTATGTCTCCAATGACAAGTTTCGTGGATGGTCTCTCGGCCATCTTACATCGAGGTTGGAGTAAGTTAGTTTGGATTTGATTGTCTTGCAGGATTGTGTTCTTTGTGGTCGCTCTCTCGTGATCACTTATTCGCAAATTTTCCATTGTTTTTGAGATTGACTATATCATCTTCTTACGAGTTTATAGTTCCAACTTGACTTGACAATAGGGACTCTTCTCGCATGGTTGGATGACTCAACTTATCGGTGACTCTTCAATGTCTTCTCCATTTACATTTGGCTCATCGAATACCACATGATGGATTCTTCCGCAACCATAGTCCTTTTGTTGAGTACTCTGAGGCTTTGCTTTGTGAGTATCCTAAAGATACCTTCATCGCCTTTAGCATCAAAAGCCTTTAGATTGTCTTTGCCATTGTTGTGGATGAAGCATTTACATCCAAATATTCGAAATATGCAACAATTGGTTTTTTCAGTCCAAATCTCATAGAGGAGTCTTTGTCGGTACCGTCTTTTATCATACATCTGTTTTGAGTGTAGCAAGTCGTGTTGATTGCTTGACCCCAAAATCTTTTTTGGTAACCCCTTGACTAACATGGTCCTTGTCGCTTCTTTGAGTGTTCTGTTCCTTCTTTCTCGCAACTCCATTCTCTTTGTGGAGTCCTTGCTGTGATAGTTCATGACCAATACCATTTTCAATACAACATCGAGTTATTATTCTATTGACAAACTCGGTTCCTCTGTCGATCTTATTTTGATAATGGTTTGGCTCTTCTCGTTTTGAATCCTCTTCATCGAGTTGTGGTAGTTTTTGTAGAGTTTCTTTCTTCTTACACATGAATATTGTCCATGTATATCTTGAGTAGTCATCTACTACCACCAAGGTGTATTTCCTTCCACTTATCTGTTTGGTTCCACAGGGCCAAATAGATCCATATGTAGCAGATGCAATATTCTTGTTGAAGATGGGCATGTCTTTTCTTTGAATGATGACTTGATTTGTTTTCCTTTCGACATGCGTCACATATACTCTCCTTTTTTATATCCGAGTCGGAAGTCCTTCCACAAGATTACTTCTTGCAAGCTTGTTATTCGTTTTGAAATCTAGGTGACTCGCTTTTTGTGCCACGACCTAACTTGATTCATTTGTGCTCTTTGCTAGTAGACGGTGTTGGGTGTTGCGGTTGACCAATCCACGACATACATATTCTTTCTGTCTACATCCTTGCAAAGACAACTTCATTTGATTCAATATCCTTGATTTGGCATATACCCATGTTAAATCCAACGTTATAACCCTTGTCCGAGAGTTGGTGATGCTTAGCAGTTGAAGTTGAGTCCTTCAACATATGCAACATTTGTGATTTCTAATCCCTTCCTCTTGATGGATCCAATGCCCCTTATTTTACCAGGAGCTTCATTTCCTCCAAATATGACTTTTGCTCCTTTTACTTCCTTGAATTTTGACAGATTTTTCTTGTTTCTGTCATGTATCCGGAACAACCACTATCCATGTACCAGGTTACTTGGCACTCAGTTTATTCCTTGAACGCAATCAAGGAAATTAAGTTTTAGGTACCCATACTTGCGGGTCTGAGGGGTTAGAATTGTAAGATGATCCAACCAACTTAGCCAAATGATTTGACTCTAAGGGGTTGCCATCTATCGTGCCATAATCATAATTAATCCTGGCAAATTGCTTGGGGATTCTAGGTTCATACAACTGTCTCTTTTGTCTCGTATGCTGTGTATAATTTTAGCAATCGGCTTCTTTGGGTAATTGTGGTGTCTTTGAGTGTAGTGTCTAGGTGCATATGTGTCTTGATGAAAGGTCTTATACTTTTGGAATGGCCTTTCTTTGAGTTCTAGGCCTTTGCCATTTGGGCTTATATTCCATAAGTCTATCCGATAGTTTACATTATTCCAATCACTTGGCTTGGATATTTTCTACCATTCCCATCATATGTATTTCTTTTATGGATTTTCCGGGGTTTTTGGTAGCTCGCTTCTTCTTTACTGAGTATTTTTGTTTGGAGTTTCTTTGAGGAACTCGGTTGAATCTCTTCTCATTTTGCCCTTTCAGCCGCACTCAACAAATTTGTTTTCCTTTTTTTATAACCAAGGCGATTTGCTTGTTATGGTGCTTTGGAGTGAATGTGTGTGCAACATTTAGAGTTTTGGATTTTTCGGACTCTTCATGGCTTGAAGATCCTTTTTCCAAAATTACTTTTGAGGTTTGACATAGCACTGAGAGGAATTAAATCCTAAGCCCGCCTTGTCTCCACACTCTCTTTGACTCATAATAAGATCATCCAATGATTTAGATGCCTTAGTGAATGAGGTAATAACATTTTTGAGGTCATTCTCCCCTTCTCTATAGAGCAATTTCTCGCTTTATTAATTTAGCATTCTCGGCCTTTAAACTTTCATTCTCATCAACTATTTGACTTAGAGTACTCGGCTCCTTAGTCGGCTTTGAGTTTGACTCTTGAGTAGTCGTTTTCCTCATTTAATAGTGTGTGTGAGGATTTAATGTGTTCAAAATCTTTCATCATTTTGCCTAATGAATCATAAAGATCAGTGGGTGATGAAGTGTGTGTGTCATAGTCACTATCACTAGAGTCCGAGTTTGATGAGTTAGAGTGTACCTCATCTTCTTGGTCGAGTTGAACTTGTTCTTTGGCCATCAAGCGGATCGGGCTTCTTCTTCGAGTCACTTGAGTAGTCGACTTCTTTGCTCTCGAATCATCTGTCTCTCTTGACTTGTTTTTTGATCTCTCTGCAGCCATCATTGCCTTTTTCTTTTCTTGTCTTCTTTCTCTCAAGACCTTTCTTTCTTCTTCATTCTGTATTTGTTAACTACAGGATATGAGCGTCGATCAATGGCATAGTGACCTGGTTGTCTCTGGTTCAAAGATAGATATTCAACCTTTTGATCGACTCTTTCCATTCTTGGATTGTCACCCTTTGATACTCAACTTTCGATGATGCGTTTCTCTTGGTTGGCCTATCTTCCCTTGATTTGGAGGGAGCCGAGTGTCTTACGGAAGATTCGCCCTTTCCTCTCTTGTAGTTCTTATTGAAGAACTTGTTGAATCTTTTGACCATCGGGGCTATTTCTTACGGACCAATGACTTCTTTGACCTCGGCTCTCTTCCCATCTTTAACAATTAGAGCAACTATTTTGGGTATATTTGTCTCTTCCTGGTCTTTTCTTCTCGGCTCAAACTCGTAGGGTTTGAGGTCCGAGAATAATTCATGGTTGGATGTCTTTGATAGGTCCATGGAATGTCTCAAAGTGCCATGACCTTCATTTCCCATTCAGTGGAAGACTTTTTAGGATCTTCATACACATTTCCTTGTGTATATTCCTTTCCAAGTGCGAGATAACTCATTGGTGATTTACGAATCGAATCGAGCATCCGATTGATCCAGGTTTTCTCCTAAGATCATTTTGAAGTTCTCAAATTTCAGATCGACCACCGATAATTTGTTATCTTTGATTTGCTCACGAGCCTTCACAAATCAATGTGAGCTTGTCCCCATTTCTTTGGCCGTTTTGCATGATTTGACTTTATTGAACATGGCTTTGTCAAGGTTTTGTAAAGGATGTCCTTGGCTACATTGTCCAGGTTGTATTTTTTTGTCATCATTTGTCCACTCAGTTCTTGGTTTTTCAACCATGATGGTGCGGGAGCAACATCCTCTTCTCTTTCAATTGCAGACTCTTCTTACAATCTGTTGTGTTTACCTTTAAGATTTGCAGTGGCCCATCTTCTATCACTATCCACATCTCATCATGTAATCTTTGATAGATGAGCACATACGAATTTTCCAATCATCAAATTCTTCAATTGTGAACATAGGGATGCGTGTCAAATTTGCTTCCATGATAATAACTTCTAATGATAGAAAGAGTTTTGAGAGTTTAAGTACTAAAGCGGACTTTGAAAAGTTTGGAGATCTAGTTCAAGAACGGTGCGGAGGGTTCAATGAACCAACCGCTCCGATACCACTTGTAGGTCCAAAGGGGTGTAAGTGTAAGGTTTAGAAGGGGGGTTGAATAAACCTTACCAAAGTTTCGATTTAGTCCTTTTAAATATACATAGTTGATACTTACATGTTTGTGTCCTTGATGGACGATCAATTTAGTCAATTAGTAGAGTTAGTCTCTCAATGCGGACTCAACCGAGCTATTGATGGAATAACTCTTTGTTGGCTTTAAATTAACTCAATTGTGGTTTTGTTTTATTGGAAGACTTAACACCCTTAAGTTTGATTAAGCAAAGATTTAGTGCTTGATTTAGTACTTATAGATTATCAAGTGGATAGCAAATATGTCAATGAATTAAACAATTAAGATGCGAGAAATTAAAAATCTTGAAATGTAAATGACACAATGAAATTTTTATAGAGGTTCGAAGATGGGGTAATTCTTCTACTCCTCTCTTCTCCAACTCCTGGAGGAATCCACTAGGTAATGATCAAGATACAAAGTGGTAACAGTCCCGATACAAGTCTTGATCACACACGGTGACTTGATCCTTTGGGACTCGATGCGGAGACGCCTTGATCACTCGGTGGCTTCTCGACGACTCGGCTTCTTCACACAGGGCAGCTGTTTGCCTTGCTACTACAAATGACTCACTTGCTCAAGCTCTTTGGATTTGATCACGAAGCCCTCCAAAAGCTTAAGACTTGGTTCGACCTTGAACCTTCCTACAATCCTTCGTGGAATGTAGACCCCTTGTTTTTAGTATGTTCCTCTTCAAGCGATTGAAGTTATCTTTCCTTCACAGGTAAGTGTTGGATTGATGTTCTTCGTGAGTGTAGGCTTGAGAATTGAGAATGTTTGACTTTCTAATAATTGCTTGAACGTCTTTAGTTGGTCTATAACTTGTGTCACACTTGTGTCTCTCATGTGTCTCAAATAAACTCCTCGGCCTTTTATAGTGATCTTTCAAAAATTTGCCCGTTGAAGAGATAGCTTATTTTTGAAAGTCACTTGCACGTCGTTGGCTTGTCTTGTTGCGATCCTTAGAATTGCCATTTCCTCGTATGAAATGTTCTTTCACCTTTTCGAGTTCGACACGGTGTAGTGCTTCCCATTGGTTCATTCCTTTTGCACGCTTCAGGGTGAGCACTCGAGAAAGGTGATATGGAGATATTACTTGTTTAAGTAATTCTCTTGATTTCGGCAACGGATCTTTTACGATTATCTCGACTTGCATTTCTTTGCTTTCCCAGGTGACTTAGAGTCGACTTCCAATCATTGGATGACTCTTCTCGTCACTTCAACTTGAGACTTGGCTTTTCTTGAGTTGACTTGACCGATACTCCACTGTTGCATCTCACCGCTTCTTGATAGAGTTCCCGTCTACTCTTCTTTGCCATACTCAATTTTGCCTCTCGCGGCGGAGTCTTCCTTCTAGTCTTGATTGTCTTTACGGCATGTTAGGGCGTGGTGACTTAACTCGGCTTGGCTAGCTCTATTTATTACAATGCATTTTACAACAAGAATTGGGGTGCCAACTTCCTATTCTAAGTTTTACATGGCATTCATCAAAATCTAAACAATAAATTTCCTAACACACCTAGAGTCAAAGATTTCAAAATTTTAACTTTACGGCGATTTGCCGCCGAACGGGATTCAAATCGATATTCCGACTTCCGATTTGGAACGAGGGCGACGAAAGGGTTCAAATATCGTATGGTTTGTTAATTTTCACCGATGGCGGCAGAACGTCGTGGTGGTGGCCGACGACGGACATCCAGGAAAAGTGAAGGATGATAGAGTGAAGTTGTTACAAGGATTAGAATGTTTCAATTTCTATTATTTCCAAATATGGAAATAACTATATATATAGTAAGTATTAAATGGGCTTTTAAAATGGGTTTGGTGATTTGGCCACAAATGAATTGAAAGAAGGCTTAATTGTATCGTAATTGGACTTGAAATAATTCGGTTTTGAATTGAAAATAATAGAAAGCCCCGTAATTAAATTTATAATTTTCTACCCGAATTATATAATTTAAATAATACTCTTAATTAGCTATAAATTCCAATAAATTACTAATCTTATACCTTAAAATTGCAAAAATATTTCCCTAATATTTGAGATTCAAATTCTAATACCGGGTATAACATAATTAAACAAATAAAGATTAAAAAATAACAAAATACTTAATTGCCCTTAAAATAACGATGCCAAATGATACTTATTTTTAAATCAAAAAGTTTTGATAAACAATGCATGCATTTTTTACATGGTATAAATATATAGATATAAATATAAATATAAATTTTATCCAAGTATTTAGTTTAGAGTGGTAAGTGATACATTTGTTAGTTCAAGGATGTATTGACACCATAAATAAAATAAAGATAACAATGTATTTCTATGTACAATTTTTAGCATCAAAACGCTTGATTTTTGATTTTTTTTTTTTTTTTTTTAAAATTATTTTCTCTTTATATTTTTACTTTGAAATGAGCTTTCTTTCTTTCCCTTCTTTATAGTCATGAATTTTTAAAATTAGGAAAAAAACATAAATTCTTAATTTTTACATAGTGATGAACTTTAAATGGTTAAAATTTTCTCATGTGAAGTCCTTATATACACTTATGAGATATGTTTAAGTAAGCTCTTGAGATCCGGTTTAATATAAAACTAATATTATTTGAAAATTCAAAATATTTTAAGAGTTATAAATGAAAAAATAAATATTTTTGAAATATGGAATATAAATGGTCATTTGTATTGTAATTGAACAAACAAAAGCTAAATAAATATCAAATTACTTAGTTGCCCTTAGAATTTACTATGTCAAAAGGATGTTCTTGTCCAATCAAAAGTTTTAAGAAACATTCACACTTTTAAGATAAGTATATATATATAGATATAGATATAGATATATATATATATATAGATAACATTAGGGATTTTCTTTCGATATGAATTCTTGATTGTTCGTAATTTGTATTGATTATATTAATTAGATTTCAACTCTTTATTATTATTATTATTATTATTATTAAATTTAATTTATTAATAGAGTATGAATCAAAATACTATAGAGGGCTAAACCCGCAAAACACTAAAAGAAGTTTGATTTTTCATTGCCCTCACCAAAAAGTTAAGTGAATGACAAATTGAATATAGTAGCGATGCGATCGAAAAGATACAATATACTTTGAAGACGGGCATAATGAGAAATTGTTGGGAAATTTATTTTATAGATTTTGATGAATGCCATGTAAAATTTAAACTAGAAAGTTGGCACCCGTTTTCTTGTAATTTTTCATTGTAATATAGTAAATTTGGAAAAGCCGAGTCAAGTCGATTATGCCTGGAAATACAAGAAGTCAATCAAGATCAAGTGAAGACTGTTGTGGAGCAGTGAGTATGGCCAAGAAGGGAGATCAAGAACTTGATCAAGATGTATCGGTGAGGAACAATGTGTGAAGTGTTAGTCAAAGTCATCTCAAGAAGCTAAGTCTCAAGATTGAAAGTGACAGATGAGTCTTCAAATGATTGGAGTTGACTCAAGTCACCTGGGGGAAATAGCAAAGACAACCAAGAGGAGTTAATCGAGATGAATCCGTTGCATAGAAGTCAAGAACATTACTTAAATAAGTAATACTTCCATCTTTGCCAGTCTTAAAGTGCTTGTCCTGAAGCGTGGAAAAGGAATAAACCAATGGGAAGCATCGCACCTCATGTTAGAACACGAAAAGCTGCACATTCATTTAATACGAGGAAAGGTATACATCTTAAGATTGAACACCAAGAAAATACAAGCAACGAACACAAGTGTCTTTTGAAAATCACCTATCTCTTCAATGGGCGATTTTTGAAAGTTCACTATAAAAAGAGGAAACTCATTGAGAAAAGGTTACCTTGCATACCGAAGAAATCAAGCATTATTCAAGCTATTAACCTATAAAGATATTCAAGCAAATACTCAAGCCTCGAAACTCAAGAAAATCAATCCAACACAAAGTTGTGAAGGAAAGACAACATCAAATGTTGAAGAGGAAACAATTAAAGAATCAAAAGGGGTCTATTTTCTAAGGAGGATTGTAGGAAGGTTCAAGGATGAACCAAGATATCAAGTTATTGGAGGGCTTCGTGATCAAATCCAAGAGAGCTTGAGAAAGAGAGTGAAGTAGCAAGCAAGGCAATTTGCCTGTGAAGAAGCCGAGTCGAACGAGAAGCCGGATGTGTGACCAAGATCGTCTCCGGGACTGTTCACCACTCAGTAAACCGATCCGCTACTTAGTGGATTCCTCCGGGAGTTGGAGAAGAGAGGATTGCAACAATTACCCCATCTTCGAACCTCTATGAAAATCAACTGTGTCATTTATTTTTCAAAGACATTTATATTTCTCGCATATCTACTTTATATCTCTTTGATAAAATTATTTGTTATCCAAACGATTAATAACCAAGTGCTAAAATCAAGTGTTAAAATAAGTTTAACAAACAATGATGTGTTAAGTCTTCCGCTAATAAAACCAACACAACCAAGTTAAGTTTCGGGTTAAACAAACGAGTTATTGTATCAACGACTCTATCAAGTCCGTTGAGTGGCTAACTCTATTTGAATAACCAACTTAGATATCCCTCAAGGACTTATTGTTTGTGTTAACTCGTAATTTCTTTAAAAGGACTAAATCGAAAATTTGGTAAAGTTTATTCAACCCCCTTCTAAACCTTACTCACACCCCTTGGGACCTACAAGTGGTATCGAGCGGTTGGTTCATTGAGCCTTGCGGTAGTTCTTGAACTAGATTTCTATCTTTTCTAAAAAAATTTAACACTTGTATTTTCAAAATCTTTCATTCTTAGCAAAGTTATTATCATGGAAGCAAATTTGACACGCATTCCCATGTTCTTTGTTGAGGAATTTGATGACTGGAAAATTCGTATGCGTGCTCATCTATCTACTTTACATGATGAAATGTGGCTAGTGATGAGAGGATGGGCCACCGCAAATACTTAAGGTAAACACAATTTGTAAGAATATCAACCGTAGTAGCGAAGCAGATGAAGATAGACCAGCCATGGTTGAAAAGCCAAGGATCGAGTGGACTAACAATGACATAAAGAGATACAACTTGGACAATGTGGCAAGGACATACTCTACAAGACATTGGACAAAGCAATGTTCAATAAAGTCAAATCTTGCAAATCTACAAAAGAAATCGGGATAAATTAACTTCAATTTGTGAAGGATCCGAGCAAATTAAAGAAAACAAAGTGTCTATTGTTGTACAAAAATTTGAAAATTTCAAAATGTTTGCGGTGAAATCCTAGATCATTTGGATGCCGATTCACTTTGAAATCACAAATGAGCTATCAACACTTGGGAAAAAATATACACAAATGGAAATGTGTATGGAGAGAAACCTGAAGGTGAATCGGAAATGAAGGTCATGGCAATCGAGACATTCAATGAACCTCACAACAACATCCAATCATGAGCCATTCTCGGATCTCAAAGCCTATGAGTTTGAGCCGAGAAGAAAAAAGCAAGAGGAGATAGTTGTGCCTAAGGCATTGCACTTATAGTCAAGGATGGAAAGAGAGCTGAACTCAAGGAAGCCATAGACCAGGAGGAGATTGCCCTAATGGTTAAAAGATTCAACAAGTTCTTCAATAAGAACTATAAAAGAAACAAGGGTGAAACCTCCAGGAGACATTCAGCTCCCTCTAAGTCAAGGGAAGACAGGCCACCCAAGAGAGCTGAGCATCAAAGAGTTGAATATCAGAGAGCTGATAACCCAAGAACAGAGAGAGCTGACCAAAGAGCTGAGAACCTGTGTTGGAATTGCAGACAACCAGGACACTTTGCAGTTGACTGTTCCTATCCACCAGTCAACAAGTACAGAAATGAAGCAGAAAGAAAAGTCTTCAGAGAAAGAAGACAAGAAAAGAAGAAAAGCCATGTTGGCTGCTGAGACATCTAAGTCTAAAGAAGCAGCAGAATCAGAGAGTAGTGAAGCTGACTACTCAAGTGATTCTGAAGAAGAAGCAATTATCCGTCTTATGGCTAAAGAACACGATCAACCAGACTAAGAAGATGAGGTACACTCTAACTCATCTCATTGATTCAAGTGATAGTGATTGTGACACATACACTTCATTACCCACCGATCTTTATGATTCATTAGGCAAAATGATGAAAGACTTTGAGCACATAAAATCCTCACACACACTTATAAATGAGGAAAATAGCCACTAAAAAGCCAAAACTCTGGTGATTAAGGAGCCGAGTACTCTAAGTCACATATAGCCGATGAGAACAAAGAGTCAAGGCCGAGAATGCCAAACTAATAGCGAGAGATAGTTGTTATAGAAAAGAGAGAAAATGATCTTAAAATTGTAGTTGCCTCATTTACAAAGGTTTCAAATAATTGGATGACCTTAACATGAGTCAAAAAGAATGTGGAGATAAGACAGGACATATGATTCAATTCCTTTGTGCACAAATCAAACTCCTGGAGTGATTTTGGAAAAAGGATCTTGAGTAATGAAGCATCTCAAAAACCCAAAACACCAAATGTTGCACCCACATTAATTCCAAAGCACAATCACAAACAAAGCGGCCTTGGATATAAAGGGAAAGGAAAACAACGATTGAGTATCTTTGAGAGGACAAGCGAGAAGAAATCCAGCAGAGTTCCTCAAAGCAAACTCCAAATAAAAAGTACTGTGAAGAATAAACAGAGCTAACCAAAACCCTAAGTTTTATCAAAGAAACACATATGATGGAAATGGTAGAAACTACCCAAACCAAGCTGATTGGAATAATGTGAAAAATCAGCAAAGACCAATGGAATACAAGCCTAGGTGGCAAAGACCTAAACCTCAGCAAGGTCATTCCAAAGGCAAAAGAGCTATTATCAAAGCACACATATGCACCAGGCACTACACTTAAATATCACGACTACCCAAAGAAAGCAATTGCTAAAACACACACAAACGCATACGAGACAAAAGAGACAGGTTGTATGAACCTAAAACCCCAAGCAATTTGCCAAAGTGAATTATGATTATGGCACAGATAGATGTAAACCTCTTAGAGTCAAATCATTTGGCTATAGGTTGGTTGGATCATCTTATAGCACTAACCCCTCAGGACCCAGGCAAGTATGGGTACCTAAAAACTAATTTCCTTGATTATAGGTTCAAGGAACAGCTGAGTGCCAAGGAACCTGGTACATGGATAGTGGTTGTTCCGGATATATGACAGAAACAAGAAACATTGTCAAGATTCAAGGAGATTAGAAGTGCAAAAGTCATATTTGGAGGAAATGAAGTTCAGGGGAAATAAAAGGCAATTGGATCCATAAAAAAGAAGGGATTAGAAATCATAGATGTTGCATATGTTGAAGGCCTCAACTTCAACCTGTTAAGCATTAGCCAACTCGTGACAAGGGCTACAATGTTGGATGCAATATGGGATGTGCGGATTAAAGATCTTGAATCAAATGAAATAGTCTTTGCAAGGATCGAGACAGAAAAATATTTATGTGGTAGGCGGTGTCTTGCCACACCAAGCACATGTCTCGTGAGCAAAGAGCACATCCAAATCAAGTTATTTGTGGCACAAGAAGTTGAGTCATCTGAACTTCAAGACAATCAACAAGCTTGCAAGGACTCATCTTGTGGAAGGATTGCGGACTCGGTGTACAAGAAGGAAAGTGTATGTGATGCATGTCGGATGGGAAAGCAAATCAAATCTTCATTCAAGGAGAAGCCTAGTCCTTCTTCAACAAGGATATTGCATCTTTAGCATATGGATTTATTTGGTCCAGTTGAACCAGCCATCATAAATGGAAAGAAATACACCTTAGTGGTGGTAGATGATTATTCAAGATATACATGGACAATCTTCATGTGCAAAAAGAAGGAAACTTTGCAGAAGTTACCTCAGCTGATGAAAAGAGTTCAAAATGAAAAGAGCCAAACCATTATAAAGATAATGTCTGATAGAGGAACTGAGTTTGACAATAGAATAATAACTCAGTATGGTGTTGAAAATGGTATTGATCATGAGTTATCTGCAGCAAGAACTCCACAGTGAGTAGTTGAAAGAAGGCACATAACTCTCAAGGAAGCTGCAAGGACCATGTTAGCTGAAGCTGGATTGCCTAAGAGATTTTGGGCTGAAGCCATCAACACTGCATGCTATACTCAAAATAGATGCATGATAAACAGGCAATTGACCAAGACTCCTTATTAGATATGGACAGGGAGAAAGCCAAATGTTGAATATTTTAGAATATTTGGATGTAAATGCTTCATCCACAACAATGGCAAGGATAATTTAAAGGCTTTTGATGCTAAAGCTGATGAATGTATCTTTTTGGGATACTCGGTGAGAGCAAAGCTTACATATCTTGAACAAGAGAACTATGGTCACAGAAGAGTCTGTTCATGTTGTTTTTGATGAACCTAATGTGAATGGAGAAGACATTGAAGAGTTAGCTGATAAGATGAATCAACCAATCTTGGTTGAAGCTGAAGTACAAGTAATCAACCAAGATGAAGATGAGATAGTTGAATCTCAAAGACAGTGGAAAGTCTATAGTGAATGATGATGAAAGAGTGCTCAAGACAATGTAATCTGGGACGGTGAACCCAATCGATTTGCTTCAACCTGATGTAAGATGGTGAGAGACCATCTACCGTGAGTTAGTTATTGGAGATGTTAGAGATGGTGTAAGAACCAAATCCGAGCTAGCAAGAAGTAATGTTTACTTGCTTTATTTCCCAAATAGAGCCAAAAGATGTGTCTCAAGCATTGGATGACACACATTGGATTCAAGTCATGCAAGAAGAGTGAATCGGTTTGAAAAGAACAAAGTATGGGAATTAGTGCGAGACCAACCCATCGAATGTTATTAGCGCGAAAATGGGTTTTGAAACAAGATTAATGAGGAAGGATTTGTGGTAAGAAACAAAGCAAGATTGGTAGCCAAAGGGTATTGCCAATAAGAGGGAATAGATTTTGATGAAACATTTGCTTCATTTGCAAGATTAGAAGCAATAAGTATGTTTCTTGCCTATCTTGCACACAAGAACTTCTTTGTATATCAAATGGATGTGAAAATGCATTCTTAAATGGGTATTAGAGGAAGAAGTCTATATTGAACAACCTCCAGGTTTTGAGCAGAAGACCGTTGATGATAAGGTGTACAAGCTCAAGAAAACATTATATGGATTGAAACAGGCACCAAAGAGCATGGTATGATACATTATCTCTATTTCTAATCGATAATGGATTCACCAAAGGCAAAGTGGACATAACACTCTTCACAATTCAAGATGAAGAGAGTATATTGCTTGTTGAAATATATGTGGATGATATCACTTTTGGATCCACAAATAAAGAGTTGTGTGATAAGTTCTCAAACCTCATGCAATGCAATTTTGAAATGAGCATGATGGGAGAGCTAACTTTCTTCCTAGGACTTCAAGTTAAGCAATTGAAGGATGGAACTTTCATAAGTCAAACAAAGTACACCAGAGACTTAATGAAAAAATTTGGTATGGAACTTTCTTCCTAGAATGCTTTGATACTAAATGTAAACAACTGTGTAAAGGACAAGACTGCTATGATCAATAAAACGATCTATTCAATGCATACATTCTTTGTTACTGCATTGTCTGTATGTATCTTTGCTATTTACATATTGTTTAATGTTTTTAAGTTTTGGCATCATCAAAAAAGGGGAAATTGTTGGGAAATTTATTTTATGGATTTTGATGAATGCCATGTAAAACTTAAACTAGAAAGTTGGCACCCCATTTTCCTTGTAATTTTCATTGTAATAGATAGGGCTGGAAAAGCTGAATCAAGTCACTATGCCTGGAAATACAAGAAGTCAATCAAGATCGAAGTGAAGACTCCATTGTGGAACAAATTTGAGTATGGCCAAGAAGGGAGATCAAGAACTTGACTGAAGATGTATCAGCTGAGGAACAGCTGTGTGAAGTGTTAGTCAAAGTCATCTCAAGAAGCCAAGTCTCAAGATTGAAAGTGACGGATGAGTCTTCAAATGATTGGAGTTGACTCAAGTCACTGAGAAAATAGGGAGCGACCAAGATTAGTTAATCGAAATGAATCCGTTTACGTAAGTCAAGAACATTACTTAAATAAGTAATACTTCCATGTTGCTTGTGGTCTTAAAATGCTTGTCTCGAAGCATGCAAAAGGAATAAACCAATGGGAAGCATCGCACCTCATGTCGAGAAGAAGATGCACATTCATTTAATACGAGGAAATGTCTACATCTCAAGAGTGAAGACCAAGAAAATACAAGCCAACAAACACAAGTGTCTTTTGAAAATCAGCATATCTCTTCAACGGGTAGATTTTTGAAAGTTCACTATAAAAGGCTGAGGAAACTCATTGAGAAAAGGTTACCTTGCATACCTGAGAAATCAAGCATTATTCAAGCTATTAACCTACAAACATTCTCAAAGATATTCAAGCAAATCCTCAAGCCTGAAATTCGAAGGAAATCAATCCAACACAAAGCTGTGAATGAAAGACAACTTCAAACTGTTGAAGAGGAAACTTTTGATGAATCAAAAGGGGTCTACTTTCCAAGGAGGATTGTAGGAAGGTTCAAGGTCGAACCAGTATCAAGTTATTGGAGGGCTTCGTGATCAAATCCAAGAGCTTGAGAAAGTAAGTCTGAAAAGTAGTTGTTTGCCCTGTGAAGAAGCCGAGTCGGACGAGAAGCCGGTTGTGTCACCAAGGTTGTCTCTAGACTGTTCACCCACTCAGAAGCGATTTGTTACTTAGTGGATTCCTCCGGGAGTTGAAGAAGAGAGGAATAGAAGAATTACCCCATCTTGAACCTCTATAAAAATCAATCGTGCCATTTATTTTTCAAAGACATTTATATTTCGCATATCTACTTTATATCTGCTGATAAACTTATTTGCTATCCAAATTGATCAATAACCAAGTGTTAAAATCAAGGGTTAAAACAAGTTTAAAACAAATCAAAGGGTGTTAAGTCTTTGATAAAACCAACACAACCAAGTTAAGTTTCGGGTTAAACATCCGAGTTATTCTATCAACGGCTCTATCGAGTCGTTGAGTGGCTAATCTATTTGAATAACCAACTTATCTGTCCCTCAAGGACTTAGCTGTTTGTGTTAACTCTGTAATTTCTTTAAAAGGACTAAATCAAAAATTTGGTAAGGTTTATTCAATTCGCCCCCCTCTTTCTAAACCTTATTCACACCCCTTGGGACCTACAGAAATGCATCATGTCTGTTGTTATCCTAGGCAAATAATGGTGATGAAATGAGAAAATGAGATGATCAAAAGAAGAAATGGTTGCCGCTAACCGAAATGTTAGTGAAGTCCTAATTTCAAGTGACCTTGAATGCGTACACTCTTGATAGTATCAAAAATAAACATGCTTAAAAATATCCGAATTGAAATAAGAAGAGAACAATGAACTAAGTTTCAAAATAAAAAAGAGCAGAGACTTTATGCAACTTGAATATGTCCAACAAATTTCTTTACGTATAAGTAATTTTGATGGTTTCGTGATTTATATTCAATGTTATGTACAATTCAAATATTAGGAACATGTATGACTTGAAAAATGTATATTTAATTGTGAATTTGATTTAGATCGAGTGAGTTACTCGGGTCACGGACTTTAAGGTAAGGGTTCGAGTTTTAAGTGACTGAAATAAATGAACACACGTCAGCTAGGGGATGGTCCTGCTAAGACCATCCGATGCCTAAGTCGGATCGAGTTCGTTAGATTCGGGGTACGAAGAAGAAAGTAAATGTAAAAGTAAGGAGTAAAAGTGACAAAATGAATAGTTACCATCAATTCTTTGTAGTAGGGTATTTATAGATATTCCTGGCTAATGTGGTTGCGCCAAGTATCATCATCCGGAGGGTGGAGTTGTACTAGGTTGTCGGGAGATCAATGGTCCACCTTTTGGGTTAGGCCCATTCCCCGTCGGGTCGGTTTTGTTAGTCCAAGTGGCTACGATAATATAGAGGGGGATGAATAGATTATCTCGATTTTTTGATTTTGCCCTCTTTTTTGGAAAACTCAAGTAAAGATGAAATGCTAAGTGCGGAATTTAAACAACACACTTCGATATATAGAGGTTCAACCCATCTAGGGCCTAATCCTCTACCACCCCAAAGATATTCGGGATGGATTTCAAAAAAAAAAAAAGATTTTATTAATTTAGCAAAAATTAATACAACACCTTAAGGATTACCACAACCCTCTTACACCACTTGAGGATTACCACAACCCTCTTACAACACCTTTGAAGATTACCACAACCTTCAAACACCTATCACCTAGATCACCCAAGTGTATTCTTACCACAAGAATACTCACAATGATGTCTTGAGTTGAATGATGACCAAAATCGAGATTACAACTCAATAATGATTGATACAATATGAGTACAAGTGTAATGAAGAATTGAAAGCCTAGACCTCAAATTTGTGTAAGTGAAAGTGCTAAGGCTAATACAACAAGATATATGAAAGTGTTTGCTTGATTGCTCTTTGCTTGTGTATAGTGTTGTGTCTTATTGCTTGAATGAAGCCTCTATTTATAGGAGAGGTCTTGGCTTTGATTTCTAGACATAGGCTCCTCTTGGGGAGTGATTTGCTACAAAAGAAACCATTTAAAATCATCAATATAGTTGTTAGAAATCAATCCCACAAAATAGGGAAAAGTTGTCTTAAAATGCAACGGATAGTTTCTTTGATAAAATGGAGTGCGAATGTCGTCGCGCAGAGATAAGATTGAAATTGAATTTCTGCAATTTTTACACAAGAGGGACCGGTCGGAGGGGGTGCGACGGCCGCCTTGATGTTGACCGGTTGGGGTTGATAAAAATATGAAACCGAGAAGATCGAACCAAAAGAGGGACTCCCGGGGTTGACCGATCGCCCCTCGGTCGACCAGTGGTCGACGGTCGCCTCCCTCAATTTTTCTATGTCCCTTTTTCTGTTTCAAAACTCAACTCAGTGCGGGTTGCCCTATAGGGCGCCTGGTCGAGCCTGAAACAAATGTGTTGTCCATTTTTTATCGAAAATAAACTCCAAAAAATACTCTGAAAAATAGTAAAAACATTTTAAGTCGATCAGAAGTATATAGACAACATTTAGGGACATTGTTTTGGTTTAAAAACCCAAATGAACAAAATCGAACAAAATCATCAAAATCATGATAAAACCATTTATCTAACAAACTCCCCCTTTTTGATGATTACAAACCAAAACAATTTTCTCGAGGATGATTTTGAAAACAAATAAATTTTCTGGTTTTACGTGTGAACTATCCGTTAAAAACATTCCATACAAAGCTCTCCCTATCTATGAGCATATCAACAAGAGATATTGCATAAGCTAGAAGCACAAGCTTATATAAGATGCATATAAACATCATAAGCTAAGAAGCTCCCCCTGTCACAATACTTATAATCTTTTGCAATTGAGTCCATAATACAAGCCATGGACTAGGTTTACATGGCTTTAGGAAGCCATAGCTTTTATTGCGAGCTTTTATAAGCTTATTTTAGCTAACGAGCCAATTTCATGTTTCTCCCCCTTTGGAATCATCAAAAAGAATGTTAGGATGATAAAAACATCATACAATTACATCAAAGTGCGCCAAAGAGACGGTTTATCAACCATTTAGTAATTTAGGCTTAAAATCCAAGGAAAATGGGAGAAATGTATCATGAAGAGTTCGTACGCTCGTTTTATTTGCCAAAACATGATCTCAATAAGTATTTAAGACTTTTGGAAGCAAGAGAATCATGTAGAAGTTGAAATATTCATTGTGACATTTCATCGAACACCTTGTGGGCGTAAAAATTAAAAGAAGTTGTATAGAGCCCTTGTAAATGAATCAAGCCAAAAATTTTCATCACCAATTCACATCAAACATCATACAATACAATATAACAATTAAGCTCAACATGATCATAAGATAATTTCATCAAAAAAATATACAAGAAAGCCACAAGCTCAAGGGTTCAACCCAATTGAGCAAAGAAAGGAAAATTCTTACCATTCGATCGGTAAAGATGAGCAATGATGATGATAAACATGCCATATAAGTTCCAAGATATGAATTGAATGAATGAAAAACAATTTTTAGTGAAATTTGTGTGAATTTGGCAAAGGGGACGAGAAATGGCAAAAATAAATTGAAATGTCGAATGCTGAAGACAGAACGGTTTTAATCCAAAATATAGCTCAGGGCGACCGGTCGTGGTTGAGGGCGACCGGTCGACGTTGAGGGCGACCGGTTGCCCTCAACCTTTTCAGCCCACTGTTTTGACAAGTTTTTTTTTAAATCCGAGTTTTCAACCAAAAATCCGATTTTTCGCCCCTAAGTTTTAAAAATATGCAAAATGTAAACGTAAATCTCATTCAATATACATTATGCGTAACCGAGCTCGTATGGACGCAAATGTCTCTGAGGATAGCGATTTTGTAAAAATGTCCACTAATTGATCTTGAGATGGTACAAAAGATATCTCAATTTTTCGTTTTGAAACATAATCCCTTAGAAAATGATGTCGAATCTCAATATGTTTAGTACGGTTATGATGAACCGGGTTTTGAGCAATATTTATAGCGGATATATTATCACAAAAGATAGGTACGTTTTCAAAAGAGCATTTGTAATCCGCTAAGGTTTGTTTCATCCAAATAAGTTGAGTACAACAAAAAGCGGCGGAAATATATTCGTCTTCGGCCGTTGAAAGAGAGACACAGTTTTGCTTCTTTGAAAACCAAGAAACTAGGCAATCGCCTAAAAATTGACATGATCCAGAAGTACTTTTCCGATCATCAATATCTCCCGCATAATCCGAATCACTATAACCTTTAAGAGAAAAATTTTCATTCTTTGGATAAAATAGACCATATTGAATAGTGCCTTTCAAATATCGAAAAATCCTTTTAACGGCACTCATATGAGATTCTTTGGGATTGCTTTGAAAATGAGCACATAGGCATACGGCATGAAGAATGTCCGGTCTAATAGCGGTTAAATAGAGTAAATTACCAATCATACCTCGATACTTTGATTCATCCACGGACTTGCCTTTTTCATCTTTGTCAATTTTGACATTTGTTGCCATGGGAGTAGAAACGGTTCTTCCTTCTTCAATGCCGAACTTTTTCAAAAGTTCTTTTGTATATTTTGATTGCGAAATGTATATGCCTTCTTGACATTGCTTAATTTGGAGTCCAAGAAAGAAGTTGAGCTCCCCTATCATACTCATCTCAAATTCACCTTGCATCAATTTAGAGAATTTCTTGCACAAAGAATCATTAGTAGCACCAAAGATAATATCATCAACATAAATTTGCACAAGTAAGCAATCTTGCCCCTTTTCAAAAACAAAGAGAGTTGTATCAACTTTACCTCTTATAAAACCATTTTGGAAAAGAAAAGAGCTAAGTCTATCTTACCATACACGGGGTGCTTGCTTTAAACCATACAGGGCCTTTTTAAGTTTATAAACATCATTAGGCCTAGAAAAATTTTCAAACCCCGGAGGTTGTTTTACATAGACTTCTTCTTGAATAATACCATTTAAGAAAGCGGATTTAACATCCATTTGGTAAAGTTTGAAATTTTTAATACAAGAATAGGCAAGTAAAATACGAATAGCCTCTAAACGTGCTATGGGTGCAAAAGTTTCATCATAGTCAATACCTTCTTCTTGACAATACCCTTGAGCTACTAACCTTGCCTTATTTCGAACAATGTTGCCTTGATCATTAAGTTTGTTCCAGAATACCAATTTTGTACCAATAATAGTTTGAGATGTAGGACAAGGTACCAATTCCCATACATCATTTCTTTCAAATTGATTCAACTCTTCTTGCATCTCTAGGAACCAATCCTCATCCTCAATAGCCTCCTTAGCAATTTTAGGCTCCTTTTTGAGAGATAAGAGCTTTCTCGGCAAATTTTCTCCGGGTCATCACTTTGTCAAGGGGATCACCAATAATAAGATCTTTTGGGTGATCTCCCTTAAATTTCAATGCATCGGGAAGATCCGAAGTATCACCTCTATCTTTTTGAGGACCATTTAAAGTGGACGGTTGATCATTTGATGTAGACGGTTGATCATCAACTTGAACAATTGGTTCAATAATATCCTCTTCATCACTTTCATCATTGGGTATTCTTTCAGCACCCGAAGCTTCATTGAATTTGACATGGATGGATTCTTCAACAACTCCACAAGTCTTATTGTAAACCCGATATGCTTTGCTTTTTGTTGAATATCCCATAAATATCCCTTCATCGGCCTTAGGATCAAGTTTGTCCAATTGATCCTTGGTATTCAAAATAAAGCATTTACAACCAAATATCTTGAAATAACTAATATTTGGAGTTCTATCTTTCCAAAACTCATATGGAGTTTTATTCATTTTAGGATGAATATAAACTCGTTTAATAACATAGCAAGCGGTACTTACGGCCGGACCAAAAATATTTTGGAAGTGAAAATTCATTGAGCATGGACCGACTCATCTCTTGTAGTGTCCGATTTTTCCTTTTGGCTACTCCATTTTGTTGAGGAGTCCTTGGAGCCGAAAAATTATGAGCATATCCCTTAGTTTCACAAAAGACTCTAAATTCACCATCAAATTCTCCACCTCGATCGCTTCGAATAGACTTAATAGTATCTTCCTTTTCATTCTCAATAAGTCTACACAACTTAACAAACTCATTAACGACATCGCTTTTATTAGTAAGAAAAAGAGCCCAAGTATATCTAGAAAAATCATCGACAATAACGAAAGTGTAATGTTTTCCACTTAGACAAGTCGTACCAATATCCCCATACAAATCAAGGTGAAGCAATTGTAGGGGTTTGGTTGTGGAAATTTCATTTTTGAGCTTAAAACTACTTTTAACTAATTTGTTCTTTTGACAAGTGTCACATAAGCCAAAATTTTCAAAGTTCAATTTAGGTAGTCCTTTCACATGTTGGTTTTTGAAAATATTTTTCAAATTCTTGTATCCAACATGTCCAAGTCGCCTATGCCATAAACTAGTTAAATCATTATTGGCAACTAAACAAGAAACATTTTGACTAACCAAATCACTTGTACAAATTTTGTAAAGATTGCCTTTTCTATTTGCTTCACAAATAATTTCACCATTTTTAAGTATAAGACATTTTTCTTTATTTAAGGAAACATCATAATTTGAATCACAAAGGTGGCTAACACTTATCAAATTAAACTTAAGCCCTTCTACTAAAAGAACATTACTAAGAGGGAAAGAGGAGTTACCAATTTCTCAATTTCCAAGAATTCTTCCTTTGCCATGGCCGAACATGACCATACCCTCTTCTTGGAGCTTGATGTTGGTAAAAATTTCTCTCCTCCCGGTCATATGGCGTGAACATCCGCTGTCCACGAGCCATTTTGAATCTTCCATTGTTGTTATAGCCCCTATTACCTACAAAAGAATTTCTTTTAGGTACCCTATAATTTTGGGGTACATGGGGTTAGTCTTGAGACCTTTGGGTCTCCAAACATGTCTAGAGCTATTTCTCAATTTGCAATTATTAGCATAATGTCCAACTTTGCCACAATAAAAACAAGTAGGAGTATTAGAATTATTTTTCACCTCTTTGAATGCTCACCTCTTTGTGCATCTAAAATTTTTTGACTTTGTCCGTGCTTATGTTGAAACGATGCACATCATTTTTCAAACATTCAATATCTTTTGTGAGCAATTCCTTTTCGATTTCAAGAGAGTGAACTCTAGTAAGAGTAAGAGTATGAGCTTTGTCTAGAGATTCATAAGAGGTAAATAATTTTTCTTTTTCAACCTTAAGCTCCTTATGCTCCTTTTTCAAATTTTTGTATTTAACAATTAAATTTTGAAACTCAATTTGTAATTCATCAAAATCACATTGCAAATCATCAACTATGGAGGAAGTAGAAGAATTAGAGCGCACCTCATTATTTTCATTGTCTATGGCCATGAGACCATGTTCGGTCTCTCCTTCCTCGTCGGTTGTTTCGAGTAGTTCATCCCACGTTTTGACCTCCACATTTATAGCCTTCTTTTTCGTGAAAGGCTTCCTTTTCTTTTGCTCCTCTTCATCAAGTTTTGGGCAATCGGCAATGAAGTGCCGGGTTTTTGCATTTAAAGCAAGCATTATCTCTTGGTTTTCTTGCTTTATTTTTATTCACAAATTTTGCAAATTTTCTAACAAGTGCGGCCATCTCTCATCATCATCATCATCATTATCATAGTATGCATTATTAGAAGAAGAAGCAAGACCTTTAGGAATAATTTGCATACCCAATTAATTTATGGATGGTTGGAATTTTTCCTCTCCTTGAGATAGACTTCATAGATGAAGAGATTTCCAATAAGCTCGTCAAACTTGAGTGTCTCAAGATTTTATGCCTCCGTGATTGCCGTTACTTTTTGGACCATGAGCCGGGAAGAACATTCAATACCTTAGTCACATTGTCTTCTTCGGAGATGATTTTACCGAGGGCCACAAGAGGATTGACAATATTGTTAAGCCTTTCCACCATCTTGGAGATGTTTTCACCATCATGCATGTTAAAGTTTTCAAAGTCTTTAACAAGCATGGTCTTTCTTGCTTGCCCTTCTTGGTTCCTTCATAGATTGTCTCCAATTTTTCGCAAACCTCATGTGCCGACCTTATGCCTCTTATGCGATTGTACTCGGTGGCGGTAAGAGAACAATGCAAAATATTTAAGGCCTTACCGTTTAGAGAGAAAGCTTTTTGTCATTTTCATCGAACTCCTTGAAAGGTTTAGGAGTCGAGGTGCCATCCTCCGATTTCTTGGTTGGTTGATCAACTCCTTCAATGACCACATTTCAAATGTCGAACCCGCACCCTTGTAGGAAGCACTCCATACGGTCTTTCCAAAATGCGTAGTTGTTGGCGTCGAATAGTGGTGGCTTGTTGGTGGAGGCGCGGTGGTGAGATGAGCATCATTTGTAGCCATGGATCTTTCCTCTTTACTCGGAATGAGCTAGCCAAAGAGTTTGGCTATGATACCACTTGTTAGTCCAAGTGGCTACGATAATCTAGAGGGGGTGAATAGATTATCTCGGTTTTTGATTTTGCCCTCTTTTTTGAAAAATTCAAGCAAAGACGAAATGCTAAATGCGGAATTTAAACAAAGACACTTCGATATATAGAGGTTCAACCCACCTAGGGCCTAATCCTCTACCACCCAAGTATATCCAGGGATGGATTTCAAAAAAAAAAAGATTTTATTAATTTACCAAAAATTAATACAACACTTAAGGATTACCACAACCCTCTTACACCACCTTGAGGATACCATAACCCTCTTACAACACCTTTGAAGATTACCACAACCTTCAAACACCTATCACCTAGATCACCCAAGTGTATTCTTACCACAAGAATACTCACAATGATGTCTTGTGTTGAATGATGACCAAAATCGAGATTACAACTCAATAATGATTGATACAATATGAGTACAAGTGTAATCAAGAATTGAAAGCCTAGACCTCAAATTTGTGCAAGTGAAAGTGCTAAGGCTAATACAACAAGATATATGAAAGTGTTTGCTTGATTGCTCTTTGCTTGTGTATAGTGTTGTGTCTTGTTGCTTGAATGAAGCCTCTATTTATAGGAGAGGTCTTGGCTTTGATTTCCAGACATAGGCTCCTCCTTGGGGAGTGATTTGCTGCAAAAGAAACCATTTAAAATCATCAATATAGCTGTTAGAAATCAATCCCACAAAATAGGGAAAAGTCATGCGAAAATGCAACGGATAGTTTCTTTGATAAAACAAAGTGCGACCGGTCATGTCACAGAGATAAGATTGAAATTGAATTTCTGCATTTTTACACAGGGGGACCGGTCGAGGGGTGCGACCGGTCGCCCTTGATGTTGACCGGTTGGGGTTGATAAAAATACGAAACAGAGAAGACTGAACCAAAAGAGGGACTCCCAGGTACCGGTCGCCCAGGGGTCGACCGGTCGCCCTCCCTCAATTTTTCTACGTCCCTTTTTCTGTTTCAAAACTCAACTCAGGTACGGGTTGCCCTATAGGGCGACCGGTCGAGCCTGAAACAAATGTGTTGTCCAATTTTTTATCGAAAATAAACTCCAAAAATACTCCGAAAAATAGTAAAAACATTTTAAGTCGATCGGAAGTATTTAGACAACATTGAGGGACATTGTTTTGGTTTAAAAAACTCATTTGAACAAAATCGAACAAAATCATCAAAATCATGATAAAAAATTTATCTAACAGGTTTTGGGGCTCCAAACCATTATTTCAAGACCTCGTTGTGTATGGGGCTTCTAGACCTCTTGCCTTATCATTATTCCCCCGGCTCACGAAGCTGCTAAGGGCTCGAGGACGTTTTTCTAGGGACCCAACCCCATAAGATCGGTCCCTAGGTCCACGGTTGCTGCTCATAGGACTAGTGATGTCCCGCGACCTGACTCTGAACAGGCCCTCTCGGATCCCCTGATGCGAGATTCTTGGGAGATCATAATGTCTACGGTGCACCGCGATGATGCTTCCCACATTAGGCATCGCTACTTCATACCTCCCAAGCATAAGGTGATCATCCTGGGTCAAGATGACCGCATGTACGACCCTCCCCCTAATTGTTTCAACTTTTATCTTGCCTCTTTACATGTCGGGTTACGCTTTCCTCTATATTCGACTATAGAGGAGATACTCATTCGTTTAAATGTTTGCCTTACTCAATTTGCCCCTAACGCCATCAGACATAAAATCGGCTTTGTTAATCTAATGCAATACTTCAAAGTTGAGCCTTCAATAGCTCATTTTTTGTCCTTGTACTCGATTACTTCTTCCGCAAGGACCAACGATCGCGGTTTCTTTTACTTAACTACTAGAGCTAATTGTAAGTTCCTTACCTCTCTACCCTCATTTTTTGGGTGATTGGCACAAGAAATTTATCTTTATTGAGGCTCCCCCCGATCGCCCTTGGAAAATCCCATGAAGGTGGCGGTTCTCTAGGTCTCGGGTCCTTACCCATCTAGGAGAATCTACCGGGATGAGGATTTCATCTCAAAATAGCATACTTTCCATTATTACGACATAAGGGAGCTTACTAAAGAAGAGATCTTATCTAGGCGGCGGGTCTTAACCATTGTTGTCCCGTGAACTCAAGCACTTGGCAAATTTGAGTCTTTGTCTTCCTCTTTACATGCTTTAACATGCCTATCTTATTCAGATCTCTTTTTCCTTTTCGCCTATGGTGGTTCGCTCATCCTTGGTTGCCATGGTCATAAAAGAGAAGAAGGAAAAGCTCATCTCGGCGGCCAGTCTTGGTCTTAACATACCTCCATCTCCGCCGGTTCACTCCGGTGACCCGAGTTTGAATGCTCCGCTCGCTATACCCCTAGGTGGAGCTCATGAGCGAGTCCCCCACACGAGAGAGTCCCTTGCTCGAGGTCCCGATCCTTACCTCTTGACAACCCTCCACTGTACTTACTATTAAGATCGGGACCGCTCCGACCCTAAAGATAAAGGCAAGGGAAAGAGAAAGAAGCATAAAAGTCGGAGTCGTAGCGGGAGTAAGAGCAAAATCTAGAGCTCGGATGTAGTAAACAAAAGAAGAAAAAGGCTCGTATTGAGAAAGAACAACCCGGCGAGGAAGAGATCTCTCTTTGCGCTTGAACGAAATATCTCTTCGCGAGAAAAAAATTGAACGAGGCTCGAGAGCAAACTCGGATTGAGACCTCTTGACCCAAAGGGAGTTTTCGGGCACCCATGTGATCCCAAGTGGAATATTTCTCCACGAGCTCTATCATGAATGCCCCAGACGGGTGAGGACTCTCTAGAGCACTATCAGGCTTGCATCCTTCCTCATGACCAGCGATTTGTCCAGGCGGGATGCCGGACACTAGGTTAGAGGATATTGCAACTCATGACCTCATGCGGATACTTCCCCTTCTTGAGCTCCTCTCCTTAATTGTTTTGTCTTTATTTACATTCCCATTGGCTTATTTCATTATTGTCATTTCTCTTGCTTAGGCTGCGAACATCGTGCACAACTTGACCCTTCGAGGTCATCACTAGAGAATCGCTTCATGGAGGTGGAAGCCCGAGCCACATGCCTTGAGAAAGAAAAAGTTGCACTCGAGGCAAAAACGAAGTCTAAGTACGAGACCCACCTCGGGAACTCTGAAATGTCCTTGAAGGTGGCAAAAGAGGAGGTCGCCCGATAAACTCAGGAAGGTCAAGAGAGTTTTAGACTGGACAAGGAAGCGAGAGGCTCTTAACTCTCACGGTCGCAAACCAACTCATGCAGCATGTCGTAAAGGGCGCAAGACTTCAAAAGTTCACCTATTTTTGACAGACTTGTGGTGGAGAATGCGGCTGAGTTTGAGTTCTTGGGTTTCTACAAATGTCAATCTCAACTTCAGAAATTTGGTGGTTTTAAGGCCGATTTCGATCCAAGAAAGCTTGATCCGGAGCTCGATGGCAATGGTGAAAGACCTCCCTTGAGGAAGTGGAAGAAGACAATCTTGAAGGCCACGAGTTCGGGTTTCTTCTTCAGGACCCGGGCCCTGCTGCTGAGGAAGTTCTTCCCCAAGATGAAGGTGCTGGGGTCGGGGAGGGAGACGACCGCTGGACATTGTTTCCCTCTTGGGGACTACCATATGAGTTTTTTTGTTCCTATCTTTTTGGCCCTTCAGTTAGTGCTTTTTTGGAAGTAAGGTTGTTTTGTAAGGGGTGTGGACCCTGAACTTAATTGTTTTCATCAATGTGACTGCACGAATTTAATTGCTTTGAACAATGTAATTATGCACAGCTTAAGACCTTGCGACCCTTTTAATGGATATTTTACGATTTATCTAGTCGCTTTATGCAGGCCTCTACGTTTTTTCCCTTTCCTCTTGTCTGGGTTTTTACTTTATGGAGTTTTGGCGGTCTCGCTGGCCTTTAGCATTTTGATACAAGTATCGGGGTCTTTTGGACCCCTTGCGGTTCATTTGTTGGGGTCTTTACGACCCCAACACCTTTCTCTTATTTTGGGGTCCTTGAGGCCCCTTAGGTCACGAGGTCTTTGAAGGCCCTTAGCCTTGGCCTTCCCTCGTTTTTTTAGCGCCTCACTTTGGCCCTCTTTCTCTGGGTCGCGAGTTCTTGAGGCGCTCTGGCCCTCTTTCTCCGGGTTGCGAGTTCTTGAGGTCTTATTTGCGAGCCTAGGGGTCACTTGGCTCCCTTATTTTTACGCCATTTTTTAGATCTCTCTTGTGAGCTGAGGGTCACTTGGGGCCCTTTTTTAATTTTACACAAGTTATTGAGATCTTGAGATCTCACTTGTGAGCTGAAGGGTCACTTGGGACCCTTTTTTAATTTTAAATAAGTTATTGAGATCTTGAGATCTCACTTGTGAGCTGAAGGGTCACTTTGGACCCTTTTTTAATTTTACATAAGTTATTGAGATCTTGAGATCTCACTTGTGAAGCTGAAGGGTCACTTGGGACCCTTCTTTAATTTTACACAAGTTATTGAGATCTTGAGATCTCACTTGTGAGCTGAAGGGTCACTTGGGACACTTCTTTAATTTTACACAAGTTATTGAGATCTTGAGATCTCACTTGTGAGCTGAAGGGTCATTTGGGATCCTTCTTTAATTTTTCACAAGTTATTGAGATCTTGATATCTCACTTGTGAGTGAAGGGTCATTTGGGACCCTTCTTTAATTTTTATAAGTTATTGAGATCTTGAGATCTCACTTGTGAGTTGAAGTGTCACTTGGGATCTTTCTTTAATTTTATATAAGTTATTGAGATCTTGAGATCTCACTTGTGAGTGAGGTCATTGGGGTCCTTCTTTAATTTTACACAAGTTATTGAGATCTCGAGATCTCACTTGTGAGCTGAGGGACCATTTGGGATCCTTTATCTTAAGATCCAGAGGATCCTTGAGCTCGAGCTCTCTGAGATAAACCTCTCGCACAAAACACAATATCTACCATGAATATGTACATCATTTCAATTTCCAATTTACGGGAGTTATCGTCTTTATCTCGGCAGCTTAACAAAATATGAGGCTAAGGGATATCAACTTGCGCGCATGCGCGCATTCGCCCCTTACCCTTTTTAACAAAAAAATGCCCATAATGAGATATATCATTTTAGGTCTTATGATCCTTGACCTCTATAACTTTTAACAAAACATGGGGTTATAAAATTACCCCTAATTTTAATTAAAGCAGTAAAATAAAAACCAACAAAGGTGGGTTATCCACGCTAAGCGTAGAACCTCCGTAGATTCTGGGTGTTCCAAGGCCTCGGGAGCTCATTGCCTTGCAGGTCTTCCAACGATAAGCCCCTTTTTCCCGAGACGCGAACCATTTTGTACGGGCCATCCCAATTGGGATATAACTTTCCCATGTGTTTGGATACCTCAACCTTTTTCAGGACGAGGTCTCCCACCTGAAAGTTCTTTTTTCTTCACTTTCTTGTTGTATTCATGCATCATTCTTGCTTTAGCCAATAGGATCCTTCCGTAGGCGCGCTCCCTTCTTTCCTCTATGAGGTCTAAATCAGCCACCTGGTTCTCTTGGTTTTTTTCCTCCATCAAAATTTTCAATTCTATGAGTGGGCTCACCGATTTCTGCCTTAGTCGTCTTCAGGGTCGTTCTATAAGCCCATAGCACTCCCGGGAGCTCATCAACCCAATAGGTCTTCATTTGTTCTAGGTGCGTCTTTAGGTGTTGTAGGATTATGTGGTTCGCGACCTCCGTTTGACCATTGGCTTGCGGGTTTCCCACTGAGGTGAAGTTCTATTGGATCTTCATTTGTTTTCACCATGCCACTATCTTCTTTCCTTGAAACTGGGTTCCATTATCTGAGATCAAGATCCGAGGTACTCCAAATATGCACGCTATATTCTTCCACAGGAAGTTCATGACTTTGGTTTCTGTGATCTTTGCCATGGCCTCCGCTTTTATCCACTTAGAAAAATACTCAACAACAACGATGATAAACTTCTTTTGTGCCTGGGCTAGCTGGAATGGCCCCACGATGTTGATCCCCCACTGGTCGAACGGGCATGTTATGGGTATTGAGGTCATCGGCACAACTGGTTGATGCGGTAGGTTTGAATACAGTTGGCACTTCTCGCATTTTTTGACGTACTCAATGGTGTCTTGAGCTAATGTTGGCCAAAAATAACCTTGGCGCAGGTCCTTCAAAGCAAGTGACCTTCCACCCGAATGATTCCCACAACACACTTTGTGTATCTCTTGCATCACTTACGCGGCTCTTTCTGGAGCTAAGCATTTGAGCATGATCCCGATTACTGATTTTTTATATAGGTTCCCATCATACATGCAAAAGCGGGATGCTTTTACCTGGAGGCGCTTCGCCTCTAGCGGGTGGTCTGGTAAGTGACCCTGCAGGAGGTAGTTTTTGATGTCTTCCATCAGGTCTTGGGACATGAGATCTTAAGTACGACACCAACTGTGGGGCATAAGCCAATCAGATCATTTTTAGATCCGATCTCGGGTTCTACGGTGGTTAAGACGACCACCTTTCTGGAGCTGACCCCCGTGATACTGTTTGCAAATTTTGCCAATGCATCAGCTCGCCCGTTTTCTGCCCTTGGGACCTGGTGAAGCTGAAATTGCTTGAAGCCTTTGATTAATTGTTTTACCCGCTCCAGATAAGCTACCATGGTCTTCTCCTTGGCCTCATACTCTCCTTGAACTTGCATTACCACTAGTTGTGAATCGTGTAGGCTACTAATTTCTTCACTTGACATTTTGGGCCAATTTTATGCATGTTATCAAGGCCTTATACTCCTCTTCATTGTTTGTGACTCCAAACTCTAATTTTAATGCAATTTCTAGATCTAGGTCATTTGGACCCTGCAGTAGGATTCCGACTCTCCTTCTTTCGCCACCGCAGAACCATCCAAGTCTCTGAGATAGGCTCAATCAGGCTCGACATCTCTATCAAAAAAGCAGCTGAGACCTGCGCCTTTATGGTCGTCCTTACTTGGTATTTGATATCGAACACTCCTAACTTAACTGACCATTTGACCAAGCGACCCGCAAGATCCGATTTTCCCAAGATCTGCTTCAGTGGCTGATTGGTTGGAGTTTCCGAGCTGATTGGTATGTGTTTTGCATGTATTTTGGGCTTAATTGTAGCTAGAATTAGTTGTTATGCATGCATTACTTGAGTGAAAAGGGCTTTATTTCGTAAAGTGGAAAAGGTATTACGCTTTTGCTTTTGTAGGAATTAATTAATAATTGTAGCATTTTGGCGATAATTGAGCATTGCGAAGAAAGGACCGCCAATACTTGAAGTAACATACGATGTTTGGAGTTGAATCGAGAAAAGTCATTTTTAATCGGTAGAAACGAGAAAGAAACAAACGCATGGCCCGTACGTCCTTTCAGCGAGTTAATTTTCCCACGGCACCCCACACGGTCAGGTCGTGCGCCACGTGCATGACCCATGCGTCTGTGCAGGAAAACAGGGGTTTGACAGATTCTAAGTAGGTTTTGACCCAAACGGAGTATAAATAGAGACGAGGCGGCCCCGAACGAAGACACATAGATTTTTGCCCTAGAAACCAGAGAATAAGAGCAACCTTCTACCAAAGGATTGGAGAGATTGATCGAGGTCACAATCACGCGCTTGAGGATTGAAGATAGATCGAGAGATCGTCGACATCCCTCAGTTTTCTCGCTCCATCGTATCATTTACTTTCGATTAGTTAGATATGAACTTGAATAATTTGTCTATGAATTATTTATTTTCCATGTCTGGCTAAACATCTTGTGATTCCCGTGTTTGGGATTAGGTTAATGGATACTTTTGTGGGATGATTAATTGCAATTGAAGTTATTTTTTCAAACTCTATTCGAGTACTTTGTTTTAATTCTTGTTTTATCAAAAGGCCTTTAGTTTAACTTGTTTGATGTATTTATTCATAATTCGAGAGATGAGTTTCAATACTAGGTCTGTGAGTATTTGACATGAATATTTGCAAGATTGAGAAGTCTATGAATATTTGTGAGGATTTATAATCTTTTGTGCTTTTGGGAGTTGGATATCTTATGTTGAGTAGAGATCTTTAGCAGAGATAATCCAATCAATATTTTTACATACATCTCGAGAGATAGGGTAAAATACTTTTAGTGATTGTCTTATAGGGAAGAATAATAATAACTTTGCTTGTGATTAATCTGATAATAAAAGGGGATATTAACTAAAACCATAATCCATGAATCCATTCATCTCCTTGATCTTTCAATCAATCTTTACTTTGTCTTTTTAAGAAAATTCTTGTCTTGCTTTTACAAAACAAATCACTCAATTTCGATCGTCTAGATAAAAATAAGACTATTACAATCCCAATTCTTGGTACATTAATTTATTAATCTCTGTGGATTCGACCTTGCTAACCCTATTCTATAAACTACACCGTACACTTGCGGTGAAGCTAAAAATAAGGCGAATAAGTTTTTGGCGCCGTTGTCGGGGACTAATTAAATTTTTAGTACTAATATTGCGATAAATAGAATTATTTTTAATTTAGACATTTTTCTTTCTTTTTATTTGTTGTTTAATTTTACTCCTACTATGTTTGACTTGTTTTCTTTAGTTGGTTCAGGTAGTGCATGAACACTCGCTCAAAGCAAAGAGAATTAGCACTGTTCATATTGGAGGTTGAGGCTTTTGCTAGGCGAATTTGTGTGGCTACTAAATGGGCAGAAAGACAGCAAGATCAGGTTATGGAGGACGTGGAAGAGAACAACGGGGGTAATAACGGAGTCGACAATGGAGGTAACAATAGGGCCAACATGGTCGTTAGTGAGTTACCGATACCAGAAGTTCCAGCAGTCCAGCAGCAAGCGATTCGTGATTAATTTCACCCACAGACAAATCGCAACTATGGTGGAATTGCCAATGTCCCAATTAATGCGAATAATTTTGAGGTGAAGCCAACACGATCTCAATGGTGCAACATAATCAGTTTGGGGGTTTTCCATCTGAGGATCCCAATTCTCATCTTGCGAACTTCATGCAGATTTGCCACACAATCTAGATGAATGGGGTGACTTATGATGCTATACGTCTGCGCCTATTCCCTTTCTCTTTAAGGAACAAGACTAGAAACTGACTAGGCACACTAACTTAGGGAGTGTGAATACTTGGGATGAGTGAGTCGAGAAATTCTTGTTTAAATACTACCCACCAAGTAAGACACTTGACTCAAAAAGTGAGATCACGCATTGAGGCGGATTTGATTCTCGAGTCATTTGTATGAGGCCTGGGGGAGATTCCGGGATTTATTGAGGAGGTGCCCGCAACACAGATTTCCAGAGGATCAGCAACTTTGCTTATTTTATAACGGGTTGATGGGAAAGACTAGGTCATTTGTGGATGCCACAGCAGGAGGCGCTTTACTGGCTGAATTTCCACAAGATGCATTCAACTTGTTGGAAGAGATGGCAATGAATAGCCATCGGTGGCCCTCCGTGGGGACTAATGTGAAAAGGGTAGCCGAAGTCACTGATTCGGACCCAATTAAGGCATTGATAGCTCGGATGACTGCGTTGACCAATCAGTTGAGTGTATTGACGAAGGGGACTGATAGAAATGCGGGTGCAAGTAATGGTGGAGTTCCTCTAGATCCCATGGAGGAAGCAAATTATGTCAATAATCGAAATTTCAATAATTCACGGAACAATCAGACTCCTACTCATTACCACTGGGTTTTGGAATCATGAAAACTTCTCCTATGCAAATACAAAGAATGTGATGCAACCACCACCGAGGTTTAATGTGACAAATGGTGTCATTAATGCTGAGGCTAAGCCATCTATGGAGGACATCTTCACCTCGTTTATGAATGAGACGAGGAACCGATTCAATAAGGATAAGGCGAAGCTGGATAAAATCGAAAATGATGTCACGCAATTGGCCAACACCATGGGGTCCCAAATGAAAAATCTTGAAACCCAAATTGGCCAATTAGCTATGATTGTTGGTGGGCAGCATCAAAAATTCCAGTTTCCGAGCAACATTGAGGTTAATCCAAAGGATCAGTGTAAAGCCATTCGTCTGAGGAGTGGAACGAAATACGAGGGGTCGAAAGTACCTGAAAATACTGAACAGATGCAAAGGATGCGCCACCGCACGGCCAGGTCGTGCGTCTTGCAGAGACATCACATGTTGTTCCAGAAGACGCAGAAACTAAAGCAAATGGCGATGTTGAGGCCAAGTAAGGAGTTGAGGACAATATTGTTGAACAAAAAGGGGCTGAGAATCTTAAATCTTCCTCTAACCCTGATTTTTCTAAACTTACTACTCCCCTTCCTTTTCCCAAACAATTTCAAAAGAAAAAGTTAGATTCGCAATTTGCAAAATTCTTGGATATATTTCAGAAACTGCATATTAACATACCTTTTGCAGATGCATTGGAACAGATGCCCAATTATGCTAAATTTTTATGTCAAAGAAAACAAAGATGACTGGTTTCGAGACAGTCAATATGACGGAGGAGTGTAGTGCAATAATCTAGAGGATACTACCACAAAAACTAAAAGATCCGGGGAGTTTCACTATCCCTTGTGCTATTGGTGATGTTTCCTTTAATAAAGCACTTTGTGATTTAGGAGCAAGTATTAACTTGATGCCCTTGTCCATTTTCAGGAAACTTGGATTGGGAGAGGTAAAGCCGTCTACGGCCACCTTACAACTTGCGGATCGATCACTCACTTATCCGAAGGGAATCATCAAGGATGTGCTTGTCAAAGTCGATAAATTCATATTCCCTGGGGATTTTTTGGTGCTGGATATGGAGGAGGACAGAGACGTCCCTTTGATACTTGGGCATCCATTCCTGGCTACCGAGAAGGCCTTGATAGATGTACAAAAGGGAGAACTCACATTACAGGTTAATGATGAGCATATTTTATTTTCTATCTATAAGGCACTACAATTTCATAATGGTGTTGAGAACTGTAGTTTCATAGACGTAGTTGAGTCTTGCATTGATGAATATGTAGATCATACATTGTCTAAGGATGATTTAGAGTTTGGTTTGACACATTCGTGTTCGACGTCAAGTATGATGCTTGATTTCGATAATCAATACTTGTATGACTGTGTTTTTGCTTTAGATAATATGCAGGAGCTACCGAGAAGCGCGAGAGGCGCACACACGAAGAAAAACGTGTGGGAGTCAGTTCTATAAGGGCGCACAACCCGTGCTTGAAGTATGATTTGAGTTTGGTTTGACACATTTGGGCACAACACGCCGTGGTCGTGCACATGGCCGAAGCAGAGAAAAAACTCGAAGACCGCACGGCCGATAAGTGCGCCCGAGCATGGGCAGGTCATGCGCATAGCCGAAGTAAAGAATGAAACACCTGAAGACCGCATGTCCTGTGCGTTTGAGCACGAGCAGGTCGTGCGTGAGGCCGAAGAAAAGGACGCAACCACGGAAGAACGCACGACTTGTGCATCTGAGCATGGGCAGCCCGTGCGTGAACCTGAAGAGCCCGTTTCGAACCCAGAACTTAAGCCATTGCCCGAGCAACGCATTCCTTTGAGCAAATAACACGAATCACGGTAATCGTATTATCCCTTTTAACTTCAGCGCAGCTTGATAAATTGCTTAGGGTGTTGAGAAAACATAAGTCTGCGATAGGTTGGTCAATTTCTGATTTAAAAATCATAAGTCCATCGATTGTAATGCATAAACTTAGAATGGAAAATGTCTATAATCCTTCGTGCAGAATCAAAGAAGATTGAACCCTATAATGCAAGAGGTCATTAGAAAAGAGGTTTTAAAATGGTTAGATGCTGGAATTGTGTATGCTATTTCTAATAGTCCTTGGGTGAGTCCGGTACAAGTAGTACCAAAGAAAGGGGGGATGATTGTAGTTAGAAACGAGAATGATGAACTTATTGCGACTATGATAGTTACTGGGTGGCGTATATGCATTGATTATAGGAAGTTGAATGATGCCACTCATAAAGATCACTTTCCTCTCCCCTTTATTGATATGATGTTAGATTGCTTGGCGGGATTTGACTATTAATATTTTCTCGATGGTTATTCCGTGTACAACCAGATCATGATTGCACCGGAAGACCAAGAGAAGACGACATTTACATGTCCCTACGGTACATTTGTATTTCGCAGAATGCCATTCGGACTATGTAATGCACCCGCGACTTTTCAACGATGTATGATGGTTATATTTCATGATTTTATTAAGAAAATAATGGAGGTATTAATGGATGATTTTTCTATGTTTGTAGATTATTTTGATCATTGTCTTGACAATCTTTCACTAGTTTTACAGAGATGTGAGGATACTAACCTTGTTTGAATTGGGAGACATGCCATTTTATGGTACGAGATGGCATTATTTTTAGGCCGGTGGGTTTCCTCTGCGGGTTTTGAAGTTGACAGAGCGAAGATGGTAGCAATTGAAAAGCTCCCACCTCCAACAAATGAGAAGGCCATCAGAAGCTTCTTGGCGCACGCCGGATTCTATAGAAGGTTCATTCGTGAGTTTTCTAAAATCACTAAACCTTTGAGTCAGTTATTAGAAAAAGATATTGCTTTCAATTTTTCCGATGATTGTTTGCAGCCATTTGAGATTCTGAGAAGGCTTTGGTGAAAACACCAATTCTTGTAGTTTCGGATTGGAGTCAGCCCTTTGAGTTGATGTGCGATGCCAGTGACTTTGCAGTTGGGACTGTTTTGGGTCAGAAAAGGGATAAGTTGTTCAGAGCCATTTACTAAGCGAGCAGGACATTAGACAGTGCCCAGCAAAACTATACCACCACAGAGAAGGAAATGCTAGCAATCATTTTTGCGTTCGATAAGTTCCGATCTTACTTGATTGGAACTAAGACAATAGTCCACACAGACCACGCGACAATCAAATATCTATTCGACAAGACGGATGTCAAACCGAGACTAATTCGGTGGATCCTTTTGTTGCAGGAGTTTAAAGTGGAAATCCGAGATAGGAAGGGTTGTGAGAATGTGGTAGCAGACCACTTGTCCAGGTTGGAGTACAAGAAGGATGAGAAAGAGGGCACAGATGTAATCAAGGGGGAGTTCCCCGATGAGCAGCTCTTAATGTTAGAGGCTAAATTCCCATGGTATGCAGATTTTGTGAACTATTTGGTAGTGGGAGTCCTACCTCCGGATTTATCTTCCTATCAAAAGAAGAAGTTCCTCCATGATGTCAAGTTCTATATATGGGACAACCCCTTGCTCTTTAAGAGGTGCGCAGACAAAATCCTCAAAAGATGTGTGCCTCAAGAAGAGTGGGAGGGAGTTCTACAACAGTGCCATTTTTCCCCTTCCGGGGGACACTTTGGTCCGACACGCACTACGGCAAAGGTATTGCAGAGTGGGTTATACTGGCGCACTTTGTCTAATGATTGCTATTTATATGTGCAGCATTGTGATAGATGCCAGTGGATGGTGAACATTTCGAGACGACATGAGATGCCCATGACTAATGTGATGGAAGTCAAGCTCATTGATGTGTGGGGGATTGACTTTATGGGTCCCTTTCCATCTTTTTCGGGTTATCAGTACATTCTACTTGCAGTGGAGTACGTATCTCGATGGGTTGAGGTGATTTCGGCACAAACGAATGATGCGCGAGTAGTGATAAAGTTCTTAAAGAAAAATATATTAACTCAGTTTGGAACCCCGGGAGCTTTGATTAGCGATGGGGGGTCACACTTTGTGAATAAATTGATGAGCACTCTACTTGCAAGGTACGGGGTTAAGCACAAGGTGGCATTAGCATATCATCCGCGAGCAAACGCGCAAGCAGTGGTAGCCAAGCGCGAGATTAAGCAAATCTTAGAAAAGACAGTGAATATAAATCGCAAGGATTGGGCTATGAAGTTAGATGATGCATTATCGGCATATCAGAATGCATGCAAGACACCATTGGGCACATCGCCTTATCAGTTGGTATTCAGGAAATCGTGTCACTTGCCCGTGGAATTAGAGCACAAGGCGTTTTGGATCGTGAAGAAGTTAAATTTTGACTTCAAAGCGGCGGGTGAGAAGAGGCTTTTGCATTTGAATGAGATTGAGGAGTTCAGGATAAAGCCTACGAGAATTCCGGATTTACAAGGAATGCACCAAGAGATGGCATGATCGAATGATAAAGAAAAGATAGTTTTCTTTGGGTGAACAAGTTCTTTTGTTTAACTCGCGCGTTTTAAACTCTTTCCGGAAAACTCAAGTCTCGGTGGTCGGGGCGTTTGTTATTAAGAAAGTGTTTAATCCTTCGGGAATAGTGGAATTGTTGACCCAGGGTGGGGAGACGTTTATGGTGAATGGCCAGAGGATCAAGTACTACCTTCATACAGACCAAAAGGAAGAGGTGACATGTCTCACTTTGCTAGAACCGTGATTGCGTATACAGGAGTCAAGCTATAGACGTTAAATTTAGCGCTTGTTGGGAGGCAACCCAACGGTTTGTTGTTTTATTTTTTCCCATATTTTTTCCCTTTGATAAGTTAGGATTTTTATTGTTTTCCTTAAAAAAATAAACTAGAAATTTCGGAGTGTTGGTACGGCATCCCACATGGGCAAGGCGTGTGCCATGCGCACGGTCTGTGCGTGCTTTAGGGATGAGGAGCGAGCCTACGGCACCCCGCATGGGCAGGGCGTGCGCCATGCGCACGACTCGTGCATATTCCAGGATTTTGGACTGAGCCTACGGCACACTGCATGGACTACCCGTGCGCAGGGCGCACGGCTCGTGCGTCTGTCAGTTGAGGCAGCAATAAGGGCACAACAGGTTCAATTTTTTTCACACTTTCAAACACACCTTGCGCACGAGCACACAAGAGCTCTCATCCCTCTCAAATTTGTCGACGATTTCACTTGGATTGTCACTACAAATTCATCACCCACACTACTCAAACACGAATTGCACTCTTAAATTTGCTTTGAAGTGAGATTTTGGTTGAAAGAAACACCTAGGGTTCCAAATTTGCCTCTTTCCTAATTTCCGAGAATTCATCTAGCAAAGGGAAAAAAATATATGGTGCATGAGGGTTCATATATGGTGCATGTTTTGATAAATTTGCCATGATTTACTTGAATTATTCTATGGGGCATTTTATCGAACACCTTGTGGGGTTGATGAAAATTTGGTTGATATAATGATGAATTGTGCATGAGCTTGATTATTTAGGGTGTTATTGGCTATGATTCTCTGCAATTACATGGTTATTTAGGTTTGAGAGCTTAATTGTGATTAAATTGTAAGGAAGAGACATTATATCTTATTTGATTTATTTGTATTGAATTCATCTTGTTCTTGTTATACTTGGCATGTTCGGAATCTCACATTTGTTTTGCTAGGTACAAACTTGAACTAGTGGCTGACCAAAGGAACCAATAAGGTCGGGGTAGGCCGAGGACAGGTGAAGCCGCACGGCGGGAGCCATATCTAGATAGCCCCGATGGAGTAGGTTGGTCACTCGCTCATTTACACCGACGAGATATGCTGACGATGAGTGTACCCAAGCCCTTGGGTTACACGACGACATTTGGCAGTTATTTTAACGGGTTGGGTGGACCGCGTTCATGCAAGGGTGGTGGCCGACGTATAAGAAGCTAGCGCTAGAGTTCCTCAGTACACTTGAAATATACCAAAGGATAGGGAACTCTGAGCCCATTGAGGTCCGCTTTAGGCTGGGAAACGAGATAAGGCGCATATCTATCGCCCAACTCAATGAAATTTTTGGGGTCCCTACTGACGCCCATTACAGGAACGCATCGCACTATAGCCAGTATGAATTCTGGCGGTTATTGGTTCAAACACCGGCGACCGGCCCAATGCTCTATGAGGTGCGCTCATCTAAGGCCTCGTCACTCAAGAACCCCATTTTCCGCTATATCCAAAAGGTCACCGCTCACTCCGTCTTCGCCCGGCACAATAACGGGGGCATGCAAGTTCGGGAGCTATACCTACTGTGGTGTATGCTAACCTGTACCCCCTTCAACACGGCGGCCCATTTTGTAGAACACGCAGACTATTTAGCCAAGCAGTCCGTGAGTACGATATTGATTGGGGGAATGATAACCCCCATTGCTTTGCATTTTCGTGTAGATATTAGCGGCTTGGAGCCCATTGAGGGTAGTCGGAGGATTAATATGAATGCCCTACGCCAAATGAAGATCATAATAGAAGAAGAGAACATGACTCTCTTCCAACAAAGGATCGGAACCGCCTTCCCACTTCCTAACCCGCAACTCACATATGTGGTTGATAATGAGACTAATTGGTTAATGAACTCTGAGGCGCATACCAGAGTCATGGAAGCCATGCTTGCGCGGAAAAGGCGGAGGGTAGTCGGGTTGCCCGATGAGGATGAGTTGGCAATTGAGGCGACGAAGTATGACCGGTAAGAGAGAGGTTTTGAGCAAGGGTTCCAACAGAGGGGTTAGGAGCAAAGGTTCCAACAAGGGATGCCCGACAGACCGGAAAGCTCTCACGAAGGTGAGGAGCGTGGGGGGCCAGCTTATTAGGATGGACTATTTGCTCTTGAGGAGAGCATGAGACAGCACCGGGATGATTTCCGGCAGCACCCGGGATAATTTTCGACATCACCAGGATGAGTTCCATACCTTCCGGATGGAACAAGAGCAAAGATATCAGGCGCAGGAACAGCGGGAACTTGAGATGCTGCAGGTGATGCATCAGATACAAATGTGGCACATCTCCCAAGGCCACTTTCTGCAGCCACCCCCACAATGAGTCAGGTCCATTCCACACTTTTCTTTGAAATTCTATCTTCTCTTCTATGCGTTATAATTTCATTCAGGTTTGTGGGGGAGAGGTCGTTATTTTGATTGAAGGGTGTGGCGATATTTGCATTCATATAGTTGCATGTAGAGCATGTAGGTTGCATTGCATTAGATGCTTGTTTTTTATTTTAGCACGTTTATTGCTTTCTTAGGTTTTTTTAGGGAGTGAGTTGACCGCTATTGTGTTGCTTATTGTGATCTTGGGAGCATTCGTTGAGCAGTTTGTGTTGTTTTAAATTGGGTGTTGAGCGTGAGTTGATCGGGTTGAGAATAGATGATATGGAGCATGTGAATATTGAAATCATGGTTGTTATGCTTTGAATTACGCAATTTCAAGCCTGTGAGCTTTTTGAGTCTTTACTGCTTTCATTATATGCAGTCTTGTTTGTTGATTGAGTGTGTCATTTATGTTGATATGAATTCTAGAACTTGCTTTGGTATCTCTGTCGAAGTCACATGTTGTATGCAATTTATGAAAATGATTTTAGGCCATTTTTGTTAAGCCTATCAAGCCTTTTGCCTACCTAATGACATTTAATTTCCCTAGTTAGCCAATTTGAGCATGTTGCCTGATTTTTTTGATAGCCACATTTCAAGCCTTAACTTGATATATTTGTTACCATAAACTTGAGCGTATAGCATTGAGTAAGGGGATTGAATAAGGTTGAATAGGAGGATATCGAGAATTTAGATAATTGTGTGCATGTTGGATGTTGGGAATAAGAAGAAAAGGAGAAAAAAATGAGGATATATACTTACAAAAGAGTCGAAAAACAATCAACTGCATAAGTGAGTTGGCTGTAAATGAACTTATAGGCTTAGAATTATGATGTAAGGCGAAACAAAGTGGATTGTATGAAAAATGGGAGAAGAGAGATGTGATAAGGATAAAAGGTGATTGGGGTAGCATGTTTAATTTGAATAAGAATATTTGATTGAGAAAAAGATGTGATTACCAGTCTATACACTTGTGTTTGAGTCACTTTCTCCATATTTCCCTACCTTAACCAAAGAGCCTTCATTACAACCAAAAGAGAAGTCCTTTCTGATTTATGAATTGCATACAATCAAGTAGCGGAGATATGAGACGATTTGCAAGCCTATGGTAATTCTTCAACATTGATATGATTTGAGCGAATACACGTCCCTTATTATTCTAGAGATGAGAGTATACACTTAATCCATGAGAGGCGTGATTCGAAGTATTTGCCATGGTTTTAATTGACTTGTGCTCTATGTTAGATATTCGAAGCTTGGTTGATTTGTTACTTGACGTCTATGGATAAATGACATGAATTGTGATGTGTTGTTCTTGATTTGCCTTTCATTAACTTTAGGGGTTTGATTGTTATGTGTTTTGCATGTATTTTGGGCTTAATTGTAGCTAGAATTAGTTGTTATGCATGCATTACTTGAGTGAAAAGGGTTTTATTTCTGTAAAGTGGAAAAGGTATTACGCTTTGCTCGTTTTGTAGGAATTAATTGATATTTGTAGCATTTTGGCGACAATTCGGAGCATTGCGGTAAAGGACCGCCAATACTTGATGTAATGTATGATGTTTGGAGTTGAATCGAGAAGAAGTCAGCCAACCGGGCGAGAAATGGAAAGAAACGAACACATATCAGCTCCAGCAGGTGCGCACGGGCAAGGTGTGCGTCCATAGCACGACCCGTACGCCATCCAGACTGAAGATTCATCCCACGGCACCCTGCAATGGCTAGTCGTGCGCGGAGCGCATGACCCTTGCGTCCTTTCAGCGAGTGAATTTTCCCGTGGCACCCCATACAGGCAGGTCGTGCGCTAGGCGCACGGGCCGTGCGTCTGTGCGGGAAAACAGGGGTTTGACAGATCTAAATAGGTTTTGACCCAAATGGAGTATAAATAGAGACGAGGTGGCCCCGAACGAAGACACAGAGATTTTTGCCCTAGAAACTAGAGAAAAGAGTAACCTTCTACCGAAGGATTGGAGAGATTGATCGAGATCACAACCACGCGCTTGAGGATTGAAGATAGATCGAGAGATCGTTGACACCTTGAGTTTTCTCATTCCATCGTATCATTTACTTTCGATTAGTTAGATATGAACTTGAATAATTTGTCTATGAATTATTTATTTCGCATGTCTGGCTAAACATCTTGTGATTCCCGGGTTTGGGATTAGGTTAATGGATACTTTTGTTGGATGATTAAATGCAATTGAAGTTATTGTTTTCAAACCCTATTCGAGTACTTTGTTTTAATTCTTGTTTTATCAAAAGGCCTTTGGTTTAACTTGTTTGATGTATTGATTCATAATTCGAGAGATGAGTTTCAATACTAGATCTGTGAGCACTTGACATGAATATTTGCAAGATTGAGAAGTCTGTGAATATTTGTGAGAATATTTAAATCTTTTGTGCTTTTGGGAGTTGGATATCTCATGTTGAGTAGAGATGTTAGCATAGATATTCCAATCAACGTTTTTACATGCATCTTGAGAGAGAGGGTAAAATACTTTTGTGATTGTCTTATAGGGAAGAATAATAATAACTTTGCTTGTGATTAATCTGATAATAAAAGAGGATATTAACTGAAACCATAACCCAGGAATCCTATCATCTCCTCGATCGTCTAGATAAAAATAAGACTATTACAATCCCAGGTATCCATTTGACCTTGCTAACCCTATTCTATAAACTACCCCGTGCACTTGCGGTGAAGCTAACAATAAGGCGAACACGAGCTGAGGTCACCACTCGAAATTTTTTACATTTTTTAGAGAAGCAAAGAAGGGTAAACTACGATCTCCAGACCTGGAAATGAAACAGTTCAAGGATGCTACCATTCCAGTCAACTTCTGGACTTCCTTGATGCTCCTAGGTGATGTCATCTGGAACACGACCCTAATTTTTTCAGGATTTGCTTCTATTCCGCGCTCATTGACAAGGTAACCCAAGAACTTGCCACCTCTAACCCCAAATGTGCATTTTCCGGATTGAGTTTCATTTTGTACTTTCTCAGCACCGCAAAGGACTCCGCCAGATGGTTTAGGTGGTCATCCTCTTGCTCGTTTTTCAAAAACATATCGTCCACATATACCTCCATAGTTACTCCGATGAGATCTTTGAACATCATATTGACAAGTCTCTGGTAGGTGGCTCCCGCATTTTTGAGTCCGAATGGCATGACCTTGTAATAGTAGACCCCGGTATCTGTTGTAAACGAGGTCTTTTCTCCATTCTCCTCAGCCATTCATATCTGATGATAACCCTGGTATGCATCCATCATATTTAGCAATGTGCACCCAGCGGTCGAGTCCACCAATAGGTCGATGTGAGGGAGAGGGTACAAGTCTTTTGGACAAGCTTTGTTGAAATCCATAAAGTCGGTACACATCATCCATCTTCCATCCATTTTAGGTACGATCACGACATTAGAGAGCCAATCAGTGAATTGCCCTCAACAATGTATCCCGCCTGGAGCAGCTTGTTGACCTCGGCTTCTATTATTTTGTTCCTTTCCGCTCCAAAATTTCTCTTCTTCTGTTTTACTGGCTTTACAGCGGGATCAATATTAAGGCGATAAACAATAACCTCCGGGTCTATTCCCTCCAAGTCCGCCAGTTCCCAAGCAAACACATCATAATTCTTTTTCAGAAATTCGATCATCATGAGCTCTTGGGTCGGGGTCATTTGCGACCTGATTCTTCTTGTCTTTGCCGGGTCGCTCGGGTCTAGCTGAACTACGAGGTACTCTTCCACCAGCTCCATTCTATAATCCTCCAATTTGGACTTCTTGCTCGAGCTCGACTCCCCTAAGCATACTCGCCTCATGGGTTCCGGGGTGACCCTCTTTACTTCACTCTTTTTTGGAGATAAATTGTAGCATTCCCTATCCATCTGCTGGTTCCCCGGGACCTCTCCACTCCAAACTTTGTGGGGAATTTGATTTTTAGATGGTAAGTAGACACCACAACTTGGAATAGGTTCAGCCCGGGTCTTCCCAATATTATATTGTATGCAAAAGGCGCCTCCACCACCAGATACTTAATCATCTTCTACATGGCCCTTCACCCCAAGAGGTGGGTAAGTCAATTGTACCTAGGGGTACGACCTCATTACCCTCGAACCTCGTAAGAGGGGTCCCCACCGGCTTGATTGATCTTATCCCAAGATCCATCTTCCTTAGAACGCTCAGGGATATAACGTCCACTGAGCTACCACTGTCCACTAAGACCTTTTGCACAGTGAAATTTTCCACATCCATCGTAATGACCATAGGGTCATTATGCTCCAGGTCCAATCCTTGAAGATCCACATCATTAAATGTGATCGAGGGACCCTAGATCGTGATGACCTGATGACATCTCGTGACCTCCGACTTGTAAGCTCTTGCATACCTCTTTCGAGCTCTCTATGAATCCCCGTTAGTTGCCCCCGGCTATCACGTGTATTACCTCTTTTTGAGGTAAATTATGTTTCCCATGGGGGTGTGCCTGATCTATGGGTCTTTTTCCTTTGTCGGGACCCTGCCTACGCTTTTGTGACCTACTGCGGGACCTCCTTGTCGGGTCTTGCTTATGAACTGGTTCACCTTGCGCCCTGAAGTGCTGGAGGTACCCTTGTTGGATGGGCCTCTCAATCTCATCTTTCAACTGGAAACAATCCTCCGTGTCATGCCCATGGTCTTTGTGGAAATAACAATATTTATCCGAGTTCTGCCTATTTGGAGTGGATCTCATTTTCTTTGGCCACCTCACCAACCTTGATTTCTCAATGGCCATCAAGGCGCGCAACCTAGGACCGTTCAAGGAGGTGTAGTTTTGGAATTTTGGTCCGTCTAACTTTGGTGGATCTCTATCGTGATCTTTTTCAGATCTGTGCTGACTCGGCTCCATGGGCTCTCTCTTGTCCTTAGTTCTTGCGTTGTGGGACCACTCGCGGTCTTTCAGGGAGTTCATCTCCTCCTCGTGTATGTATCTTTGTGCCATCTCCATCAGGCCTTCCACATCGCCCGGGGGTTCTCGGGCTAATGCTGATGCGAAAGGTCCCTTTTTCAGAGCGTGAATCATGATACTGATCAGCATATCAATTCTTAGTTCATCGACCTCCAAGACCTCATTGTTGAATTGGTTAATGAAGTCTCGAAGAGGCTCTTCCTCCCCCTGCCGAATAGTAAAGAGGTACGTGGCCGATCTCTTAGCCTACTTCTTGCTGGCAAAATGGAAAATGAATTTCCTCACCAATTGCTCATAAGATACCATGGTACCTGGCAGTAGGCTTATGAACCATTCTTGCGCCCGACAGCGTAGTGATAAAGATACGGGCGTTAATAGCGTCTGATTGCCTGTATAGTTGCATCATGTGTTCAATTGCCATTAGGTGTTCTTGGGGGTCCCTCCTTCCATCATATCGGGGTAGGTCCCGGAGCGTGAAATTTGAGGTCACTACCTCCATCAAAACCTCTTCACAAAAAAGAGATCCTCTCTTTTGCAGAGCAAACGTAACTGCCCCCCTTCTCTTCATCTCCTCCAACTTTTTGGTGGCGAGTTCGATTTGCTCACTAAGCTCCTGCAGGTTATCGCCTAATGGTACTCGCGTCATGGGCATCCCCAACCCCTCGACCCCTAATCCCGCTTTCTCAGGGGACCTGGGTCTTGGAGAAGGGGTCCTACTCTCAGCTTCGTCCTCTTGCTCAAGACCTCCTGGGATACCCCTCTTACCCAGGCACTTATGACCATAATTGTCATTAGCCAGACCCGTCATGGGGTCGGGGTCGGGCAACCCCTTATCCCTGTCTCTCTCCTTCGCGAGCTGCTGACTTCTTTCCATGACAAGCTTCTCAAAGTCTTCCTTCCTCATAGAGATCATCTGGTCCAGGTCTTTTCTCCTTGTATTCGGAGAATCCGGGATATATTGAGACGAGGAGAACTCTAGTTGTAATACTTCCTTATCCTTCCTGGGGGTCTCCAACAACCCCTTCTGAACATGCTTCCCTAGGATCTCCATACTTCCGCACCTCCTTTTTAGATGAAGGGAAAAAGAAGAACATTTCCCATAGACAGCGCCAACTGATTTAGATCAGTGAGTTACCTTCGGGTCACGGACTTTCGGGTAACCGGGTCGAGTTCTTAAGTGACCTGAAATAGATGAACACCCGTCAGGCTAGCCGGGGGGTGGTCCCGGCTAAGATCTTCCGATGCCTAAGTCAGATCGAGTTCGTAAGGTACGGGGGTACGAAGACAGTAAATCTAAAAGTAAGGAGTAAAAGTGACAGAATGAATAGTTACCATCAAGTTACTGTAGTAGGGTATTTATAGATATTCCTGGCTAATGTGGTTGCGCCAAGTGTCATCATCTGGAGGGTGGAGTTGTACTAGGTTGTCAGTAAAATCAATGGTCCACCTTTTTGGGTTAGGCCCATTCCCCCAGTCCGGGTCGAATTTGGGGCTCCAAGCCCTATTTCAAGACCTCACTATGTAGAGGCTTCTAGACCTCACTGCCTTATCAGAATTATACTTGTTTGTCATGTAATTTCGAATGACAATTTTGAAGTTTCATGATCATTTAGTAAAGCATTTAGAATTAGCACAAGGCTTTCTAACTTGGCATTGGAATGACCCATGATTTGCTTTTTTTCTTCAATAGATACATTTTACAATATTAAAATGAGGTTTATGTGTTGCATAATGTGAGAGTTATTTACATTTATTTCAATTATATTCTTTCGCCTAACTGGGATCAACTTTGTGCTCTAGTGGTTGAGACATGTGTTGTAAGGGTGAATGACTCGGGTTCGATCCCATACGAGTGCGTGTGTCCCCACCCCAAGTTTCCCCCATTGTACTCAAAATAAAAAAATTTATTTCCCCTAATTTTATGGGTCCACACTATATCTTCATATGTTTCAGTTATTATATTTATAATCATATTTTTTTAATGCTGCATATATTTTTTCCAGTCAAACTATATTATACTAAACGAATGATATATGAAATATAATTAAATCATATTAATAATTTATTTTGGTTAAATTAGCAAAAAGTATATGCCTCACATCCAACACATTTGCACTTTACCAGTATGCTTAAATTATTGATTAAATTATTACTTTTGTAAATCCAATCATCCATATTGGAATCTACGGTCTACCTAAGCCCTAATCAGATGAAAATTCATTTTAAATAATTTGAATTAAATTTATGTTTGAATCTATCATATCTGTTTTTAAGAAATGACATGCTCATGCATATCAATAATGCAACAAAATAACAAATAAAGGCACGATGATCTAGCATCCACAGGATTAAAATATCTTTATAATCACCTCCTCTCTAACTTAACTTTCCTCTTCCTTCTCTCTAACCCAAAAAAAAAACCCAAGCCTAATATCCTCTTCCCCAACCACAGCCGCCACCCTCATCCCTCCCCTCTCCCTCCTTCCCCCTCCCCCTCCCCCTCCGTGCATTCTGCCTCCGGCAGACGATGGCGGTTCCTTGTGATATTTTGAGGTGACCAATATTTTGTTCCAGGGTGAAAGCCGGTCGGAGCTCCACGGAGGTGTCTCGGAGCTGAGTAGATGATGGGCTGCAGCAGTAGAGTTGAGTGAGGGATAGGCAATTTTTTGTATTTTTTTCTCTCGTTTTTTAGCAATAGTTGTTGCTTTCTTATTTTGTTTGTATTCTTTTCCCGGTTGATTTGCGAAACTCGTAGGTGGATCAGTTTTTTTCTGTTCTGCAGTATGTAGTGGTTGCTCGTGCCCGGTTTCAGTTTTTTTAGTGTGTTACAGTCTCCATTAAGGAGTGTTGAAGTCTCCCGACGTGGAGTGGTTTAGTTTGGGGTGGGTAGTTTTTTAAGTCCGTGTGAATCTGAATTGGTCTTACCAATTCCCCGCTTGGCTTTTAGTTAGTCATGTCAGCTCTTATCCTGTTGGCTACGATTGTAGTTGTAATTTTAGTTTTTGAGTTGTTATAATAAAATACTATCGTTCCAAATAAAAAAACAGAATTAAAAATATCTTCAAAAATAAATATCACATATAAAGTAAACTATGTCCACAAACTGAAGCCTAGTGTGCAATAATTTTCAATTTGGCAAGTCACAGTACTGCCACTTCAAATGGACCGTTGGTTGTATTCTTGTTTAATTTGTCCTTGTGTTTTGATTAAGACAAGTCCTGCCGTATTATTATGGATGACCTCTTACGTAGGATGTATTTTTAGTGCAATTTAGTAAAAGAGATGAAGGTTTCTAGTTTCCTTAAGTAAGACGTCATGTTAGTCATCTATGTTACACCTTTTAAATTTAATTTTATTGATATAAAATCAATATGACTATTTAATCTGGGGGACTTGGCACAGTCCCACACATAAAGCGTACCCAATATGAGGAGGGAGCTCAAGCCTACTAATTGAAATTCTATCATAAAATCAATTGGTGATAGAAGGAGTACACTACAATAAAACAATCAAATTCCAACAAAATAATTCCAACGAAATAGAAAACTATTGGAATTTTTAAAATTTCAACGGAAATTCCAATACTACATTATACCGTTGGAAAATTTCAATGAAAATTCTAATGGTAAACAAAACCGTTGGTATAAAATGTTGGAATTTAAAATTCCAACGGAAATTCCAACACCACAACTAATCATTGGAAAATTCCAGCAGTGGTAATAATAAACCATTGGAAATACTATTGGAACTTTAAAAATTCCAATAGTATTTCCAATGGTTTATTATTACTGTTGGAATCACTGTTGGAATTTTCCAACGGTTAGTTGTGGTGTTGGAGTAATAGAAATTCCATCGTTAAAACATACCATTGGAAAATTCCAACAAAAATTCCAATGGTAAAACAAATATTGGAATTAATCGTTGGAATTTATGTTGGAGTATTTAAAATTCCAATGGTACAACATGTTGTTGGAAAATTCTATTGGAAATTCCAATACCATTGGAAATTTTAAATAGGAGTTAAATGATTTGATAGTATACTCCATATCAATAAAATATATATTCTCTTCTGGAGTCAATCATATTGAAACTACATGGTTATATGTGCTTGACTTAGGACAAATTGATGATGGGTGACTTACTGGGAAGTTAAAGATATTAGATAATAAGATAAATTGATTGAATATTCCAATGGATATATACTTAGTTGAACTAAATTCCAATAGTATAATTCTGTTGGAATAACCGTTGGAGTTTTTTTCCAACGATTAAATATATTCCAATGGTATAACTCTGTTGGAATTAGTATTGGAGAAAATGTTGGAGTTCTTTCCAACGATTATATTTCAAATGGATAAATAACATTGGAAATTCCGTTGGAATTTTTTTTCCATTGGAATTTTGCCATTCCAGCTGCCATTTTACCGACGATGCATTTTATGTTGGAATTTCCATTCAATCGATAATTCCAAAGGTAACTGGCCAAATTCCAACAGATTTTCCCGTTGGAATTTTCTTGTTTTCTTGTAGTGGTAGCTCACTTGGTTTATAAACAAATCTCTTTTCCTCTAATTAATTAACATGGGACAACTCACAAGTGACGTAATTCAACATGCCCCTCCCTCTTGTGAGTTCTTCGTCAATTCATTAATCATCATAAATATGAGATGGGAGCTCAAGCCCACCAATTGAGGTTCAATCCTAAACAATTGGTGATAGGAGGTGTAGCTCACTTGGCTTATAAACAAAGCTCTCTTCCTCTAATTAATCAATGTGGGACAACTCAGAAGTGACATAATTCAACACGCCCCTCTTCCTTGTGAGTCATATTCATCAATTCATTAATCATCATCACAAGATCTTCTATGCTCTATCATATGATCATATCAGTGCCCCATCATCTTCGGCCGAGCATGGGTCTGCTCTGATACCATGTTAAATTTGGGGAGACTTAATATAGTCTCACACATGAAGCGTACTGGCCAATATGAGAAGCGATCTCAAGTCCACCAAGTTAGGTTCTATCCTTAAACCAATTGGTGATAAGAGGAGTAGCTCATCACTTGGCTTATAGACAAGACTCTCTACTCTATTTAATCAATGTCACAAGTGACATATTTTAACAATGACAAACTAATTTTCTTATTGAAGGAGAACAAAAAATTTGAGACTCAATATAATGCATAATGCGTCACTCTAATTTGAGTTTTTCATTTTAAATGCGCGTGTGGAGTTTTGTGTAAAATGTCAAACTTACCAACATTTACCTTTTATAGAAACTAGTAAAAAACACGTGCATGACACATAATCACATAATTTTACTAAAATAATTATATTATTTAATAATTTTATTTGTTAATATTAAAATATTAAAAAGTGATTTATAAAGAAGTAAATATTAAGTAAATGTTCAAATTATTTGAATTTAAATATTTTAAAGTATTTTTAATATATATTTTGCTTTACTGTAATTGTCATCGTTATGAATTGTTAATAATTATTTTATAGAACTCAATCCCACAAAAAAATTTAAAATTAATATAATAACAAATAAGTTCTTATATTTGCTTACAATCACATTCATCAATAATAAATTAACAAACAAAGTTTAAAAAAAATACTTTATTACCCTTAAAATAACCATGTCAAATGATACTTTTTCTAAAATAACATTTTTTGATAAACCACGCATGCATTTTTATACATGTTATAAAATATTTTAATATATATATATAGACAAAGATATAGATATAAACACAAATATAAACTTTATCCAAATGTTTAGTTTAGAGGGTTAGTGATATATTTATTAGTTCAAGGATGTATCGACACCTTAAATGAAATAAAGAGAACTATGTATTTTTATGTAAAAAACAATTAGCATCAAACCACCTAATCTTTTTTAAAAAAAATATTATTTTCTCTTTATGTTTTAACTTTGAAATAATCTTTTTTCTTTCTCCTTCTATATAATCGATTCTTAAACTTACAAAAAAAAAAGTCATAAATTCTTAATTTTTAAATAGTGATGAACTTTAAATGGTTACTATTAAAAAAGAGGAATGATCAATTGTTCAAGAGCAAGCATTTTCTTATCACGGTAGAACCGAAAATGACAAACTTTTCCCACTGGATATTTTATAGAAGGGAGTTCCATTGTATAAATATCAAGAAAAATATATTGTTATTGTACGTCGTTCGTTCATATATTATAAAAATATTTGAAGAAAAGTGGAGATTTAGACTGACTTTTTGTTAAATAAGTTATAAGAGTGTTTTGGTCGTGACTGGTTACGAGAATTTTCAGGAAATATTTGTCTACTGATGGAGAAAACGAGGAAGTGGAAATGGAAATGTAACTTGTATGGTTCATGGACCATTTCTAATTTCTAGTGTTGCGAAATAAATTTTGATAATTTATTGGTCATGTGTGAAAATTGAAATTATGTTTGGATGAATTAATGAGAGTGAATTTTATATAGGTTTTGAAATGAGATTATGTTTGGTTAATATTTTCAAGTAGAATTTATGTATATAATAATTCCAAAAGTTGATTGTGATTGAATATTCTAAATTAAATATATAATATTATATTTATAAGATAGTATGTGATGAGTCTCATTAGATAAATATAATTAAAAAATAATAATATTTTAAATAGATAGAGTTGGTAATGGTGGATCTCACATGTATAATTGGATGAAAAGATGAGATAGCGATTGATAACTGATGTATAGTAGTGTATAAGGTTGGGAAATAAAATTATAGGTATGAGATGTTGTTTTATGTGAAAAATGGAAAGTGAGAATAATGATTTCCATTGAAAATTTTTTATGAATAGTAGGAAATTGGAAATGGACAATTGGAAACATAAACAAACAAGGAATTTTCTCAAAAAATAATTTTTACTCACTTTCACTTTTCTTCCACCAATCACGTCTACTTATTTTTTTTCCTCAAAAAAAATATCAAGTAACCAATCAATATTTCTCACAAATTTCACTATTCATTCACACACATATTTTTAATCAACAATTGTATACAATCATTATTTTAGTATGAGGGATGATCATGTGAGACCATTGCTATAGGTCATACCCAATGGACTAATCACACACATCCACTATTATTAATCAATAGGTGAGATTAAAATCACCGCAGAAAGATTCTAAAACATAACATTAGTGATTTATTTTTATTAAAATAAGAGTAATATAGTCAAATAATAAAACAAAAACAGTTACACATGGAAACTGTATCTAATCACGTAGATTATGTTTCCCTCTCACACGATCAATCATCCAAGAAGATCACCATTACACAAATCTGAGAAAATCTCATTCACTTCCATTGTCAGACCTGCAAATGGTGAATGATGAAGGATTGAGCTTCAATGGAGAACTCTGAAAGAATTATAGCACGGATATTTACCAAAAGTTTTGCAGAGTAAGGATGTGATTGCAGATGTGGTCACATTCACAATCACATGCAGCGAAATTTTGAAAACAATAACAAGACACACGAAATAAAAATTGTCTATAAACCAACAAGCTTGTAGACGTGTCAATATGGCAAAACTTACCACTAGTAAAAATTGTTTGATTCCGTATACAAAAATACTAAACTCCAACTAGTACAAACTCAACGAAAAACTCCTATCTAGAGTATATCTGATCTATGTAATTCAACTCATCCAATAATAGACATGTGTGGACTTTGTTAATCACAATACTAAAAACAATGAATGAAAAGCTAACAAACACAATCTGCAGGGCTGAATGTGATCTCAGATGTAATCACATTCGAGATCGCATCCAGGGCAGTTCAGACTCCTTGTGCTTGAATGACTCTTAACTTTCTCAAGACTCTTGTATCTCTGGTGTATTTCTTGTATCTTCATTATGGACGTCATCTTCCTTTATATAGCCGTCCGAACCCACAAGAGACCTAATACACAAGGAAAGAAGATATATACAAATATATGACAAGTAAATCACTTATGCTAGGAAATAAGATAACTATCTAGGAATCCTAATATATCAATATCATATCAATATGATTTCTTCCCTTATCTAAAAAGTCCTAATTATATCATAAGTCTAGAAAGGCAAAACAAATTAAAAAACCAATCTTTATATTTTTGAAAATTATTTTAGGCGATCAAATAAAATTGCCCTAACAATCTCCCCCTTTTTGCCTATCTGGACAAAACACATATCAAGCAAACTCCCCCTAAGTGTAACAACTCCCCCTGAATATCATATTGAGTAAAAATACTGAAACAAATGCGATCACATTTCAGGTCACATTTATAACTGCAGCAAAAATTAACAAACGAGAGTTTATAAAGTTATCAACAAACAAAACAAGTAAACCTAGCAGAAGAGTAGTCTTAGTACATCCCGGATCAAATATTATAAAGTTCATCAGTAGACACATTCGTGTCCATTTATCCTTCAAAATCAAACTAAAGGCCTTCATCGCCTTCATTCTGTCGAGTCAGTGGTGCAGCAACACCAACTTGGGGTTGCGGCTGCCTGTTGAAGTGTGAGCATCCTGGGTGTCACAGTCTCCATAACTCTCCCTTGAGTAGTGCTTGGTCCAACTGTATTCTCTCCCCCTTTTTGGCCAGAAACAGAGCCAATGATATGATGCAATTGAGATCGGAGAGCAGTGAAGTGAGAAATATGTTGCTCAGCAAAAGTCAGTTGAACCTGTAAGAAAGCAGTAGAAACAGGTATAGAGGGAATGTTAGAGAAAATGGGAGCGGGAATGTGGCCAACATCCGGAACCACATCCGGGGCCACATCCTGGACAGACCCTGGGACAGGGGTAGCAGCATCTGGAGAAGCAGCAGAGATCGGTGTCGTAAGAGCAGGCGGAGCATTTCCTGGATAGACAAGAGGCAGATCAACAATGCGATTTTAAGGGCTGAGCAATGGTCTGAACACATGAAAGACCCCAGGCTGATTGGTGAAGAGATCACCCTGCTTTGGCTCGAATCCTTGTGATACCAAGATTTTATAGATGAGACTAGGGAATGGCAGGGACCAAATTTTCGATTCACTAGTAGCAAAGAATGTGACCTCCTCGAACGCCAGTTTCCCAAAGTTGAACGGTAGGCCTTTCCCAATTTAATATAGAACTCGAGCATGTGTCCGTGTCACTATGGAGTTGTTTTTCGAAGGAGACCAGTTGGCACAACATATCTTATGCAAAAACCCATAGAAGGACGTAAGACGGGAGGAGACAGGCTTTTTGGGATGGGCAGGCCAATCTTGCATACGCCCACCAGAGAGAAAACGAGCCATTTCATTTTAATCGGAGGGCACCTCACTTTCCTCAAAATCAGGCATGTCAAAGAATCGATTAATGACGGAGGGACTGAACTCATATATCTTATTGCGAACAAAAATTTTGCCAAACTTAGGGGAGCGACGAATAGCAATACTAGTAGATATATTAGCATAAAATTCACAGACCACAGAGTCAATATAGGGTAGAGCAGTATCAATCGTGGTTAGCAAATTGCGTTCCTCAAAAAATCGATTCAAGTTATACTTCTCAAAGTGCTCATAATCAAAGTAAAGCATGAAACCTGGATGCTGCAAAGGCTGTGTAAAATTGCTCAGAGTGAGCCTTCTCAAGATCAAACTCAGAATCAGATGCGTCGTCGGATGACATTACATCTTCATCAACATCTGCAGCAGCAACCTCTTTCCGTTCTTCAGCAATCAGTTCATCACCTACTTCATCTACCATGGCTTCAAGATCAATCTCAGGATCTGGTTCTTTTGAGGCATCGAAATCCTCATCACTTGAATCATCGAACTCAGAACTTGACTCAGCTACAACGGGTGTGGGTTTAGATGTGGTCACATCTTTGGCCACACCTTTGCCCTTTCTAACCTTCTCAACCATTTGTGCCAAAAGCTCATCATCATCACTATCTTTGGACTCGGGTTGCACTCGTTCTCCAAATTTGAACAACAAACGGTTCACATTATCCTCGGAATCACTAAAAGGGACAAAAGGAATAGGCAATTCATCTCCCACTGTCGTCGAAGTACCCTCAACAATGGTATTTTGCTTCTTTGGAGAAATTTCAGGAGTAGAGTCGGAATCGTCGAAGTCCGCTGGAGAGTAACCACGAAGCCTTTTCGAACGACGCACATTATGGTTTCCTAAAGGGCCATGAACTGTACGAATGACCTCAAAATCTGGAGGATTGTCAATGTCAATTTCATTATCTTTCTCTCCGGGAAGAACAGAGGCAAGGGCCTCGTCTTGAAAGGGAACTGGGATGATGGCAGTAGGAGTGGAACTTGGAGGGGATGAGTGCGCAGGGAGAGAGGATTCCAAACCTGGTTCCTTGGTTGGAGCAGCGGGAGATGTAGTCCCAGATGTAGGGACATCTTCAGGCACAGATGCAGGGGCATCTTGAACATAGTGGGGTGCGAGAGATTTTTGGCGATGGAGGAGTGATGGTCTCTGCGATTACCTCTGTGGGAGTGGAGGAGGGTGTTGTAACGGCCTATGGTGGTAAATGACTCTCCTTAATCAGAGAAGAAGATGGATTCTGGGAAGACGGAGATTGAGTGTCTGATGGGGTTCCATCTCTAACAAAGATGCTGTGATGCTCGCTTCCATGGATTTCTCAGACTTTGGACTTTCAGAATTGTGTGAGGAAGATGATGATTTACTGGGGCTGCCAAACAAATTCTTGATTGAGGAAACAAACCTTGCCATGGTGAGGAAGAAAGCCTTGGAACCTGAAAAAAAATCCAACCACATAAAAACTTCGAAAGACGTGAGAGAGGGTGAGGTGATATGCTCTTGATTGCCTGCAAATAAATAGTGATTCAAATAGAGTCAGAATCAGGCACGTAAATCAAGATACAATAGGAAGAGTTTTAATTGGGAAAGAATTCCTCATGATAAAAATCGAAAAATAAGGAAAGAATCAGGATCCCAATTAATCTCAAATTCTGGTTCACAAAGTGTTCAAATTATGTCAACTTGTGATAAAATAAAAAAAAAACAATTTACCCTAATCCTCCAAATCGGTTCAACCCACAAAATATATCCATCAAGATTTTCAACATTTTGGGGAGAGAAAAATATCACCCTCAAATTATATATGGAAACCAAATCTCAGCAAAGAATCTAAAATCACCAGAATATGCAAAACCTAATATGCCTAATGCAAAAAAAAAAAATGCACGTGGTGAAAGTCTTTGCAAAGAATGGATGTAGGTTCAAATGTCGTCCCATTTTGAGTCACACTGCATTCTAATCGATTGATGAATCGCAATCCGAAATCCTGTTTATCGAATTTTCGAGTTTTCTTCAATTTTTCCGAGTCTCATGAGAGAGTTAACCAACAGGAGCTTTCACTCAAATGCCAAAGGTAGCTCTTTTTCACATGATCATGCATTTTTAGACATCAGTACGCTAGAAGAAATTGGTCACAAGGAATAGCTTCACACAATGGGTTGGTAGCTTTTTCCTAGAAGGCCTCCAAGCATGATCAAGACTTTATTCACAACTCAGCTACTGGGAAAATATCATCATTTTTTTGAATTGGAGAGATCAACTCACACAAGTTTTCCAAGGGAGACAATATATGTGACTAGTTCGAACCATCAATCCACTTTTTGCAGATATGCATGAAATCTTACAATGCAGGGATGCCTAAAAAAATCGAAAAGAAATAGAGGAGAAAAAAAGAGATGCAGATTTTGGATGTAACAGCGGATGTGAGGTGCAATGATGTGACATCTCGTGTAACATTTCAGAGAACACACAAACCGAGAGACTTCCTTAGATTGGAGAATCTCTCAAAATCCAAAGCCTTGGTGAAGATGTCTGCAAGCTGATTTTCAGTAGCAATATACTCAATTTGAATTATATTTTTCTCAACTAAATCTCGAATAAAGTGATGTCTAATATCTATCTTTAGTACGAGAGTGTTGGACAAGATTTTTTGAAATATCAATCGCACTCATATTATCACAATAAATGGTTAAAATATCACAATGAAAATTATTTTCTTTTCTATTGAATCGATCAAAATTTTCATTCAAAGCATTATTCCGAAAATCATCTTTCAAAGAATCAAACATATTTTTAGGCTCAGAAAAAGTGACACAACAATAAGTTCTTACCATTGAACAAATAGAAGACAAACACACTAGTCTTACCATATCTCGATAGTTTACCCATTCTTTCCTTCTAGTTCTTATGCCTTCAGATACATCACCTATGACTTGAGAGATTGGATGATTCTTTTGAATTCTGCTTGGGGGATCTCGTCTTTCATTGGTGATTAAATCACGTCCTTCCAAGTTTGTTTCAACTAGTTCGGTGTCAGAATCAGAGTCTGACTCAGCTGCAGCAGACACAAATGTGGGCTCAGATGCCGTCACATTTGGTTCTACATTTGAGACAGTTGTGGATGGGGCTTCAGTCACATTCTCAGTTACATCTGTGCTTACATCCATCACAGATGCAGTCTCAACAAATTCGAGCAGATCTCCAACATTGTCCTCTTCACTCTTACCTGCAAGACTAGAAAGATCATCGAATACAATATTTACAGATTCCACTACCGTCTTTGTCCGAAGATTATAAACTCGATATGCATGGCTATTTGAAGCGTAGCCTAAGAAAAGACTTTTGTCACGCTTTGAGCCAAATTGAGCAATGTTATCTCGATCATTCAGGACATAGCAAATACAACCAAAGACATGAAAATATTTGAGGTTTGGCTTCTTTCCCAAAAGTATTTCATAAGGGGTCATCAAACTTCCAGGCCTCAAATATACATGATTGACAATATGACATGCAGTATTTAGAGCTTCTACCCAAAAACCTTTTGAAAGTCTTTTAGAACTCAACATGACACGGGATATCTCATGCAATGTACGGTTTTTTCTCTCTACCACTCCATTATGTTGTGGAGTTTTAGGTACAAAAAATTCATGAGAAATCCTCTTTCTATCACAAAAAGTCGAGAAAGAATAGTTCGCAAATTTTTTACCATGGTCCGACCTAATTCTAACAACTGTTAGCCTATACAGATTAACAACTCTTCTATGCCAACTTCTAAATACTTCAAATGTTTCAGATTTCTCATGTAAAAAATAGATCCAAGTAAAATGTGAAAAATCATCAACAATCACAAAAAAATATTTCCTTCCACCAATACTTTCAACTTCAACTGGACCCATAATGTCCATACGAAGCAATTCAAAACACCGTGTGATATTAAAAAGTGGTAAAATTTGGTGTGACACTCTTCTTTGTCTATCCTTTTGACAACTTCCACACACATTAGCATTCTTCATGCAAAATTTCGGAAAACCACGAACAACCTCGAATTTTACAAGTTCCCTCATTTTCTTAAAACTTAGATGACCTATTTTTTGGTGCCATAGGTCTGATTCATCTGTGTGTGTAGTGTGACACATTTTTTTATTAACAAACTGATAGTAGTTATCAGATGATCTTAAACCAGCAAGAATACACGTGTTAAATTCATTAAAAACCTCACAATATTTTTTGTTGAATTTAACATAGAGATTATCATCACACAATTGGCTAATACTAAAGAGATTAACATTTACACAATCCACATGCAATACATTCCGTAGCCTAGGTAGGCCATCAATATTCAAAGTACCCTTTCCAACAATTTTTCATTTACCTCCACCTCCATAGATCACATTACCACCATCATACTTCACATAGTTAGTCAAATACTCCAAAGTACCTATCATGTGTCGTGAACACCCAATATCAAAGTACCAAGATCCTTCAATATTAGATCTCAAAGAAGTATAGATAACATGGCATTTAACATCAGATTTCTTAACCCAGACAGATTTGGAAAATTTTGAAATGTGATTACGAGGATGTCGTAACATTTCGGATGACATCTGACATGCAGAATTTTTGTTCGCCAAATCTTATTTCATTTTGTAACGAAATGGCCTAATATGTACAAGACCATGACAGTAGTGACAAATAAAGTGGCGTTTACGAGGTTTGGACTTCTGTGAAAAACTCTTCTTATTGTTGGAGGAATCTGAAGATTCTCCTTGTTCTTTTGCTTTAACAAATACATGAGTTTTATAACCAAGGCCAGCTTTATCATCACTACGCAAAGAAAGTATATCATCCAGTTTTACTTTCCCAGAATTAAACTTCTTCATGGTTTCAAGAGAATCTTCAAGTTTAGAATTTACCTTTTCGAAGTGAAGATCCTTCTTGGTAAGGGCAACCTCTAGCCTGGTAATCACTTCCTTTTGTTCATTATTTTCCTTCTTGAGTCGATCATTCTCTTTTCTGAGGATTTCATTCAGTTTAATCCTCTTCAACCAATCTTTATACAACTTCGTGTATGTGTCTTCCAAGATTTCACCATCTGAATCGTCATCCTGTTCAACAACATCAGAAACAGAGGTAGAGTTGAAACAAAAAAGGTCAGAAGCAGTTAAGGTATCTGTTCTTCAGATGTGAGTCCAGATGTGATCAATGTAGGTGTGATCACATCTCGGGCCACACCTCGGGCAACACCTGAAGGATTTATTTGGAGAGATTTCCTAACTTTCACAAAGGTTTCCAGAACCTTGTGATCTACTTTTTGGACAACGTTGTCATTGTCAGATGTGGTCACATTCACAATCACATGCAACGGAATTTTGAAAATAAAAACAAGACACACGAAATAAAAATTGTCTACAAGCCAACAAGCTTGTAGACGTGCCAATATGGCAAAACTTTCCACTAGTAAAAATTGTTTGATTCCGTATACAAAAATACTAAACTCCAACTAGTAGAAACTCAACGAAAAACTCCTATCTAGAGTATATCTGATCTATGTAATTCAACTAATCTAACAATAGACATGTGTGGACTTTGTTAATCACAATACTAAAAATAATGGATGAAAAGCTAACAAACACAATCTGCAAGGCTGAATGGGATAGATGTAATCACATTCGAGATCGCATCCAGGGCAGTTCAAATCTCTTGTATCCCTTTATATAGCCGTCCAAACCCTTCAAGAGACCTAATACACAAGAAAAAAAGACATATACAAATATATGACAAGTAAATCACTTATGTTAGGAAACAAGATAACTATCCAGGGATCCTAATATATCAATACCATATCAATATGATTTTTTCCCTTATCTAAAAAGTCCTAATTATATCATAAGTCTAGAAAGGCAAAACAAATAAAAAAAACCAATCTTTATATTTTTGAAAATTATTTTAGGCGATCAAATAAAATCCCCCTAACAAACTCGAACTAGGTTTGTAAAATTTGAATCTTATAATAGTAAAAATTGCAAGGAATATGATGATGTTCATAAAAATCTTAATGCTTTCACAAGAAACTCTGATGGACAACATAGAACAAATTGACAAACATGAAAAAACTAGAAACTACTTTATATTCAACCCATACTTTATATAATGTAATTTGTTAATTTTCGCGTTGGAGATGGTGCAAAAATACTTTGGTAACATTGCATAAATAACTATAAAATATTGCATAGTTGAAACTAGGCAGCATACATCAACTAACTATATATTATCTGGAAAAGGTATTTATGCAGTGTAAAAAACTAAATATGCAGAATATATACCTAACTATGCAATGCGTCATAAACTATGCAACGAATATCACCTAACTATGCACTATCTAGAAACTATCTATGTAGTGTGTAAAACTAAATATGCAAAGACATTATACTAAATCGCGTGTCATAAACGGTGCAAAAAAAATAACTAAATATGCATTATCTAATATCTATCTAAAAGAAAAGAACCATAACTATATTGGATTAGAAAAATGAAAAATTTGAAAAAAAAAAAAATTAATCGCTTCCTAAAATAACGTCATTAAATCCGGTAGTTACAATCTCACTCCATAGATAACGGTTTTAAAAGTCAAAATATACCAAAATAACTGTCCAACTATCGTCGGATATGACAGAGAAAATAAAACCACCATAGAATTAGAATTAGGCAATTACAACTATACCCTTAATTGACCCCAAAAAAGGAAAAAAATTGAATTAATCGACCACTTGAAAATCTAAATCAATGATTATGATTAATCCACATTGTCTCATCTAAGAATGGTGGTCTCATTTGAACCAAATTTATTTTAGTATTTATATATCATATCAACTTTCACCATTATATTTTCTCATCTCATATCCAATTACACTTTGAAAATTCATCTTTTTTCGTTCAATTTGGATTATCCCATTTTATTCTTAAAAAGCTCAAGATAAAAGGATATACAATCACTGCCTTAAGTAATGATTGACTACCAAAATTTTTCATTTTTGCTCCGTTAGAGTAATGTTTAACCTCAAAATATGATTCCTTCATTTTTTTTTTCTAATAAATCACATCTACACTATTCCAAAAGAACAAATCATTATAACACACATTTCACAAATTCCACTATATATTTTTTGTTTAATAAGTTGGGAGGAATAGGTGAAGGGGAGGGATAAATCTCAAATAAACTGAAAGATTCGGGATTCGAATTCTGATCAATACCCTTAAATACTAAGGATAATCAATATCGTTTGAGCTACAAGTAGAATTTTTTTTCCAATTTAACTCCCTTATATATTTTTAACGACCAATCATATTTAATAATTATTTAATTTATATTTCAATTCACATCAATTTTCATCATTATATTTTCATTTTATATTTCATCACACTATCAAAATTCAGTATTCTTTATCTCAAATTTTTATTCATCAATATTCTCTAACTGATCAGTTTTCTTCTTTTCAAAATCAAAGTACATCTAATCGTTATGTTAGCTTTTCAATGTGTGGAGCTGAATTATCCAAACTTCAGTTCAAAAAACTAGAATCTCAAAGCAGACGTGGGCTTCTCAACTTCTGGCATTTTTGAAAATAGTTCAAAATTTTTACATAAGGTCTAGGACGTAAGTCGCGTCTCCATCCTATGATTTTGACATATGATCTAAAGCATCCACATGACTAGTGGCGGATTCAGAAATTAGTAGTAGGGTAGGCTAACAAATAAAATTTCACTATATATATATATATATAAAATATTATATATATAACAAATAATTAAAACTATATTATAGTAATATTTTTATATTAACAATCAAATGGACATATAATATTCTCAATATTATTTGTTTTCATAATACAATAAAAACGCTTTAAATTTTGGGGTGTACATGAGTTTTGAGTTAAATTTTGTGGTGGGCTAATTATGAATAATATATAAATTATAGTACTAAAACATAATTTACTGAAAATATGCACTGGCAGCCTAGTGCTAGCTATGCATAGGTCCGCCCCTGCACATGACTTACATCCATGGGCGGATCTAGGGCCTCCCCAGTCCCCGACCTACACCAAATTTTTTTATCTCGTTTTTTTATGGAAAAAAAATAAAAAAAATTTATATATATTTTTAGAGGGAAAAAATAATTGGGCTAGAAGAAAAAAGAATTGGGCTAAAGATAGTCTACGACCTATTTATCGTACCGAAAACAATCATGTTGTCGAGCTAGCAGCTTTCAACACACGATCCAGTACTTTTCCTAGTGGAGTTACAAATGGGAGGAATTTTTTTCAAGAATTCCAATTTACCCCCTCATTTTCTCATATAATATATGGCAATACAATATATCTTTGTGCATGTATATGTATATATTTGTAAAATATACTTGAATATTATAAAGTTTGTATGTACACTATAAACATATATATGTACCAAGCATATTTGTAAAAGGCGCGCATTTACACTAAACTTTATATCGTATATATTATGTATGCTTGTCAATGATATATCTTTTGGAATTGGTTTTTATAAATTGGATTTCGACCCGATGTTGACCAATTATTTAAATGGGTTCATTTATTCGAAATATGAAATAAATGAGATAAACATCATCAACACCACGGGTAGATGAGTTTAACATTTTGAATTTCTCAAAACCAATGTCAGGTGAATAAGAAATAAATGCTTTAAGTTGGCCACTTAAAATGCTTTTATATATAGAATATAAAAGGATGTGAATATGGAAAGCCATATCACACATATGAAATATATTGAATGTTTGACTAGTTAATAAAGAACTTCACCACTAATAAGGAGTAATCAAGTGGAACTCCTTTTTCTACCGTTCCAGAAAAAAAAAAAAAAAAGTGGAACTCCTTATGGTACACCCTAGTGGACCAACTCAATTTTGACTAGCCTTTGGCTAGCTCAAAAGGCACCGAGGACGGTGCGGAGCACCGTCCGTGCCGGAGCCAGGCCCGACGCCGCACATACTCGCATTGGGCGCTTTAGAGGGGTTGCACCCAGTCTGAAGAGGCATCGGAGCTCTATAAAGCAAATTTCTTAATCATTTCATTACATCGAGAAATTGAATTTCTTGCTTCATTTACATTCTGCAAAAGTCAAAGAGTTCAAAAAACATCAAAGTGTTCGTTGTGCTTGCGATTTGTAGTGCAATTATCACAAGTATTTGTCGTTGCATCTTGGGAGACAATTGCCGCATACCGTACGCACCGTAAGCGGGGCAATCTTGTCTTAAAGAGAAAGAGTCTAACTCTTGCCTCGACATCTGTTTTGTATCGAAACTCTGCTCGAATGTTGAGCCATTCGATATAAACCACCTGATTTTTCCAACAATATCTATGTCCATACATAGTTGTGTTCACATGTATAGTTTTAATAGGTAATTTTAATCTGCCCCAATTACTTGAGTTTTTCTATTATTTTGTGCATGTAATTTTGAATTGTTCTATTTCACCCCCTAATTTTGCGAATTATTGGCGTATTGCGCTTAACCTACAATTTCCAAATTTTGTCCTTCCAAGTAACCTTTATTGTTATTTAATTTATTTTACTGTCCAAAAAATGGCCGTATCAGGGCGCAAGTTAATTAATTTAAGATGATGTCTAAAACCCATTAACATGACATACGCCCTGTAATTTTATCCTGTGGTCTAAGACCTATCTGCCGTACCAAATGCAATCGAGTAGTTGAGTGAGTTGGAGACGTGTGAGGGAGAACTTGGACTTTTGCGAGGAGAGGATAATGGTGACCTTAAAGAGGAAGGCAAAGGATGTGTGACAGTGGGAATCACAAACGTAATGGTCTGATTTTTTTCATGATAGGCAGAAATATTGTGAGAAAGAGTAGAATCTTTGGAAAAGGGGAAGTTGGATTCATCAAACACTACGAGAGTGTTTACAATCACTAAAAGAAAGCATTTTTTAGTTTTTGGGTTGGAAAAAATCACATTGTAGTGTTTGCATATGCCAACTTCTGCTTCTAATTTTCTGCTTTATTTAATCAGAATCTAAAAGCAATGAGAGTGCTTTAAATTTATGCTTCTGCTTCTAGTGTGATTTTTACAAAAAAATAAGCATTTTTTCAACTTTTTCACCAAATACTCTCAACTTTTGATTCTCAACTTCTGATTCTATTTCCAAACAACACCAACGTTTGATTTTCAATTACTTTTACTTCTACTTCAATAAATTACTTCTCCTAAAAGCAGAAGTTTTGCAAACACTCTCTATATGTCTACGGATAATGATACATTTATTAGGTAGTGTTACCAAATATGGGTTAAAACGTAAATCACATATTTGCACATATTATAAGTGGATCGAGTATACCTATTTGCCTTGGAACTGTTGATCCACATATATAGCAGGATTAAGCCCATCTACAAACCTCCTTTTAATCCGGGATTAAGCTCGTTTATAAGTCTTCTTTGATTAAATTCACGAACGTACCCCGTGCATCGATTGAACTACGAGAAAACCACGAGCAAGATCACAAATCGTCTTTCTTGTTGGTGTAAATAACTACTAGAGTTATTTAATTTATTGTGCATACCTTAAATTCTTGGAGAACTATGGTGATGCTCCAAGAAAGAACGTAGAGAGAAATTGTAGGAGAGAGATTTTTTGATATCGTACGAGATGTAAACCAAATCAGATAAACAACTATAATATGAGCATAACAAATCATTTATTACTTGGTTGCATAATCGAGTAAGTACCATTACTATCATGTAGTATCACGTAGATGGAAGTCACTATAACAAATTACAGAATTTGGGACTTTTTCTTTTGGGACTCAATTGAAGTCGTCTCAATAAGTTTCCTTTTAGCGACATAATTTTAACATCACCTCAAATTAAGTGCAAATACTCTCACCCATCTCATCTCGTTCCAATAATTTTTTTGGTGACAAAAAAAGATAATTAAAGATCATTTTTTATGCTGAAAAAGTTACCGATTAGGGACATTTAAAATTCGTCTTTAAAGGTCTAGATAATGCTACTTGTGACTTTTTTTTATATATGTTGCAAAAGAATTTAGTATATGATTTTCTTGTAATGTTATAGAAAAGACTCAAAAGGCACATTTTTATAAAATTGTACAATATTTTTCTTTCTTAAATTTAGCCATTTTTATTACAAATATATTTTTAAACACTGAACACTTCTTCATAAAAATTTCTGAAATAAATTAACAATTAATGAAATCAAAATATTTGTGACATAACAAATAAAATAGTCAAAAAAAGAAAATTCAATTTCAGACGTTTTGGCACGTCATATTTTTCCCGCAACCCGCCCTTTCTGTTTCATTCGCGCCAGCTGTAATTTTTCACTCTCTCTCTCTCTCTCCTCTCTCTCTCTCTCTCTCTCCTCAACACGATTCATGTCCCTTTCCCCCGTCTCATTCTCACTTCTCTCTCTTTCTAATACTTTCTCTGCCATGGAAGTTGGTTGAAGAATTCGATTTTTATGCGGTGAAGGCTCATTCAGTTTCTAAGGTCTCTCTCCCTCTCTTGCTCTCTCTCTCTCTCTCTCAGCCTTTAATTTTTTTTCTAGAAACAACCTCCGAATTTGGGGGTGAATTTAGTCTCTATTTTTTTCAGTTGTTGTGACTAAGTGTAGAATGACTAAGAAAGATGAGTAAGATGCACTGATTTATTTTTGTAATTCTAGATTTTATTGTGTTGTTTGTGATTTGGGGAAAGGAAATTTTGAGCTGTTTTGATGTGAGAATTATGGTAATATGTGTCAATTGATCATTTTAGTGGAATTTTTGATTCTATTGTGCGATTTGTGTAATTTCCTTCATGATTGTTCCACGTCTGATTTGAATCCTCGCCATGTTTCTGTATCACATTTCTTTCCAGATTGAATGAGCAATAGGATCACAAATTACTAAAGGGTGTTGTTAAACATTGAAAGAGAAAATAGGAGAAGTTGCAGTTGCATGACTAAAGTCAAGTCCTAACAGTAAGTGTTTCCATTAAGGCAATTAGTTGAATGTGTGTTTAATTTGTTCGTATGAAAGATAACCATGGAGTATTCCAGTGGTAATGTATGTTGGTTTTGCTGAATAAGATACTCACAACTTGATAATTAATCTTTCGAATCAGATAATTCATGACCCTCTGATCAAACTTGTGCGTACTTTTTTTTTCCTATAAAACTGATATAGTTGGGTATTAATACTCAAAGAATTTACTACCATACTAGAAATTTGTAGTACTATCTTTTTTCACTTTTTCTCTGTGGCATTCTGTCCCTCTGATGTAGTGTTCTTTTATTGGATAATCTGTTCTCTAAGTTTTTGGTATGATACTTCCAATGCAATTTTCGTTTTTGCAACATAAGAGATAAGCAAGGTTATTGCATGTGTCTGACACATTGTTTTTCTTTGTTTAATTTGCATTGGTTAGCTTTGATTTTTTTAGCTATTAAGATGTCAACTGGTGTTCCCGTGTCACCAATTTAGGGAGTTGAAGAACAACAAATCATGAAATTATCAGTGTATGTATGCATGTATGCTTGAGTGAGGCATTATTTTAGTTGAACCTATGCCCATACTGCTTAGAATTAGAAAATAAAAATGGATGTTGATATTGAAAATTCTGAATGTGAAACATGTTAAGAAGTGACATATTTAGTTAAAATATTGGTTGGCACTTCTATTTTCAAAACCATAGTTCTAATCGTATATTGACTTGACTATTAAACTTTTTTGCAACATTTGAAAAATTAGGTGAGTACAACTCTGATTTTATAATGACATATTTTAAGGAGATCTCTCAAATATGAATACTAGACAGAGTTAAGGGCTGAATTTGTAAATTCACACATTAGCACCAAATGTGGAAATTCTGAGAAATGGAAACTGATGAGAAATACATGGCTTCTTTTTTTTTTTTTTTTTTCCTCATGTTTATTCCTATTAGTTATGTTCTCTGTAGTTGGCATCTTTTTGGTTTGTTTTAACATGAAAAGTAGGTAGATTTTTGGATAATCATAATTATTATCAAACTAGTAAACTTACAATTAGGGGCTGGGGAAAGGAGTTGGTAGTTTTGGTTATGCCGTAGACGACATTGGATTTTCCATTACCCTGGTTTCTTATGACTTGATAACTTGACTTTTGTGGCCTTATTGTTAGTTTAATTTTTTTTCTTCATTTTTTGTTGGAAGTTATTTTATGGTGAAAATTTTAGCAGTATTGTTCTTTTGTAAGATGTAGGAATGGAGATGGGTTTTTATGTACTTAACAATGGAATGCATGCCAATTTATGGAATTGAATTAATTTTTACTCATGCTTGTCATTTACCCTATTTCATGTCGAAACTTTAGAACAGATCAGAGCTGGTACAATTTTTAATACACTTGTATGGTTTTGCTATGTGAATAGTCAACAAATTAACACTTTCTAAGAAGGAAAATGGACAAAAGTTGGATGACAACAAGGAGATTTTCTGATGAGCATGTAAGGGGAGTTCAATCTTTCATGAAATTTGTAAGAGATCATATGGATGCAGATTACGATATTCGTTGTCCATACGTGGACTGTTTAAATGTTGGCATCCAAAGTCAAGATATAGTCTTCAATCATCTTTTATTTCCTGGTATAAACAAATTTTGTACACAGTGGATGTATCATGGGGAGCTCGTGAGTCCAACACTAATAAAACTAATATTAATGAGGAATTGCAAGGTACTGATGTTGATGATGATGATGATATCAATGCCGATGAAGATGGTGGAGTGCAAGATATTCTTGTTTAGATGAATAATAGTTTGGATGATTTGCAGGAAGATAACAATGATAACAATAATAAAGAGGTTCGCAATGTGTCTAAATTTACACAAGAGGGCTTTGATAAGTTGTTGAGAGAAGCACAACAAGAATTATATCCAGGTTGTTCAACTTCAACGCTATCTAATATCGTCAACTTGCTACACATGAAGGTATATAATAAGTGGAGCAATAAGTCTTTTGACATGTTGCTAAACATTTTGAAAACTACATTGCCTAAAGTTGATAGAGTTCCAAACTCACATTATGAGGCGAAGTCTATGTTGCGTGAGTTGGGGTTAGGTTACCTATCTATTCATGCTTGCAAATATGATTGTGCCCTTTTCTGGAAGGAGTTTGAAGGTTCTGAGCAGTGTCATATTTGTGGTACGTCGAGGTGGAAATTTAGTGATGCGAAAGGTAAGAAGATCCCCCATAAATTTTTGTGTTACTTTACTTTAAAACCAAGCCTGCAAAGATTGTTTATGTCCAAGAAAACAACTTTAGATATGAGGTGGCATAAAGAGAAACGGATTAATGATGACAACACTATGCAACATCCTGCCAATTCCAAAGCATGGAAACATCTAGACAGTGAATTTCCATAGTTCGCTGAAGATTGTCGCAATGTAAGACTTGGCTTAGCAACAGATGGCTTTAATCCAATTGGTCATATGAGAAGCTCTTATAGTATGTGGCCGGTGATCCTAATGCCATACAACTTACTACCTTGGAAGTGTATGAAAGAGCCATTTTTCATGTTGTCTTTGCTTATTCCTGGGCCTAACTTGCCTGGAAAAGACATTGATGTGTATTTGCAATCATTAATTAATGAGCTTAATGAACTTTAGGAAGATGGAGTGCAGACTTATGATACCTCTTCTGGAGAATTCTTTCAGATGCATGCAACTATTTTGTGGACGATATTAAAGGATGTGACGAAGTGTTGGACACTAGATCGGGTTATATTAAAGGATTGTGCTATGGTCCTAAACCTTCTCGATCATTGACAGCTAGTAGTTCATTAATCGAAGAGCTTCAGGAACAATTAAGGCAGTCTAAAGCTGAAAATGATCAATTGAAGGAGAAATTAGAGAATGAGATTAAGAATGGCCAGAGAAGGGAGAAAAATTTATTCAAGCATGAGCAACTATTTCGTAAGCTTCTTGGATCTAAATATGATGACGAGACAGTGATTGAGGATGTATGGTAAGTATAATGAAAATTTTCACTATTCTAATCTCAGTTGTTATTTTAGAAACAAGTTTTAATATAAGTTTCTTGTTTTGAAGGGATGATATGGATGTTTGAATATTTGCCTTAACATCATCTTTTGCTAACAGGTAAGTTACACTTTTATTGTTTGACAAACACCATCTGTTGGGCTCTTTCTAATTGGCATGGCAGAAGCATTTTGGCATTAGTAGTTACTATTGTTTCAGTTTGTATATTACACATGTAAGTATCTGATTTTATATACACGTTAAATATAAATTTAATAAAGTATTTTTTTTTAATATTTAATAAGTACATCTAGTTTTGACATAAAAATAAAATATTAAAATGAATTTATAAAATCCCAACTGTATTATATGCATATGCAGTGGTGCATAGAGTTCTAATTAAAGTCTATGTATGAAAAGGGTTGGGTTTGGGTGGGCATTTATCAGTCTTTACAGTTTGTGAACTGGCATGTTGATTTTCATGTCTATCTTTTTGAATATGATAGGACTATTTTAGCAGTGCTCAATTATTTTTGGATAACATCTCAACAATTTTGGATTTTTAGATATCGATATTAAGGATGACAACATACTGATAACAACTTGTTGAGTGTTGTAACCTACGCAGATTACTGGACACCAAGAAATAAGTCTACATGCAAGAAAATATTGCTGCTATCGAGTCGAAGGAAAAAAATAGACTACTTTGTTATGTTCTAGGTGGCAAGTATATATGTTTTTGCCAAACATGATCATTGTAAGATTCTTTTTGGTTGGCTTATTTTGTTTTGCCTTGTAGCGACAATGCTATTTTATTTTAAAGTACATTTACATGCAAGATGTTAGTTTTGTTCTATAAAAAAAGATGCTATTTTTTGAATGAAATTATATTGATGCTTATGCCTTATTCTTAGGGATATTTTAACTTAAGTTTTCTAAAGAGTTTATTATGCAACCACTAGGGGAGGGGAGGGGGTGGGGTGGGCCGTGGGTAGGGGAGGAAAAAAAGAGTACATTAGGGACGAAAATGAATGTCCCTAAACCAATACCAAGTATATAAACGAAAACGAAATGTCACGAAATAATACTTTTAGAGACAAAATTAATTTTGTTCCAATTATATTTATAGATAATTTAAAAAATGCAAAAACTATATTTATGGATGAAAATAGGTCCCTAAACGTGATTCATGATGTCATTATACAAATTACTTTTAGAGACGAAAACAAAGATGTCTCTAAATTAGATATTTAGAGACAAAATTTTTGTCATTAAATGTAAGAAGTCATCAACCATACACTAACAAGCGACGTTTACATTTTGTCTCAGAAGCCTAACCTTTAGAGACGCTTTTCATATTTCGTCTCAAATAACTTTTAGCGATTTGGATATTGTGACATCGTTTGTTGTGAAGCCCCCGATTTTTCGAGCATATAGTTGATCTTTTATCGTCTATGTATTTGATCGACTATTTTACCACGTCACTTTGACGGGTAAATATTAATGATATATATATTTTGCAATTTATTTCATTTTATTTATTACTTGTAATCATGATCATTTATTAATTCTATTTTGCATTTATGATCACTTGATTGATCATTATTTCTATTTTTGTATTTACTAGTCACCTTAGAATTTTAAGAGACTATTTATTTTAGAGACTTTTACTTTATAGAATTAAGATTTTGATTTAGATTAAGTGATCATGAGACTTATAAGTGATCAAGGAAATCACTAATTAATTTGGATATTGATATATTTAATCTATTATCATCAAATTTGGGATTAAAAAAATATATGGAATTACCAAATTGCCCCTATAGTGGACGACAATAGTGATGTTTTTTTTTGGAGTAGAAATATCATCCAACTCTTGTACACTTACACCTTATATTAGTCATCTTGTGTATAATTATACCATTAATTCAAACATTATACACATCATCTTATACTACAATTTTATATCATTAAAATCCCCAACATATTCCCACTCAAATTTAATTAATCCATTCAAATATCCCTTCACCAAACACCATACAAGTCTTGTTGTACCCATACCTTGACTACATTCTTGTCTCCCATGCAAGTAACACAAACACAAGACTTGAATTTTTTTTCCTCTCTCCTCTCACACATCACACCGCCATATGGCCATTTCCTACACCAAATTTTCTCTTCATTTCACCAACTCATATTCTAAGTCTTGCAAAAATCCTCTCACATCTCTCTAAAAATCCTCCTACATATCTCTACCTATTTTCTTCTTTTCTTCTTCTTCTTCTTTATACTTAAAAAAAAAAATTCAAGAACTCCTTCCCATTTTCTTCAAAAATTCGAAATCAGCACTCTCATAGGTAAGAAATTTCATTCCTCAATTCAACTTGATATCTTACTACTCACCACCTTACTCTTCTTAATTTAAGTTGAAATTTTTATTTTGAGGTACTTAGAAGACTACTTGAAGACATGCATGCATGGTGGTGAATTTAGAAGACTTGAAGAGTAATTAGTAGAGAAATTGGACTACAAGGTAAGATTTGGACACTAGAGCCCTTCTTTCTTCTTCTCCCTATTTTCTTCAAATTTTAACACCCCTTTTTTATTTTTGAGAAATAGGGGCTGACTTTAAGTGATTTTGGAGTTGAACCAAAATCCCAAATTTGAAGCTTCAACTAGTTTCAAATTACCTACTACACAAGGTAAAGTGTAGTCTTTCCAATTTTCTTATCTTCTTCTTTTTCTCCTTAATTGTTCTCTCATTTTTCTAACTCCAAAATGTTGATATTTCTTGACTTAGGGGCTGACCTAAGTGACCTCAAACCAAATTGTGAAAGTATCCTTTTTATTTCACAACTTTCCAAATTTAAGGTGGGTGGAAAAATTCTTTCAACTTCTAGGTGCTTTTGTTAAAATGCATGTAGAGTTTTGATCATGAGCTCTTGAGATATATAATTTATGTATTGCATGTCAATTTTATGTATCAAGTCATGAAATTCTCAAGAGTTGCTCAAAATTGCTATTTATTGAATTTTAGGTGCATGCATGTACACTTTAATGTTCTATTTGATTAATTCTTGTATGAATTGGACCTGCATGTGTATGATCTTTGAAATCCATGTTTTGGATGACTTATAACCTGGAAAAGTCGAGCATAATTGATTAAATTCCAATTTTGGACTTAAAAATGTAAAAATGGAAAGTTGGTGGACTAAATTGCAAGAAAATAAAAGTTAAAGGACCCCTCTGCAAATTTCGATTTTTGGGACTGTACTCAGGTTCAAAAATGACTTTTGGACATTTTAATAAATTTTTAAGAGTTTTAAGATAAATAAAATCAACCTTTAAAAGCCCAAGGACTAGATTGTAAAATTTTGAAAGTTTAAGGGCTACTTTGCAAATTTTGAAACTGTACCAGACCTTAACTTTAAAATTTGAAATTTTTACTCTTAAGGTACTAGAAATGACATATTTTAAATGTATTCCAAAAATCCAACTGTTTAGGGCTTGGAAAGTAATTTTTCTAAAACTGGGGGACTAAAGTGTAAAAGACTAAACTTGAGGACCCAAATGAAATTTCCAGGACTTATGCAACCCATACACCTGGAAATACTAATTTAACTATAACTTAATTATATTTTGGACCCAAGGTTCAAATTTCATAACAATTGGACCCCTAAAAGCCTTAAAGGCAATTATTTCAAAATGGAACAACAATGGAATTTTCAAAAGTTAAAGGACCTACACTTATTTATTTTACAAACTGCTTTTGTCCCAATATCCCACTAACCTTAATGACATTTTCCAACTGGAATCACATTAAAAGACCTTCCGGTTTGTGAGTTCCGATTATTTTAAACTTAAGGCCCGAAATGACAATTTTTACAAATTTGGGGCCAATGTGAGAATTTTATAAAACCTCGATCTCAAAACTTTAAAAAATTGAATCTATGGACAATTTGGAGAATTTAGGAACTGACCTCATAATTGTTCAAGGTCAGGATATTTATTTATTCAATTTCAACCCCAAAAGTTTTGGTTTTTACAAAACGGAGCTAAATTGTAATTTTTCTTTTATAAAGGACCTAACTCAAAATTATTTTCCCTTTTACTAAAATAGCCCTGGACCCTCTGACTTGAAGATTTAATTAAAGTATTTTATTTTCTCAAAAACCTTTGACTTATCGGACCGATTCGACCGATTAATACCGATCATGGGCGACTTCCTCGTCTTGTGGTTTTGAATCTATAACGGGACTTATGTTCCACCTAATCTTTCAAGATACGAAGATTTCTTATCCCCGCCGATAATCATCTTCATCCAAATAACTCCACCAATGCCATATTGCTACTCGTGAATTTTCAAAAATTTTCTGAATCGCTTCCCTGAATCAATCATACTCATTTGCACTGGTTGTTCTGTACTTGTATTTACTTTTCTGCTCGAGTCAACTTGGTGTGTCGAGCTCACGTCGGAATGGATACGTCGGGGATGGAACCGGCAGCTGATTGCTATTCCACTCTTAGGCCCCATCATCTTAATCCCGCAATCGAGGGACGGAGTGTCCAAGGGAAGCGGGTCGTAGTATTGAGGTTAATCATGATTATGACAGATCCAGGGCCTTGCAAGCTCCACTGTGGATTTTGTCTTTCCCTATGGAGCGATAAGGTGACCGGTCTTGGACCATCCTGCCTGGGGAGTTACAAGGAAGAACGAAGAAATCGCTGTCTGATCCACACGATTCCGGAGTTATCGGACCGTTTGGTGGCGCTACAAATCCGTGCACGCAACCGCTTACTTGTTTTGCATTGGTTGGCGCTACAAACCGCACGCAACCATTATTTGTCTTGCATGGGATTGGCGTTACATTTCCGCACGCAATCCTATCTGTCTTGCCCTGAATCACATAGTGCTGTGTGACCATGAATCATTTTCTTGAATCGTATAAGTATATTACTTAAATATATTTATCACGACGCTTGTGGACTGTGTGTGAATTCATGCATCATACTCACGCGTTTTCATATAACTGTTTTCTCGCATTAACTATATATATCGCCACACTTGCACACGATCACACCATCCACTGAGATTTCTGTCTCATCCCAACTGTTTTCTAACCTTTAGATGAGGACTTCGTTGAAGATCTGAACCGACACGGATTGAGCCTTTGTACTCCGCTTGTTGGATTTACTATCTTTTGTTGTTGATGTCACGGACTTGTTACTATTATTTTTGTTGGACTTACTACTTCTTGTTGTTGTTGTTGGACTCTTTTCTTGTGTTTGTTGTTGGACTCTTGTATTCCTTTTCATTCCGGTTTATAACTGAAGGGCGTAGTACCCTTTGACTTTTAAGTTGTTATCTTTAGATCATATCAGGGATGTAATTTGGATTATGGATATTATGAATTGTAAGTTGTAACGTGTTTCTTTATTTCCACTGTTATTTAGACTCTGTTTCATTGGGTTCTCGATGATATTCGTCTAGACTGTTTGGTTATTTGTATTTAAGTTGTGGATCGTCGTCGCGTCCCGTTTGGGGCGTGACAGTTAGAGTGGTATCAGAGCTTGGCTAGTAAGATGGAAACTTACACCGAGCTGACCCAGGATAGGACCCTCGGTCTGTGTTTTGGGTAGTACCGCGACTTGACCAATTAAGTATGAAATCGATTTCAAATTGGCATAGAACCGCCTTATTGATGTTTGAACGAAGTTAGAACGCATATTTTGAGGTTCCATAGTCATACTTGTCTTGACTTAGTTGATTGTTGATTGACTTTCTTTATTCATTCTTTCCTTATTCTCTTCTTATCTTTCCTTTGCCTTTGACTGATCCGCCTTAGTTTTGTTAGATACAGAATGGCCGAACATCGAGGACGTGGGAGACCTCGCCGCGTTCCACGAGGGGATGATGGCGTACCCAGGGACCGGGTACCCTCCCATGAATTACCACCGCCTCCTCCACTGCTGCGGGGAGACAACTCGACCGCACAGGCCTACAACAAATCTTGGTTTTCATGAGGCAACAGGCAGAGCCTCAACCCCGTGATCCCGAACCCGCCAGAGAAGCGAACGATCGCACGTTGGAGCGATTTCTACGGTTTGACACACCATCCTTCTTAGGAGAGCCGGACGATTTGAAGGCAGAAGAATGGATAGAAAAAGCGAGAATATCTTCAATGCTCTCCAATACTCGAGATGAGCAGAAAGTCACCCTCGCCGTATTTAAATGCTGGAATCGGGCTGCAGAGACAGTGGAGGGCAGTTGAAAGGAGATGGGAACAGGACCGGGTAGTCAGAACATGGGGAAATTTCTTGGTTGAGTTCAATGAACAGTATATTCCACAGGTTGTGAAAGAGGCGCGCCGAGATGAATTCCACAGATTGAGGTAGGGGAACATGATTATAGCTCGATCGAGTCTGAATTTCACCGATTGTCCAAGTATGCTCTGGGGACAATCGATCTAAAAGGAGAAGCTTTACAAGTTCACTCGAGGATTGAAACGGAACTTCGAAACAATCGTTTGATCGTTGAACCGACAACCTACTCGGCCACGGTGAAGGCAGCTCTCCGCATCGAGTCGGCTGAACCGTATCGGGACATGATTCAACAGAGTAGGCCATCAAAAGCGATCTCAAGAGAATTGTGGGACAACCATCTAAACAACTGCTAAGTTTTGAAGGGACCGATTAATAGGACAGAGATAAGGGAAAGAGACCGATCAAGGAAAGCGGGTCAAGTGTGTGCACATTGCCGTAAACGGGACATACGCCAATGATGTTGGCGTAAACAAGAAAAGGGTTTCATTTGTGGTAGTAATCAGCACCAGCTGTAAGATTGCATGAAGTACGATGACCGAACCAAATAGACGCAGCCCGCAGGCAGAAAAATGGCCAGGGTAATCGGGCGAGGATGGCCGCTCGGGCATTTGCACTAGCCGGACAGGAGGCTCCAGAGGCAGGCGATGTGGTGGAAGGTACGCTTCTAGTATCTAACCACTATGCTAAAATATTGTTCGACCGGATCAACGCATTCATTTGTTGTACCGCATTTTGTACACAAACCGCATGCATGCATGGAACATATGCCTATATGTCAGAAGTGTCAACTCCTATGGGCGCAAGTCGATAATGGAGATATTATCTATAATGCATGCGAAGTTAAGATTGATGAGATAAATTTTCTGATTTGATCCTATTACCTATATCCGAATACAATGTGATATTGGGGATGAATCGTTAGTTATCGCACACCATGCACAAATGGACTGCCATAACAAGTCCATTAAGCTATGTGAACAGGAAAATCCGAAGTGGAAATTTCGGGAAGGGCACGTGTTAAGATTGCCCCAATCATTTCAAAGAATGAAAGCGAGGAAGGCGATCACTAGAGGGGCTCAAGGGTACTTGGCGTTTGTAATTAACAAACCCACGATTGATACACAAATTAACCAAGTACCTATAGTATCGAGAATACACGGATGTATTTCCACAAGAACTCACCACCTGTCCCCTCCGGATAGGAAGTCGAGTTCACCATCGAGGTGTTACCAGGGACCGCCCCGGTGCGAACACCGTATAGAATGACTCCTCTTGAGTGACAAGAGCCGAAAACGCAAATTCTGTAAAATGATGGATGTGGGATTTATCCGACCGAGTACGTCTCCGTGGGGAGCACCTGTGATGTTCGTAAAAAAAAAAGATGGCACCTTAAGACTATGTATAGATTATCGTGGTCTTAATAGCGTGACCATCAAGAACAAATATCCCCTCCCAAGGATAGACGAACTATTTGATCAACTTCAAGGAGCGACGGTGTACTCAAGTTTGATTTACAACAAGGATATTACCAATCAAGATCCGAAGAAGACATTTCTAAAACTGCATTCAAACCCGATATGGACACTACGAGTTTGTAGTGATGCCTTTTGGTCTGACAAATGCACCGGCAGCATTCATGGACCTGATTCATCGAGTCTTTCAACCTTATTTGGATCAATTTGTAGTGATATTCATTGATGACATACTCGTATACTCTAAGTGCAGAGAAGAGCATGACCGTCATCCGAAAAATCATTTTGGAGACACTACGAGCATAAAATTTGTATGCCAAATTCAACAAGTGCGAATTTTGGCTTAGTGAAGTCGCGTTCTTGGGACACATAGTATCCGGCACGGGATCGCCGTAGATCCTTGAAGGTGGATAGTGGTTGAATGGAAACAACCAAGTCCAGAACGGAAATCGGGAGTTTCTAGGACTAGCTGGATATTATCGAAGATTTATCCGGGATTTCTCCAAGATAGCCGGACCACTCACTCGACTAACCCAGAAGCAAGTCAAGTTTGAGTGGAATGACAAATGCGAGGGGAGTTTATAAGAGCTGAAAAAACAACTTACTACAACTCCAGTCTTAGCCCTTCCAAAGGGAATCAAAAACTTTGTCGTCTACAGTGATGCATCAAAGGAAGGACTAGGAGCAGTGCTCATGCAGGAAGGAAAAGTTATCGCTTATGCATCACGAAAGCTCAAGCCGTATGAAGCCAATTATCCAATGCATGACTTGGAATTGGCAGCAATAGTGTTCGCGTTAAAGAAATGGAGACACTATCTCTACGGTGCAACATTCACGGTTTTCACAGATCATAAGAGCTTGAAGTATCTATTCTCCCAGAAAGATCTCAATGCGAGGCAACGGAGATGGATGGAGTTGATTGAGGACTATCACTTTGATATTCAATACCATCCGGGAAAGCTAACGTAGTAGCCGATGCTTTGAGCGGCGAGCTTAGCTTAGCCGACTTATGATTCGAGAGTGGGAATCATTAGAAGAGTGAGCAATTGGAATCGACAAGAACCAATACTCGCATTTCATGTGCTAACATTTTAGTTAAACCCGAATATTTGAATGAGATCAAGGAAGCACAGGGGAAGCGATGTGCATCTTCAAAAAAGCGAGAAGATACTTAAAGAAGAGAGATCAGAATTCTCGGTACATAAAGATGGGGTTATCGATTTGAATCGAGTTTGTGTCTTGAGTGACGAGCTTGATTAGGAATAAAATCCTAGAGAGGCACACCGTTCGAAATACACTATATATCCTGGAGGAAACAAGATGTATAAAGATTTGAAACGGAGTTATTGGTGGGTAAACATGAAGAACCAGGTAAGCGGAGTTCGTTGCGAGATGTTTGACTTGTCAACGAGTAAAAGCGAACACCAACGACCATCCGGTTTACTACAACCGTTGAGAATTCGAGTGGAAATGGGAACACATAATGATGGGCTTCGTGACGGATCTACCAAGGACCGAGGAGGCCATGATGCTATTTGGGTAGTTGTAGATCGACTCACGAAATCGCACACTTCTTACCCATCAAGAAAAGCGATAGCTTGCGAAACTTGCGCTTGATTTATATCCAGAGATCATTCAACCGCATGGAGTACCGGTTGACATAGTATCGACAGACCCGAGGTTTGTCTCCAGATTTTGGAAGTGCTTGCACGAGGATTTGGGTACCTCACTAAGTTTCAAAGACGGCAAAGACATCCACAAACCGATGGATACCGAGCAAACAATTCAAACCCTGGAAGATATGTTGCGAGCCTGCACATTGGATTTCCAAGGAAGTTGGGATTCACACTTACCATTAGCCGAGTTTGCCTACAATAACAGCTATCATGCCACGATTGGGATGGCACCCTACGAGGCATTATATGGGCGAAAATGTAGATCCCCATTACACTTTGGGAAATTGATGACCAATGGACTCGAAGAGAAACGAAAGTCACCTCGATTCCAAAGGTCGACTTAGTTCGGGAGGCCATGGAGAAGGTCAAGCGATCAAGGAGCGGATTCGCACAACTTAGAGCCGCCAAAAGAGTTACGCGGACAAGAGAAGAAAGGATTTGGAATTTGAAGTCGGAGATGAAGTATTTCTCAGACTCTCACCATGGAAAGGATTGATCAATCCGAAAAAAGGAGGCAAGTTGAGTCCGAGATATGTTGGACCTTACAAGATTCTCTGAGGAGGATCGAGAAGTTAGCCTACCGACTCGAGTTGAAGACCATATGCGGGAATGCACGATGTATTCCACGTATCGAGAATGAAGAAGTATCAACCAGATCCCGAACATATCATCACTCATGATGCTCCTCCTTTGATTTCAAAATTATTGGCGGCAACAACGGGCCTTACGATGCTAGATGACGTGCCGTCCATGGATGGTTTGGCATAGTCATACATAGTTCTTTGTTCATCCTCCATGAAGAAATCTTTACTTTTGTTAGTATCCTCTTCGTGGTCTGTGTTAGTACTTTCCTATGTGTTGCTACCGGCAGTGTCGCGCTTCCAAATTCGGCGACGAGTAGGCATACACTGCGGTAAACAAAGAGCATAAGTATAAACCAAGACTTACAAAGATAGATAAAAAGAAAGATAATGGTAAAAAAAATAAAAAAAAAATGATTAAATTAACAAAAATAAAGCGTTCTTAATATTACATTCCCCGGCAACGGCGCCAAAAACTTGATGGCTCAAAAGGTACCTTTAAAACCGTAGGCAAGTGCACCTATCGTTTTATAGTATAGATTATTGAGTACCGAGTGTCATTCCCACGAGGATTGTAAGTACTAATAATTACCGTCTTTTTGTTATTTAATCTAACAATTTTCAGAGTTTTTGTTTGATGAAAAAGGAAAACAAATTATAAATTGTAAAAATGAAGGAAGATTTGTAAAATAAGAAATCAAGAGATAGAAATGTGTTTGAATGTAAATCCCTCTAGAATGTTTTTGTGATTTGACAAGTTAAAAATACAACCGTAAGCCCTTAAGCAAAAACCAACCTCTTTTAATAAAATCTCATGTCTTAATCACAAATCCATTCTAGAGTTCATTACATTCAAACACTAGGAGTTTAGCTACACATGATTTTGACCAAAGAATAAATTACACAAGAAAATTTAAGTATTGTAGACATGGTGTACTTATCTTTCTCAAAATCTCAATTGACTTCTTTCTTGATTGATGATGTTGCTCCAAGCCTTCTTCTCCAATATTGGCCCAAGCTTTCTCCTCCAAGACCCCTTGATCCCAATTCTACTTAATGAAATGAATACAATGAATATTCCCTGAGTATCTAATGAATGAATCTCCCAATTTCAACCCCTGGCTTTTATAGGCAACCAATACATTGATAGTACTCTCTTTTATTAAACAATCACCCCCATTTTCCTTGTTAGTTGGTGAATTCTTGTATTCAAGTGATGAGGGAGGGGACATGGAGACATGTTTCAGAAAAATAGGGTGTTAAAAGTGTACAAAAGTGGCCAAAATGGGTTGGTTGGTGAGTTTTCCCCAAATTCCGCAAAGAAAAGTTGCAAAAAGAGGTCTCGGACACGGCCATGTCGCCCGACACGGCCAGGCCGTGCTGTTTAATTGTGCAGGAACTCAACCTGACATGGCCGTGCTTCCCAACACGGCCAGGCCGTGTTCCTCGACACGACCGTTTTTGGGGGAACACGGCCAGGCCGTGTTGGAGGCTGTTTTGTGCAAAAATTTCGAGTTTTGGCTCCGTGAACACGGCCGTGTTGCCCGACACCCCCTGCCCGTGTTGGACCAAAAAGGCCCCGAAATGACGCGTTTGGCTTGGAATTTCGAGCGTTTTTGCATCCTTAAACTCCTCGGTATGTTTTGACATGAATCCATGGTCCGAAATTCACCAAAATTAGCCCCGAATGGTCAATCTACATCAATAAAATCACCTCGGAGTAATATGAACTATGTACAATCAAAAATTTACAAAACTAACAATAAAATAACTCGAATTCTACTCAAATATACACATAAAACATGCATAAAAAGACCCTTATCAAACCACCTCCAACTTTGAACTTTGCTTGTCCTCAAGCAAAACATTATATCAAAAAGAGGGATTCAATAAATCACAACATACAAAGATGATTTTTTTTCAACATATTGAACATAAGCAGTCAAGTTCTTGGCCTTCTCAACCTGAATTAACCATTAAGTAAAAACATAGTTTTGTAAAGCGATCGACTGTCAAGAAAGACTGTAATATCGGCAGGCATTATTCAGACTTGAAATCATCGCTCCACAAATACTGATAGTTATGAACAACTTCAATTAAATAACGCCATGAAAATACAAGAATTCAATAGATCATTGTAGTTAGCTTACTAGTCATATAACCAAGCTTATTGAACTTTATTGGAATGAGAAGTCAAGGAGTATTCATTCTCCTCTTTTTTTTTTCGTTTTTTTTTTGGGACCTTTCAAGACATGTTTCCACTAGGTTTATATTTTGAATTTCTGTTCAAACACTCCTAGGGTGGTTTCCCATACTCATATTCGTGTCGCCGTTTTACGTAAAAGACAAACATGGGGCTCATGAATGCTCCTAGTTACTAAGCAACAACAAATAGAGGAGTATAACCTCGATTGGTCCGTTTTTTCTTCATTTTTTTATTTTTTTATTTTTTTCACAAGCTTGGTTTAACAACTAGTTAACCACTACTAAATCATGAGTTCTCGGAAGTTCATAGCACTAAGTATCGTCGTATATGCCTTAACACATCAAGTATTTATGGTGTTGGAAATCTTGTCACAATTTAGCCCGCATCCACGTCAATCTATCCTAGACAATCAATTGCTTCACACTAAAAACACAAATTAACAAGTTAATATAGGTATAATTGGGCCAAATTATTGACTAGCAAACATTTAATTTATTACAAAAAAAATCACATCTTTTGAAAACAAACACACAAGCATTCCGAAAATGTTATTGTACCCACCTCCAACTTTATGATTTACATTGTCCTCAATGTGAAAGAAAGAAATGGACAAACACACACAACACACTCAAAAAAAAGCAAAGAAACTAGAATGATATAAAAGAAGTGGAAAAAGAAAAATACGACCTTACTACAATAGTGGAATCGGTGTTGAGCGATCATTGGGTTGTTTTGGTACGGGACCTTCAACGGCATCTTCATACCTAATCAAAGTTAAGCAACACACAACTCGAATACCGTGAAATCTCAAATATTCCCAATTAGGACAACCAAGAAGATGTTCAGGAGTTTTTTTTTTTGATTTGAAAATGACTCTAAGGACTTGTGATTATTTTGAAAGAAAATAAAATAAAAAAATAAAAAAAAATGAAAACAATTGCACACAAACATCGGGTTGCCTCCCGGGTAGCGCTTCTTTAACGTCGTATAGCTGGACCATTTCACCTAAATGTGAAGATTTAATCGGGCGGAGCCTTGAACTTATGAAATAGTTTATCTCTTTGAACAACATCGCCACCTAAGTCAAATCTCGAACAATTTACCTTGATGGTACCATTTTTCTGTACGACATCTTTAAATGTGAACTTTTCTGTAGGCACTTCTACATACTGAACATCACATGCTTTCAAGGGTTTATTAGATGGTGTATCAAGAAAAGGATCATTTTTCCCAATCAAGTTTATAGGAAAACAAGTATCATCTATGTGATTTTTCAAGGGAATTTTAAAGATAACTTGTTCACTCCCTACTCTCAAAATAAGTTTTCCATCATGCACATCAATGAGAGATTTTGCAGTAGCCAAAAAAGGACGCCCAAGAATTAGAGGAACATCAATATCATCATGCATGTCAAGAATAACAAAATCAACTGGGAACATGAATTTATCAATATTGACTAACACATCATTAATAATACCTCTAGGATGTTTAATCGATTTATCGGCTAATTGAATGTCCATCCTAATAGGTTTAGGTTCACCTAATCCCGCATGCTTGAATGTTTCATAAGACATCACGTTGATACTAGCTCCCAAGTCGGCTAGTGCCCTATCAACAGGTAAACCATCAATTGTGCAAGGGATAATAAAACTTCCTGGATCATTAAATTTTTGTGGTAGTTCATTGGAATGACATTTATCATTCAATTGCACATTTGATAATTTGTTGAGCTTATTTTCACTAGGAATGATGTCATTAAGATCCCTAACATGCTTTGAAGGAGGGTCAACAAATGGCCTTTCGGAAATCATCTTCGCAATCTGGCCTATTTGATTTTCCAGATTATGGATAGATGCCTCTTGATTTCTCAAGGATGTTTCCACCGCCTGGAATCGGGTATCTGTTGATTTCACAAACTTTGTTATAAGATCTTCCAAGTTAGGTTTACCTTGATTTGGTGAAACCGGGAGATGTGTGTAGATCAAGATTGGGATTAGGTCGTGGTTGGCCTTGGTTTCCCAACCGAAATTAGGATGTTGTCTCCACCCAAGATTATATGTGTTTTGTAAGGATTACTTGGATAATTTCGCCTTGATTCCCAACGTAATTAGTTTAGCTTGAGGTATTGTGTGTGGGCGATCGATGATTATGCAATCCTCCGCAAGTTTCACAAGATAAAACATGCGGCGGTGGTGGTTTAGGAGCCGCTAGATCGCCGATCTTTTGGGTCAAAGCTTCGACATGTGCAATTTAGTGTAACCACCGCATCCGCATTATAAACACCCACTGATGTCATTAGGTTTACAAATGCACGGATTGCCATTGATAGCCATTCATGGCCATTCCTCTATCGATCTTGGGCAACTTCTCGGTGTTTTATTGTTCAAAGTTCCGCCGCATCAATCATTTGCCTTGTTGACGAGTAGCCCATTGTAAAATGTTTGGATTTGTATCCAAATAGGAAGACCATGATGTGGGCATTTCCGCAACAATTCTTTGAATCTCTCCCAAGTGTCGTACAAGGTCTCGTCATCTTCTTGAGTGAATGAAGAGATTTCATTCCTCAATCGTGCGATTTTGGCGGTGGAAAATATTTCAAAAGGAACTTTTCGCCATGATGTTCCACGTTGTAATCGTTCCCTTTGGCAAAGTATTTAGCCATTGTTTAGCCCGCCCCCCGAAGAGTAAATGGGAATAGGCGTAAATGAGATGGCATCATCGAGACCCCATTGATTTTGAATGTATCGCAAATTTCGAGGAAATTTGCGATATGATTATTCGATCTTTCGCCGGTAGGCCGTCGAATTGAACGAATTGTTGCACCATTTGAATGACATTAAGTTTGATTTCAAAATTATTGGCGGCAACAGCGGGCCTTACGATGCTAGATGATGTGCCGTCCATGGATGGTTTGGCATAGTCATACATAGTTCTTTGTTCATCCTCCATGACGAAATCTTTACTTTCGTTAGTATCCTCTTCGTGGTTCGTGTTAGTACTTTCCTCTATGTTGCTACTCGGCAGTTGTCGCGACTTCCAAATTCGGCGACGAGTAGGCATACACTGCGGTAAACAAAGAGGATAAGTATAAACCAAGACTTACAAAGATAGATAAAAAGAAAGATAATGGTAAAAAAATAAAAAAAATGATTAAATTAACAAAAATAAAGCGTTCTTAATATTACATTCCAGCAACGGCGCCTAAAAACTTGATGGCTCAAAAGCTACCTTTAAAACCGTAGGCAAGTGCACCTATCGTTTTATAGTATAGATTATTGAGTACCGAGTGTCATTCCCACGAGGATTGTAAGTACTAATAATTACCGTCTTTTTGTTATTTAATCTAACAATTTTCAGAGTTTTTGTTTGATGAAAAAGGAAAACAAATTATAAATTGTAAAAATGAAGGAAGATTTGTAAAATAAGAAATCAAGAGATAGAAATGTGTTTGAATGTAAATCCCTCTAGAATGTTTTTGTGATTTGACAAGTTAAAAATACAACCGTAAGCCCTTAAGCAAAAACCAACCTCTTTTCAATTGCAATGACATTCAAGCGGTCGAGTCTGTCTTTTACTCTCTTAATTTATTCTAATTGGTCTTTGTTTTTTAAAATCTAAATAAAATTTTTATAATTATGATTTTATCAATCATATTCAAGGTTGTTAATGGCGGCAGTGTATTAATTGATCATTTTTTTCTAGTTCTTGAATCTGCAAACATATTTAGCCTCACATAAAAGCCACCAGCAAGCTTGTAGCTTCAGTATCTAAAATAAAAAGTCAAGGAATTAAACAATAATTGTCAAAAGTTGGTACAAAATTTCATTAGTCCCCATTGCTTGAAAAATCTAAAGAAGACTGCATAATATGAAAGCAGTAAAGTCTCAAAGCTCACAGGCTTGCAAAGTCTTAACTCAAAGCATAACATCCATATTCTCAATATCCACATGCTCCATATCATCTATTCTCATCATGATCAATTCGCACTCAACACCCAATTCAAAATAGCACAAAAATTTTCAAATAAACTCCCAAGGCGCAACGAACACCACAAAAACGGTTTACTCACTCCCTAAAAAAAACTACTAAAGCAATAAACGTGCTAAAACTGTAAATGTGCTTCTAATGCAATGGAGCCTAAATGCTCTACATGCGACTATATGAATGCGAAATATTTTTTGCTCTCCACACCCTTCATATCAAAATGAACTATCTCTCCCCCCAAACTTGAATGGAATTATATCGCACGTAAGAGACGAAAGAATTTCAATGCAAAAAGAAGTGTGGAGATAACCTGACTTAAAGAGAAGGCGGTGGTGGGTAGTGACCCCAACATCTACCCGACGTTGTGGTTGCCTGATGAGTGATCTCTGTAGCATCCTCCTGCACTTCTCCCCGACATATCAACTCGCATAAACTCGTACCCCCTTTAAATGCATATATGAACTGCTTTGGGTCTTGGTCAAGAACCGTATTTGTGTTGTTTGCATATAGTAATGCATACTTTGGGTTTCCAAGCAAGGATTTGAGTCCTGGTGTCGGGATATACTAATCCTAGTCACGCATGGGCTTACCGTGCGCGTACGCATGACCCGTGCTCGTCTGGTTCTAGAATAGCTTTCTCACGGCATCACGCACGAGCTGCCCGTGTGTACACACACGGCTCGTGCATGTATCGTCCTATTTTTTCTCTTCTACGGCACACGCATGGGCTGATCGTGCATAGACGCACAGTCCGTGCGTGGTTCTGAACTTGCTTACCCCTCATACTCTATACCACTCCTCAGATGAATGACATTACATTGTTTCTTCAGGTTGACTTCAGTGTTTCTCGGAAACTGGCCCTCTTGATGTTGTCCACCAACGATCGTGGCTAATTGGCTAATCTGGGTTCCAATATTTTCATTTGTGTGCCCAGAGTGTTAGCCAATTGTGCGACATGTGCCTCAATTTTGTCCAGCTTAGCCTCATGTTTGTTGAACTGGTTCCTTGTTTCATTTATAAATGCGGTGAGGACATCCTCCATGCATGGTTTTGCCTCCGGATAATAGTACGTAGGAGTAGGATTATTCCAGTAATTGTAGAAATTCCAGTTATTGAAATAATTGACTTCTTCCATCAGAGCGGGTGTTCGTGCACTACCTGAACCAACTCAAAGAAACAAATCAATCAATGTAGGAGTGGAATTAAATAAAATGAAAAGAAAGAAAAAAATGTCTAAATTAAAAATTATTCTATTTATCGCAATATTAGTACTAAAAATTTGATTAGTCCCCGGCAACGGCGCCAAAAACTTGTTCGCCTTATTTTTAGCTTCACCGCGAATGTACGGTGTAGTTAATAGAATAGGGTTAGCAAGGTCGAATCCACAGAGACTAATAAATTAATGTACCAAGTATTGGGATTGTAATAGTCTTATTTTTATCTAGTCGATCGAAATTGAATAATTTTTTTTTTTGTAAAAGCTAGACAAGAATTTATCATAAAAAGACAGAATAAGAGTTGATTGAATGATCAAGGAGATGAATGTATTCCTGGGTTATGGTATCAGTTAATATCCCTTTTTGTCATCAGATTAATCACAAGCAAAGTTATTATTATTCTTCCCTATAAGACAATCACGAAAAGTATTTTACCCTCTCTCTCGAGATGCATGTAAAAACGTTGATTGGATTATCTATGCTAGTATCTCTACTCAACAAAAGATATCCAACTCCCAAAAGTACAAAAGATCAAATATCATCACAAATATTCACAGACTTCTCAATCTTGCAAATATTCATGTCAAGTAATCACAGATATAGTATTGAAACTCATCTCTCGAATTATGAATCAATACATCAAAGTAAGTTAAACCAATGGCCATTTGATAAAACAAGTAATAAAATAAAGTACTCGAATAGGGTCTGAAAATAATAACTTCAATTGCAATTAAACATCAACAAAAATATCCATTAACCTAATCCCAAACCCGAAAATCACAAGATGCTTAGCCAGACATGGAAAATAAACAATTCATAGACAAATTATTCATGTTCATATCTAACTAATCGAAAGTAAATGATACTATGTGAGAAAACTCAGTGATGTCGATGATCTCTCGATCTATCTTCAATCCACAAGCGTGTGGTTGCGACCTCGATCAATCTCTCCAATCCTCGGGTAGAAGATTGCTCTTTTCTCTGCTTTCTAGGGCAAAAATCAATGTATCTTCGTTTGGGGCCACCTCGTCTCTATTTATACTCCTTGTGGGTCAAACCCTAAGTTAAAAATCGTCAAAACCTGACTTTCTCGCATAGACGCATAGGCCGTGCGCATCACGCACGACCAGGTCATGCGTCAGGCCGTAGGACTGCTTGACACTCAAAATGACGCACGCCCAGGTCGTGCGTCAAGGCACGGCCCGTGCGTCACCCAAACTTACGAATTTGCTAATGAGTTCTTCATAAGTGTTGTAGCCCTATCTCTTAGCATTTCGTAGCCACATGAAGCAGCTCAATATCAATTTTGTAGAGAGAGTTATGGATAAAATACTAAACCCTGCCAGTGCTAGTAATTCCAGACGCGTTTGGACGTTTCTTGAGATGAATCCCCTCGTTGTTTGATCATCCATGCTTCTTTTGATACACGACTCATTACTATAACTCTAGACTCAATATAGTTGGCCTACAATATGTCTTTGACCACTCAAAGAACTCAAAAATAACATAAAACTCTAGTCTAGAAAGCCCAAATCAATGGTATAAAACCAACTGAACATCTGACTTCTTCTCGATTTGGCTTCCAATTCGGTGTATGCTATCAATTCTTTGTGGTTCTACATCGCAATGCTCATATTTGCCACAGAAATATTCAAAATATCATCAAATTGCTGCAAAATGAGCAAAGCGTAACATCTTTTCCACATATTGATAATACGACCCATATTACTAAGGTAATGCATGTTTATCAACTCATTATAGCCAAAATCACGCCCAAAATACATGCAAAACTTACACTAAACAAACCACCAAACTTAAACTGTTGACAGTCCCGGTCAACGCTTTATACACAAGACAAAAAACAAATGGGAGGAATGAAAAGCAATCAAGAACAACTCATCAAAATTCATGTTGTTTATCCATAGGCGTCAAGTAATAAATCAACCAAGCCTCGAACATCTAACATAGAACACATGTCAATTAAAACCATGGCAAATGCTTCGAATCACGACTCTCACTAATCAAGTGTATGCTCTCCTCTCAAGTGTATAAGGAACGTGTATTCGCTCAAATCATATCAATGTTGAATAATTACCATAAGCTTGCAAATCGTCTCACTTCTCCGCCACTAGAATGTACACAATTCATAAATCAAAAAGGACTTTTTCTTTTGGTTGTAATGAAGGCTCTTCGGTTAAGGTAAAATATGTATAAAGTGACTCAAACTCGAGCGTATAGACTGGTAAGCACATCTTTCATTTAATTATTCTCATGTAAATCCAATATGCTACCCCAATCACCTCTCGTTCTTATCAACTTTTCGTATTTCTTTCTCCCCTTTTTTTGGTTTTCTTTCTTTCGCCTCACATCACAAATCCCACCTACAAGTTCATTCAAAGCACACTCATTTATAAAGTCGATTTCTTTTTAACAAGTTACTTTTTAATTCTATGAATAATTGATGAAAAATATTACCAGCAAAAATCATTTAAGGCTTCGAATCACTAATTAAATTCATAACAGTAAAATCTTTCTTAACCAAATAAATCTTACCAATTATTGTATAAGTAAAAAATTTGTCTAATAGTCTTGATAAACCACATGAAAAAATATAAAAAATAGGAGATTTACACTAAAATGTTCGACCTTAATTAAATCAAAAGGGTTACAACTTACAAGGCGGGGTTTTAGACTTTAGGGTCCCTCACCCCGATTGCAAGTCGTGTATTGTATTGTATATCTTCACTTTCCTCATTTCAAGTATCAACAAGCCGTTTCAAGACAATACTTATTTCCATAGCATACTAATAAGTAACTAGTAATTAACAAAAGGGAAGTGACTTTTGCAGTCCTCAAATAAAATCAAATAACAAAATATAACAAAACTAGTGATTCATTTTGTAAATGAAAAGTAATACATATCACATTAAAGCTTGATTGAATAAAACATTTACGAAAGAACATCATTGTTTGACTATATGAGAAAACATCTAAATCTTCTTGATCCTTGACAATCTATCCCGAGAACATCTCACCCCAAACAATCTCAATAGAATGCAAGCTCACATGCCTTAGATCCCCGCTCAAACAATGAGATTATCTTGAAACCAATACTACAATGTTGTTTGGAATATATTTCCATTGTCTTCAAAGACTTTGGCATTCCGCAAAATATATCTTACCATTATAAACTCGTGCTCGCAAACCTGAATCCATAAATTCTTACGGTTCTAAGATGCACGATAATAGGCATTTCGACACTTGTTGGAAGGGCTCCATCCACTTTTTAGGTTACTATGAACCCGACAATAACAAAAATTACCGTAAAACTACGACGGCACGCATAATCGTTCATAATCGTAATAAAGAAAAAAAGTGGCCGATGAAAGAAAAAAAGAGAGAATATAGAAACATTTTTTTACATCAACTTACATCACGGATAATAAGGACTTCAAGATTATCAAAGACTTTCAAGGAATTTTACTAGAAAAGGCCACTTGACATCCAATTCAAGTTTGGTTAAATTATCAAACCTTCTAATTGGTTTACTTTGCTCAAACAAATGTCTTGCATGAAAACCGCAAAAGAAAATTGACAGGGTTATATTACAATTATCATCAATAGCAGTAATAAATTACATAAAGAGATGAAGAAAGCTCGAATACATACCGACTTAGCACATGACAATATTAGGCATTTCACGTTGTTTAGACCATCAACAAAGTCTAAAGCACAGTTAGAATTGATGTTTGCTTCAATTAAAGAGGTTAGCATATGAGTTGAGATTGTCGAAGGGATATAATAGTACATAGTTGGAGATATCTAAGGGCATGAGCATTTATCTCCAACTTGGTGTAGCATCGATATAAAAAAAGACGCCGAGCCTTTTTAACGTGGGTGAAGATATTTTACAGCTCATTGATTTATAATCACCACCTATAATCAACTCCTCAAGCACTGGACAGCCAGAAAACCGGTGAGAAAGAGATTCATCACCATCGAGTTGAAATTTACAAAGATGAAGCTTCTTGAGTCGAGGCAAATATGTCTTGCCATGTACAGGGATGCATACACAACAATTTCCAATCCTCAAATCGACTAGGGTTTTGCTGGTGAAGAGGCATTTAGGCAACCTACGTGGTTGATATCCAAGAAAAATATCAAGATTTTTGATATTGCACGATATGGCAGTGGAAATCCATCTCTCGATTTCATAATCACAATAATTTAACATATAAGAGAGGCGAAGCGTATTTAGGCTTTGCACTTTATGTCGAAACATAACCATAGTTACTATCGTTGAAAAGCTATGACCACAACACTCTTTGCCGAAATCTAAATTGGGGACATGAGTCCAGAGAAACTTCCATCTTTTGGCTAAAACGCTTGTTGCCACGCATAACCATATTATGCTTGATTCTATTGTTCCATCCATAACAGAATGAAATAGGATTTCTCTTGGGTATTTCCACAAACACTTGATTGTCAATCCTTTAAAATAAAATCGCGTGTAAATTTATCATTGGGGTTTGGAAAATATAAGTCAGTAAAGTATGAGAAATAAGCTTGATACTTACCAAAGCTACACGCACGCACCAAGAAATCACATAACCTTTAACTCCGATCTTCTCCGATCAATATCTGCCAGAGAACGATAATATAAAAAAGATAATAAGTAATGAAACATAAGGTAATATGTATGAAGAATGATTCTGTTTCTCAATACCTTTATTTAAATAGGGTAAATACTTGCCTTTAAAGAAATATAAATATAAATCTGTTGCCCTGTTTTATGCTAAATTGTCGTATTGGATGTGGATAACCCAAAAGAAATGGGTCCTGCGCTTAAATATGACAAATACACCCTCCTCAAGTAATTATTTTCTTGTTGCTCAAAATAAAATAATTATTTTCTTTCTATATTTAATTTTTTAAATTAAATATTGTTTACTTTAACATTAAATAATAAATATATATCATTTAGTAAAATTATATATATGAATTAGACAATGTGAGTGGAAAACTATTAAGAAATTATTACTTCTAAAGATGAATTTTATAACATATTGAAAAGTTCCATTTTAAAATTAATCGAGAAAAAATCATCTATTTGAATCTGCCATGTGCATCAGTTTTAGGGATGGCAACGGGGCGGGTTTGGGACGGGTTTGGCTAAACCCGGGACCCGTCCCGTCCCGTCCCGCATTGGATCCGCGACCCGGCGGGTTGAACCTGCCTGACCCGCTACGCTGCTACCAATTTTCAATTGCAATGACATTCAAGCGGTCGAGTCTGTCTTTTACTCTCTTAATTTATTCTAACTGGTCTTTGTTTTTTAAAATCTAAATAAAATTTTTATAATTATGATTTTATCAATCATATTCAAGGTTGTTAATGGTAAGTGCATGTATTAATTGATCATTTTTTCTAGTTCTTGAAATCAAAACATATTTAGCCTCACATAAAGCCACCAAAGCAAGCTTGTAGCTTAAATTATCTAAAATAAAAAGTCAAGGAATTAAACAATAATTGTCAAAAGTTGGTACAAAATTTCATTAGTCCCCATTGCTTGAAAAATCTAAAATCGCATAATATGAAAGTAAAGTCTCAAAGCTTGACTTAAAAGTCTTAACTCAAAGCATAACATCCATATTCTCAATATCCACATGCTCCATATCATCTATTCTCATCATGATCAATTCGCACTCAACACCCAATTCAAAATTTCCAAGACAAAAATTTTCAAATAAACTCCTAAAACGAACACCACAAAACGGTTTACTCACTCCCTAAAAAAAACTACTAAAGCAATAAACGTGCTAAAATCGTAAATGTGCTTCTAATGCAATGGAGCCTAAATGCTCTACATGCGTTATATGAATGCGAAATATTTTTTGCTCTCCGCACCCTTCATATCAAAATGAACTATCTCTCCCCCAAACTTGAATGGAATTATATCGCAAAAGAGACGAAAGAATTTCAATGCAAAAAGAAGTGTGGAGATATTTTGACTTAAAGAGAAAGCGGTGGTGGGTAGTGACCCCAACATCTACCCGACGTTGTGGTTGCGATGAGTGATCTCGTAGCATCCTCCCGCACTTCTCCCGACATATCAACTCGCATAAATCAACCCCCTTTAAATGCATATATGAATCGCTTTGGGGTCTTGGTCAAGAACCGTATTTGTGTTGTTTGCATATAGTAATGCATACTTTGGGTTTAACATCCAGGATTTGAGTCCTGGTGCTCGGGATATACTAATCTATCACTCATGGGCTTACAATTCTCACGCATGACCCAATTCGTGCAAAGCCTGGTTCTAGAATAGCTTTCAACGGCATCACGCACGAGCTGCGTGTGTACACACGGCTCGTGCATGTATCGCCCTATTTTTGCTCTTCTAAAACACTATGGGCAACAAACGTGCATAGACGCAAATCCGTGCGTGGTTCTAATGCAACTTGCTTACCCTCGTACTCTATACCACTCCTCGGATGAATGACATTACATTGTTTTTCAGGTTGACTCCACGGTGTTTCATATCAAAATGCCCTCTTGATGTTGTCCACCAACTTGGCTAATTGGCTAATCGGGTTCCAATATTTTCATTTGTGTGTGGAGTGTTAGCCAACTTAAACATGTGCCTCAATTTTGTGGGTTAGCCTCATGTTTGTTGAACCCGGTTCCTTGTTTCATTTATAAATGTGGTGAGGACATCCTCCATGCATGGTTTTGCCTCCGGATCTACGTAGGAGTAGGATTATTCAATTGTAGAAATTCCGTTTGAAATAATTGACTTCTTCCATATTAAGCGGGTGTTCGTGCACTACGAACCAACTCAAAAAACAAATCAATCAATGTAGGAGTGGAATTAAATAAAATGAAAAGAAAGAAAAAATGTCTAAATTAAAAATTATTCTATTTATCGCAATATTAGTACTAAAAATTTGATTAGTCCCCGACAACGGCGCCAAAAACTTGTTCGCCTTATTTTTAGCTTCACCGCGAATGTACGGTGTAGTTAATAGAATAGGGTTAGCAAGGTCGAATCCACAGAGACTAATAAATTAATGTACCAAGTATTGGGATTGTAATAGTCTTATTTTTATCTAGTCGATCGAAATTGAATAATTTTTTTTTTTGTAAAAGCTAGACAAGAATTTATCATAAAAAGACAGAATAAGAGTTGATTGAATGATCAAGGAGATGAATGTATTCCTGGGTTATGGTATCAGTTAATATCCCTTTTTGTCATCGATTAATCACAAGCAAAGTTATTATTATTATTCTTCCCTATAAGACAATCACGAAAAGTATTTTACCCTCTCTCTCGAGATGCATGTAAAAACGTTGATTGGATTATCTATGCTAGTATCTCTACTCAACAAAAGATATCCAACTCCCAAAAGTACAAAAGATCAAATATCCTCACAAATATTCACAGACTTCTCAATCTTGCAAATATTCATGTCAAGTACTCACAGATCTAGTATTGAAACTCATCTCTCGAATTATGAATCAATACATCAAAGCAAGTTAAACAAATGGCCATTTGATAATACAAGTAATAAAACAAAGTACTCGAATAGGGTTTGAAAATAATAACTTCAATTGTAATTAAACATCAACAAAAATATCCATTAACCTAATCCCAAACCCGAGAATCACAAGATGTTTAGCCAGACATGGAAAATAAACGATACATAGACAAATTATTCATGTTCATATCTAACTAATCGAAAGTAATGATACTATGGAATGAGAAAAGTCAAGGATGTCGATGATCTCTCGATCTATCTTCAATCCTCAAGCGTGTGGTTGCGACCTTGATCAATCTCTCTAATCCTCCGGTAGAAGGTTGCTCTTTTCTCTGCTTTCTAGGGCAAAAATCAGTGTATCTTTGTTTGGGGATGCCTCGTCTCTATTTATACTCCGTGTGGGTCAAAACCTAAGTTAAAAATTGTCAAAACATGACTTTTTCGCACAGACGCACGGGCCGTGCGCTTCATGCACGACCAGGTCGTGCGTGAGGCCGTAGGACTGCTTGACTCTCGAAATGATGCACGACCAGGTCGTGCGTCGAAGCACAGGCCGTGCATCACCCAAACTTACAATTTGCTAATGGGGTCTTCATAAATGTTGTAGCCCTATCTCTTATCTTTCCGTAGCCACTTGAAGTAGCTCAATATCAATTTTGTAGAGATAGTTATGGCCAAAATACTAAACCCTGCCAGTGCTGGAAGTTCCAAACGCGTTTGGACGTTTCTTGAGATAAATCCCCTCGTTGTTTGATCATTCATGTTTCTTTTGACACACGACTCATTACTATAACTCTAGACTCAATATAGTTGGCCCACAATATGGCTTTGACCACTCAAAGAACTCAAAAACAACATAAAACTCTAGTCTGGAAAGCCCAAATCAATGGTATAAAACCAACTGAACATCTAACTTTTTCTCGATTTGGCTTCCAATTCGGTGTATGCTATCAATTCTTGGTGGTTCTACATCGCAATGCTCATATTTGCAATAGAAATACTAAAAATATCGTCAAATTCCTGCAAAATGAGCAAAGCGTAACATCTTTTCAAGATATTGATAATACGACCCATATTACTAAGGTAATGCATGTTTATCAACTCATTATAGCCAAAATCACGCCCAAAATACATGCAAAACTCACACTAAACAAGGGCCAAAACTGCAACGCTGAAATAAAAATCATTGAGGACAATATCAAATTTTACACTAAGGATGGACAATATTTCAAACTTATTGGAAATGATAGTTTTTTTTAGATGGAAAATGATAGTTATTTGTCGCTTATGTTGGTGAAAACAAGAATGAAGGACATTTTGACCTGGAGGGACATAAATGATTGGGGTCGAGGGATGTAGACTTGGAGGAAATGATGGAGGAGTAGGAGAGTGACAAGGTTAAAAGAAACCAAAGGTCGAGAGACGGCAAAGAGGAAATCGAATCTAAATGTGAGAGTTTTGAAGACAAAGTGAATATGAAGAAAGGCCAAATTCAAGTTCATGGGTAGATGATGATGAGTTATTTGAAGAGTGTTGTTCGCCAAAAAAAAATTTGGTTCATACAACTGCAAGTGTATAGTGTAGTTTATTGAATAATGGCAAGCAAAGTCGTATTCCTCAAGGATTGATATTCAAAACACTTAGGCTATAATGACATCGGATTCCAATTTTATTGAAGTGACCGAATATTGAGTATTTAATAATAAAAATAAAAAATTAACAAGAAAAATAAATAAATTTGCGAACCCTACAAGTATTTTCAACAACTACAGGAGCAACCTTAGGCACATAATCTCAACATGTTTCTTCAATATTAGATGCAATTAAAGTTTAAAAAAACCAATTCATGCAATTCTATGGGTTCAATTCCTAAGATAGTTTATTCTCCTTCCCGGGTGATAAATAAATAGTAGATTAATAACAATTATAGATCTCCCGATATGTTACAACTATTATTAACTCCCAAAAGATTTATGAATTGAATGACTCCCCACAAATAGTTGTAGGTCTCCCGACACGTTACATCCGTTTATGTCTGAATTCGATTTCCGTCTTTGTTAGAACTCATCTCCCGAATCTCGCACTAACAAATATGACATGCAAATTATTAGCCAAATCAAAAGCAATTATAAATAAGCACTCGAATTCATAAAATAGAAAGCATGAATTAATTAAGAAAACAAATAATCATATTTAACATGAATCCATATTTTTGAATATACCCCTAAGATCTGAAAGATATGTCAAACATTAATTACAAACTCATAGACAAATTCGAATCAACATTATGACATCGTTTAAGCACAGACAAGATATCTTAGACATAGAAAGAAAATCCCTTCTTGTCAGGATGTATTCTCCTTCCAAGCCCTCGATGCTCTTGTGTTCCCGTAGATGCAAAAGCCTTGTGGTGTTCTTCACGATCTAGCCTTCTTCTCTCAGAAGATCTTTTATTCTTGCGTTCCTGTGTTATTTGATGTGTTTTCTCTGTATGAAGTGATATATTTTTGTGCAAGCCTTGGGTCCCTTTTATAGATGCTTGGAGAGATCACTTGTAGAGTTGGAACGGGAAGAAAACTCTGAAAAAATGCATCGTGACAGAGTCCCATACGGCCTGGCCGTGTGGTCTTGTGCCAAACCTTTCCCACATGATTGTGTGATCCTACACGGGCAGGTGGTACGGTTCTCTACCCTTTCCCACACGGCCGTGTGGAATCACACGGTCCGCCATGTGGCCCTGGTTCCGTCCCCTGTTTTATCCAACTTCACATGGTTGTGTGGTTTCACACCGGCATTTCCACACAGCCGTGTGACACCACACGATCCGACCGTGTGAAGTTGTCCATTTCTTTCGTCGTTTTGATCTTCTCTTCATGTTCGTCAATCTTAGTCGGGCATTCCAACTGATATTTCTTCATTTTAAGCTCCGTTTTCTGTACAAATTACAAGAATACACAGTAAAGACACACTAAATATGCGTGCAAATATATCAAATATATATCATTTTAAGCCCCAAAATGCACGTATATTTTACACACATCAAAATCCCCCAAACTTAAAGAATTGCTCGGCCTCGAGCAAATTTAAGAAAAATATATAATGGGTAAAAATGCACACCCAAGAACACTATGAATATTAAATAGCATTTGACTCTATACTCAAGAAAACCATGTATTCATCATCAAGAAGTCATCATTCATACACTCGGCATAATTAATACTCTCTTGGGAACTTGACATCGCGACTCACAAGTAAATAGTGTATCACTCTACTCTCAAAGTGTATGGGTAGTGTTTACGCTCAAATTCAATTCAGTGAATGTAGAACTACCATAGGCTTGCAAATCGTCTAATATCTCTACCACTTTTGTGTGCACAACTTAAGAATCAAAAAGGACTTTTATTAGGTTGTAATGTAGGCTCTTTGGTAAAGGTAGGGAACTTTGGATTTAGTGACTTGACTTGAGCAAATAGAATTTAAGCATACAGACTTGCAATTTACCAACTCAATTTCATATAATACTCATTTTCTTTTTCAACTTGATTTCACCCTTATTTCTCCTTTTTTCTTTTCTTTTTTTTTTCTAGCCTTTAAGCTTTCAAAAAAAGTTTATTTTGCTTCGCTCGATTTTTCTCTCTGTCATTTTCAGAGATTTGCTTTCTTTTTCGAGCTTCATGTATTTTTTCATTTACCCCGATACTGCTCATCCCTTTTTCTTTTTTCATAAGTTTTTGCCGCTTCTCCCCCAAACTTGTTCATTTTCTTTAAGCTCAAGAAATTTTAGGGATAAAATCATGTTTCAATTTTAAAGATCAATGTGGCTCAGAATAATAGTTTTGGCTAAAAATTGGCTAACTAGGGAATCATGAGTTCATAGGTAGGCTTTTTAGGCTAAGTAGGCTAAACAAAGATGCCCTTAAATCATTTTCAAAAATAGCACACACACATGGCTTCATGAAGATACAGAGCAAGTTATACGAGTTTAATCAATCATGAATGACACACTCAAGAAAAAAATAAGTCCGCATAATATAAAGTAGTTTAAGGCACAAAAGCTCACAGCGTATTTTTCGCAACATGCTCAAATACCCACAAGTATGTTATCTCATTCTATAAAATGCTCATAGTAAAATCATATGGGAGATGGGCATTTAAAACTTAACTAAAACCCCACACAAAAATAATTAAACGTGCTAAAGCGGTAAACGCGCTAAAACAAAATAAACTAAAAATTGAAAGAAAAAATATTCGGAAAATATTAATACAAAGTGCTCTACATGCACTCCTAAATACAAATGTAAAATGAAAGAAAGTACTAAATTGCGCATTCTTAACAACTCCCCAAACTTAAAATATGCTTCGTCCCGAACATATCAGGAAATTATAAAAAAAAAAAGAAGAATGTGTAATAAGTACTTACATGCATCACTGTGGTGGCGGAGGTGGAGGGTAGTGGCCCTGTGAGATGTGCCACTGGTCCATACGAGACATGATCTCGTACATATGTTGCTGCTGCTGGGTGATGGCATCGACTCGTTGTAAGTACTTCTGGTGATACTCATCAGCTATGGTTGTCAACTGATACGTGTCATCTATCAATTTTCCCACGTCAGCTTCTACCCTTTCGAGCCTCTCACTCATAGTAAATGGCCGGTTTCCCATTGTCTAGAGGATTCCGGCATCTTCCTCATCGGCTCATCCTACTCTTCTTGAGCAGCAGTCCCATCTACCTCTCTAAGCAACCAGTTACCCCTATTTCTAATGGATGTGGCTTCGGGGTTAGGAAGCTTAACCGTCGTTCTATCTGCTTGATTGAGCCAGTAATCATGCCTATCGAATCTTATCATTTTCATAGCAATTAGAATGGTCAGGTCAATTAATTTAGGCCCCGTGGCCTCCGCAAACCCCTCCAAATTAATATTGAAATATTCCGCAATAGGGGTAAATATTCCCCCGATGCAAATTCCACCCCTCTCAGCTTTTCTAATCCTATCAAATTGCCGGGCTATCATATCCCCGTCGTTTGGCACAACTCCAGTCCCTGATGCCATACACCATATCATAAATAATTCGTCTACCCTCAACGCCCTCTACTCTCCTCCCTCGCAAAAATTGTTTCAGCTAAGACTCACTGAACATATCGAAATACTGGGTTTCGAATACTAGACGCTCTTGAGGTACCTGGCGTGTAGATTCATTTCCCAGTTATCTTTTTCCAAAACCGATCTTTATCAAACTCCTCGTGCTCCTCAACCCCATAAGCCGGAGTTTTGTAAATTTCATTTAAATCATCTATACTTAGTTCCCTTTGCTCATTCCCCAGGCGAAACCTAACTCCCATCAAGTTTTTTTTTTTGAACCACCAATTCAAAGCTACTCAAAAATTCAAGTGTTATAACGGAATAAGTGGCCTAAGGCCCATTTAAAAATTCATGCCAATTATTTCTACCACACAAAGCTCGAAAATCTTCCAATAAACCTAAATTTGTAAGGGTAGGCTCATCGGAATACCTTGTATTAATCCATAGACGAAAGTGGAGTATCGCCCATCTAGCTCGGTGTGTTTCATTTGGCAAGATTATATTTGAAGCTTCGGGCTCCTCGGGGTCGAAAATTGGTTGAGGCTCGCGGCCAGGCTCCGGAGTCGGCTCCCTCCTTCTTCTTATATTACTCCTTGTTCCTCTTTCATCCCTAGAAGCCATGAATTTCAAGATTTTGAAGTAAAAAATCTGAAATTTAGGAGTTTTGGAGTCCCCCCAAACTTGATGTAGAACTTGGAGAAATTGGAATTTGAAGGTATTTGGTGGTGGGTTTCTTGAGAGGTTAAAGGATTTGTGTTTTTGGTTTGAGATTTGTGGTGAATTTGGATAGATTTGGAGAGTAGTTTGGGAATGTAGGGAGAGAAGTTTCGTGGGTTTGGGCTTGTGTAGGAAAAAGTGGGAGAAAAAGTGAGATTTTGGGGTAAAAATAGGAGGTGTTTGTAATCTGCCCGATTTTTAGTGCTGGGCAACACAACCATGTGGCCCTGGGTGCTGCGTCCGCTGCGCCTGTTTGTGGCCTTTTGTCACACGGCCGTGTGATAGTCACACGGCCTGGCCATGTGATGCTAGGCAGTTCGTCCTCTCGCACGGCCTGGTCGTGTGATCTCACACGCCCGTGTGGGATATTTCCATACCTTTTTTTCGATAACCGGGAGTTTGTCGTGATGCCTCCTACACAACAACTCAAAAAAAACTAAACAAAACTAAAAATTAAGTTAATAGAAAATAAACAAAAAGTAAAAATTAAAATTGAAATCATAATTGAAGGCGATAAAAAAAATGTACGGAAATAGGAAATAAATTGGGTTGCCTCCCACAGAGCGCTATGTTTTACGTCTTCAGTCAGACTACAGATTTCTAGTCACTTTCGCTAAACCGTGTCATTTGAAATATGTGAACCCTCAATTCCATCCATCAGACGAATGGCGTTGCATTAATCTCGCGGATTTAGCTCAGTATCGCTTGGGAATTTGCCTTTTTGATGCTGGCCTCCCATAGTAGTTGCGATCTGGGCTACTTGTGTTTCCAGAGATTTCAGTTTTGCGTTTACGTTCGTGTTCAACTGAGTGGCATGTTCTTCTATCCTGTCTATCTTTGCTTCATCTTTGTTAAGTCTCGCCCTTGTCTCTCCGATAAACGAGGATATCATCTCTTCAACAGATGATTTCTTATCACTTGACTCCGCTTTGCCTTGATTACCCACATTGTATCCTGGAGGTGGCTGCAAAATATTTTTATTGTTAGCATACGAAAAGTTTTCATAGTTTCGCAACCCCGGATGATAGTAGTTGGGTGTCTGATTATTTCTATAATTGTTGTTGAAGTTCCTCTGTTAGCTAACAAAGTTTGCTTTTTTTTTTTAACAACAACAGGATCTCTTGGAGTCACTTGCTGCATCGCATCCAGTTTCATATTTAGCACGGATACCTGTTCTGTGAGCATGGCGACCTTCTCATCCTAAACTTTTGCCACTCGTCGAACATTAGACCTCTCGGATGGCCATTGGTAACTGTTGTTCGCCATCTCTTCTAACAAGTCTAGTGCCTCCTCAGGATATTTCCCTAGTAGTGCACCCCAGATGCAACATCTATAATTGTTCTTGTGTTGCCACTCAAACCATTATAGAAGTATTGTACCTGTTGGTAGTCAGGATATCCGTGTTGAGGGCACTTTCTTAGCAATTCCCTGAATCTATCCCATGCTTCATAGAGTGGCTCAAAGATCTAATTGCCTAAAACCGGGCGATCTCGATTTCGATTGCTTGAGTGTTTTACTAGAGGGAAAGTATTTGGCTAGAAACCGTTGACTTAGTTCTGCCCAATTTGCTGCTGGTGGTGTTAGAGAGCATAACCATCCCTTAGCCTTATTGCGTAGAGAGAATGCCAAAAGGCAGCATCGAATGATATCCTCAGAAACACCATTCATTTTAACGGCGCCAAAAACTTGTTCGACAAAAATATTTTGGTTCATACAACTGCAAGTGTACAATGTAGTTTATAGAATAACGACAAGCAAGGTCGTATTCCTCAAGGTTTGATATTCGAAACACTTAGGCTATAATAATATTGCATTCTAATTTTATTGAAGCGACCGAATATTGGCTATATAATAATAAAAATCGAAAATTAACAAGAAAAATAAATAAATTTGCAAACCCCACAAGTATTTACAACAACTACAGGAGCAACCTTAGACACATAATCTCAACATGTTTCTTCAATATTACAAGCATTTAAAGTTTTAAAAACCAATTCATGCAATTCTATGGGTTCAATTCCTAAGATAGTTTATTCCCCCTCCTGGGTGATAAATAAACAGTAGATTAATAACAATTATAGATCTCTCGATACGTTACAACTATTATTAACTCCCAAAAGATTTATGAATTGAATGGCTCCCCACAAACAGTTGTAGGTCTCCCGACATGTTACATCCGTTTATGTCTCAATTCGATTTCCGTCATTGTTAGAACTCATCTCCCGAATCTCGCACTAACAAATATGATGTTAGGAAATTTATTTTGTAAATTTTGATGATACCATGTAAAACTTAAACTAGGAAGTTGGCACCCCATTTTCCTTTTAATTCGTATTGTAATAGATAGGGCTGGAAAAGCTGAGTCAAGTCAGCTAAGCCAAGGAATACAAGAAGTCAACTGTGGACTGGATTGAAGACTCTGCTCTGTGTGTCAGCTGAGTATGGCCAAGAAGGAAGTCAAGGACTCGACTGAAGGTGTGTCAGCTGAGGAACAACTGTAAGAAGTGTCAGTCAAGTCAGTTCAAGAAGCCAAGTCTCAAAGTTGAAGTGATAGTTGAGTCATCTAATGACTGGAAGCTGACTCAAATCACCTGGGGTAAAGACATCAGTCTAGTCAAGACAAATGACTTAGATCCGTTGATTAAAATTCAAGAATGTTGCTCAGAATAGTAACATGTCAAAGTTGTCGGTGTAAAGTGTTAGTCCTGCACTGTGCAAAAGGAATAAACCAATGGGAAGCACTGCACCGTATGTCAGAAAGTCTAAAATGCTGCAAGACATTTAATACGAGAAAATGTCAACATCAAGGACTGCAGACAAGACAAGTCAACGAACACAAGTGACTTTTGAAATTAGAATATCTATTCGATGGGCAAAATTTCAAAAGTGCACTATAACAGGCTGAGGAATTTATCGAGAAAAGGTTACCTTGTGAACCTGAACCACGAACAAGCAAGCATTATTCAAGCAATTTACCTGCAATATTCTCAAGTACATTCAAGCAAATACTCAAGCCTAAAACTCGAAGGAAATCAACCCAACACTAAGCTGTGAAGGAAAGACAACTTCAAAGCTGTTGAGGAGGAAATTTTTGAAGAATCAAAAGAGGTCTACTATCCAAGGAGAATCGTAGGAAGGTTCAAAGTCGAAGTATCAAGTTATTGGAGCGCTTCGTGATCAAATCCAAGAGCTTGAGAAGTGAGTTGAAGTAGCAAGGCAGATGCCCTGTGAAGAAGCTGAGTCACAAGAGAAGCCAGCTGTGTGACCAAGGCTATCTCTAGACTATTCACCACATTGTAAACTGATCTGTTACATAGTGGATTCCTCCAGGAGTTGGAGAAGAGAGGACTAGAAGAATTACCCCATCTTCGAACCTCTACAAAACTTATCTGTGTCATTTGTTTTCCAGCACATTTATATTCTGCATACTTACATCATATCTGCTGATAAAACTCATATTTTCTATCCAACTGATTAATAACCAAATGCTAAATATCAAATGTTAAAACAAACTTAGAACAAATCAAGGGTGTTAAGTCTTTCGCTAATAAAACCAATATAGCCAAGTTAAAGTTCAGGTTAAACAGCCGAGTTATTCTTTCAACAGCTCTATTGAGTTTATTGAGTGGCTAACTAAGCTGAATAACCAACTTAGTTGTCCCACAAGGACAAAGCTATTTGAGTTAACTCTGTTATATTTTTAAAAGGACTGAAATCGAAAAGTTGGTAAGGTTTATTCAACCCCCCCTTCTAAACAATACTCACACCCCTTGGGACTACAAGTGGTATCAGAGCGGTTGGTTCGTTGGGCCTTCCGCACTGGTTACTGAACTAGATCTTTATCTTTTCAAAAAGGTTTTAAACACTTGCGTTTTCAAAATCTTTCATTTTAAGCAAAGTTATTATTATGGAAGCAAATCTGACACGCATTCTTATCTTCACTGTTGAAGAATTTGATGATTGGAAAATTCGTATGCACGCTCATCTATCAACATTACACGATGAAATGTGGCTTGTGATAGAGGATGGGCTCTGCAAATATTAAAAGTGAACACTACAGAAGAAGAGAAATTTGGTGAAGGAAGGAGAAGAAGTTGTCTTTGAAGAAAGACCAAAGAATGGTTGAAAAACCAAGGATCGAGTGGACAAATGAAGATAGGAAGAGATACAACTTGGACAATGTGGCCAAGGACATACTCTACAAGACATGGACAAAGCAATGTTCAATAAAGTCAAATCTTGCAAATCGCAAAAGAAACTGAATAAACTAACTTTAATTTGTGAAGGATCGAACAAATTAAAGAAAATAAATTGTCTGTCGTTCAAAAATTTGAAAATTTCAAAATGCTTGCAGGTGAAACCATGGTTCAGCTGGATGCTAGATTCACTGAAATCACAAAAAGAGATGTGTATGAAGATATTAAGAAGCCTCCCAGCTGAATGGGAAATAAAGACTATGGCCCTGAGACATTCAATGGATCTCTCAAGAACATCTAACCATGAGCTATTCTCAGACTTCAAAGCCTATGAGTTTGAGCTGAGAAGAAAAGAACAAGAGGAGATAGATGTACCCAAGACAGTTGCACTGGTATCCAAAGATGGAAAGAGAGCTGAACCCAAGGAAGCCATAGACCAGGAGGATATTGCCCTAATGGTTAACAGATTCAACAAGTTCTTCAATAAGAACTATAAAAGAAACAAGGGTGAAACCTCCAGGAGACATTCATCTCCCTCTAAGTCAAGGGAAGATAGGCCACCCAAGAGAGCTGAGCATCAAAGGGTTGAATATCAAAGAACTGATAACCCAAGAACAGAAAGAGCTGATCAAAGAGTTGAGAACCTGTGTTGGAATTGCAAACAACCAGGACATTTTGCAGTTGATTGTTCCTATCCACCAGTTAACAAATATAGGAATGAAGAAGAAAGAAAAGTCTTCAGAGAAAGAAGACATGAAAAGAAGAAAGGCATGTTGGCTGCTGAGACAACCAAGTCTAAAGAAGCAGCAGACTCAGAAAGTAGTGAAGTGGACTACTCAAGTGACTCTGAAGAAGAGGCTATGATCTGCCTTATGGCTAAAGAACAAGATCAACCAGATCAAGAAGATGAGGTACACTCTAACTAATCTCATTCAGATTCAAGTGATAGTGATTGTGATCCACACACTTCATCACCCACTGATCTTTATGATTCATTAGGCAAAATGATGAAAAATTTTGAGCACATAAAATCCTCACACACAATTCTAAATGAGGAAAACAACCAGCTTAAAAGCCAAAACCCACAGATGACTAAAGAGCTGAGTACTCTGAGGCTGATGAGAACACTAAGTTGAATGCTGAGAATGCCAACATTATAACAGAGTTAGTTGTTATAGAAAAGAGGGAAAAAGATCTCAAAAACGTGATTGCCTCATTTACTAAGGCATCCAAAGCATTGGATGATCTTATCATGAGTCAAAAGAATGTGGAGATAAGATAGGCATAGGATTTAACTCCTTTGTGCAGAGTAAAACTCCAAGAGTGATTTTGGAAAAATGATCTTCAAGCAATGAAACATCTCAAAAATCCAAAACACCAAATGTTGCACCCACATTCACTCCTAAGCACAATCACAAACAAACTGGGCTTGGATATAAAGGGAAAGGAAAAAAACTTATTGAGTATCTTTGAGAGGACGGTGAGAAGAAATCCAAATGAGTTCCTCAAAGAAACTCCAAACAGAAAATACTCTGTGAAAAGCAAACAGAGCTACCAAAAACCCTAAAAGTTTCATTAGAAAAACACAAATGATGGGAATGGTAGAAACTATCCAAACTATGCTGATTGGAATAATGTGAAACATCAAAGAAAGACCTATGGAATACAAGCTCAGATGGCAAAGACCTAAAACTCAGCAAAGGTCATTCCAAAGGCAAAAGAGCTATTATCAGCACACATATGCACCCAAGTACTACACTTAGAATTATCACAATATCCCAAGAAAGCAGTTGCTAAAACTAACACACAGGCGTACAGACAAAAGAGATAGTTGTATACACCTAAAACCCCCAAGAAATTTGCCAATGTTCACTATGATTATGGCACTGATAGATGGCAACCTCTTAGAGTCAAGTCCTTTGGCTATAGGTTGGTTGGATCATCTTATAGCATTAACCCTTCATGACCCAGACAAGTATGGGTACCTAAAAATTGATTTCCTTGATTGTAGGTTCAAGGAACAACTGAGTGCCAAGGAACCTGGTACATGGATAGTGGTTGTTCCAGATATATGACAGGAAACATAAAAAACCTGTCAAGATTCAAAGAGATTAGAGGTGCAAAAGTCATATTTGGAGAAAATGAAGCTCGAGGGGAAATCAAAGGCATGATCTATCAAGAAGAATGGATTGGAATACACAGATGTTGCTTATGTTGAAGGCGTCAACTTCAACCTGTTAAGCATCAGCCAACTTTGTGACAAGGGCTACAATGTTGGATTCAATATGGGAGTGTGCCAAATCAAAGATGCTGAATCAAATGAAATAGTGTTGGAAGGATCAAAACAGAAGAATATGTATGTGGTAGATTGGTCTACTGCTATACCAAGCACTTGTCTGCTAGCAAAGAGCACAGCCGAATCAAGTTGGTTGTGGCACAAGAATCTGAGTCTTCTAAACTTCAAGACAATCAACAAGCTTGCAAGGAGTCATCTTGTAGAAGGATTTCCACACTCAGTGTACAAGAAGGAAAGTGTATGTTATGCATGCCAGATGGGAAAGCAAATAAAATCCACATTCAAGGATAAGTCAAGTCCTTCTTCAAGATATTACATATGTTGCATATGGATCTATTTGGTCCAGTTGAACCAGCCAGCATAAGTGAAAAAAAATACACCTTGGTGGTGGTAGATGACTATTCAAGATATACATGGACAATCGTCATGTCCATAAAGAAGGAAACTTTGCAAAAGTTACCTCAGCTGATGAAAATAGTTCAAAATGAAAAGAGCCAAACCATTATAAAGATACGGTCTGACAGAGGAACAGAGTTTGTCAATGGGATAATAACTCAGTATTGTATTGAAAATGGTATTGCTCATGAGTTATATGCAGCAAGAACTCCACAGCAGAATGGAGTAGCTGAAAGAAGGAACAAAACTCTCAAGGAAGCTGCAAGGATCATGTTAGCCGAAGTTGGATTGCCTAAGAGATTTTGGGCTGAAGCCATTAACATAGCATGCTATACTCAAAATAGATGCATGATAAATAGACAATTAACCAAGACTCACTATGAGATTTGGACAAGGAGAAAGCCAAATGTTGGATACTTCAGAATATTTGGATGTAAATGTTTCATCCATAACAATGGCAAAGATAATTTGAAGGCTTTTGATGCTAAAGCTGATGAAGGTATCTTTTTGGGATACTGGTGAGAGCAAAGCCTATAGAGTCTTTGAATAAGAGGACTGTGGTCACAGAAGAGTCTATCTATATGGTTTTTGATGAACCTAATGTAAATGGAGAAGACATTGAAGAGTTAGCTGACAAGCTGAATCAACCAACTATACAGAAGAGTCCTTATGTTGAAACTGAAGTGAGAGCAAGCAACCCAGATGAAGATGAGATAGCAGAATCTCAAGGACAGCTGGAAAGTTTACAATGAATGAAGATGAAAGAGTTGTTCAAGACAACTTAGCTGCGAGACGGCTAAATCCAACAGACTTACTCCAACCCGATGTGAGATGGCTGAGAGACCATCCACCAGAGTTAGTTATTGGAGATATTAGAGATGGCATAAGAACCAGATCCAGAGCACAACATGAAGTAATGTTCACTTGTGTTATTTCCCAAATAGATCCTAAAGATGTGTCTCAAGCATTGGATGACACATATTGGATTCAAGCCATGCAAGAAGAGCTGAATCAGTTTGAAAGAAACAAAGTATGGGAGTTGGTGCAGAGGCCAACGCATCAAAATGTTATTGGTACAAAATGGGTTTTCAGGAACAAGATGAATAAGGATCTGTTGTGAGAAACAAAGCAAGATTGGTAGCCAAAGGGTATTGCCAAGAAAAGGGTATAGATTTTGATGAAACCTTTGCTCCTGTTGCAAGATTGGAAGCAATAAGGATGTTTCTTGCTTATGCCGCACATAAGAACTTCACTGTGTATCAAATGGATGTGAAGAGTGTATTTGTGAATGGACTGTTAGAGGAAGAGGTCTATGTTGAACAACCTCCAGGTTTTGAGAAGAAAACAATTGGAGATAAGGTATATAAGCTCAAGAAAGCATTATATGGATTGAAACAAGCACCAAGAGCATGGTATGATATATTATCTCAATTCCTAACTGACAATGGATTCACCAAAGGCAAAGTTGATAGAACACTCTTCAGATTTCAAGATGGAGAGAGTATACTACTTGTTCAAATATATGTGGATGACATTATTTTTGGATCCACGAACAAAGAGTTATGTGATAAGTTCTAAAAACTCATGCAAGGTAAATTTTAGATGAGCATGATGGGAGAGCTGACTTTCTTCCTAGGACTTCAAGTCAAGCAATTGAAGGATTGAACCTTCATAAGTCAAACAAAATATACCAGAGATTTAATGAAGAAATTTGGCATGGAAGAGAAATCTTTTGTGAGAATACCAATGAACACATCAGTCAAGACGGACATGGATGCAGATGGCAAAGCTGTAGATTAAACCAGATACAGAGCACTCATTGGATCATTGCTCTATCTAACAGCAAGCAGACCAGACATCACCTTTGCAGTAGGTGTATGTGCAAGATTTCAATCTGCACCAAAAGAGAGCCACATGACTCAACTAAGAGAATCCTAAGATATTTGAAGGGATGCCATGAAGTTGGCTTATGGTATTCAAAGGAAGATGGATTCAAGCTTATTGGTTACTCAGACTCAGACTATGTTGGATGTAGAGTTGATAGGAATATTACTTCAAGTACATGTCAAATGCTTGGAAATAGATTGGTTTCTTGGTTCAGTAAGAAATAAAACTCAATAGCAACATCCACAGCTGAAGCAGAGTACATAGCTGCGGACAGTTGTTGTGCCCAAGTCTTATGGATGAGACAACAACAGAGAGATTATGAGATTGAAGAAAGAGATATTCCAATTATGTGTGATAACACTAGTGCTATTGCAATGACTCAAAACACTATGTTGCATTCAAGAACAAAGCACATTGATGTCAAATATCATTTCATAAGAAATCATGATGAAAAGAAAGACATCACTTTGGAATACATCTCAACTGATAAACAATTAGCTGATATATTCACAAAGCCTCTATGTGAATCAAGATTTGAAGAGCTCAAGAATGAGTTAGGGTTAATTGAGCGGAGTTGAAACTCAGAAGACTCAATCAGTAGAGAAAGAAGATGAGAAAATAAGAGCAGAGCAAGTTTCACACCTCAGCCAAGTGAAACAGTCTTATCGAGAAGTCAGTTGTATCGAGTTTGCTGACAGCTGAGTCGCTTCATGAGAAGAGGGAAGCAGAGTTAAGACACGTCAGATATAAGCTGAATCATTTATGAGCTAAGTGACAAGTCATTTTAAATGAGCGGGAAAGTTTTTAAGGATGACGTCAGCGTAATAATGACAATCACAGTAAAAGCTGCACATGAACCCATATGATATAAATGCTGCTGCATTAAATACGAGGAATTAAATACAGTTTTGGCGTGTTAATCTCAGCCGTTGATTTTGACAAAAATTTCAAAATCCAAAATATGTCCTTTCATAACCTTTATATACGGAAATTTTCATTTCTCTCACTACACGAAATGTTCATCTTCAAGCTAAGCAAAGTTTTTCTCTCAGAAACCCTAAGTAATTTCAAAGCAAGTTCTACACTTTTCGATTGGTGAAACTCTTTGAAAATGGCTTGAAAGCATGACTTTGTGAAACTCTCGAAGCAAATCCACACTGGCTCTTCGGTGGACCTCGACGGAATGATAAAGCAGGGTGTTGATGAAACCCTGGTTCTGAAGATCGCTGAAATGTTGGAAAAGTCAAGGCTAAAGGCTTTTCTGACTATGGAGTACTCTCATACCGACCTGGAGGAGGTAGCTCAGTTCTACGTTAACGCAGAGGTGTAGGACGAAGAAATCAAATATTCCGTCCACATCAAGGTCATAAAACTCAGTGCAAAAGACCTTGCTGAGCACTGCTTGTTGCCCTCGGAGGGCTCAAAGGACATCTATGAGGCTGATGTCGACTTGGTTGTTGCATGGGAGGAAGTAGCCAAATCAGAGTGTGCTGCTAAGGTGGTTTACACAGTTGACAAGAAATTACTGAAGGACAACTATCACAAGCTGATGGATGTCGTCTTAAAATGTGTCGACATGAAGTTTGGAAGCTTTAATCAGCTGTCCAAGACAAAGCCGATCATCATGGCTGCGATCTTGCAGGGCAAGAAGGTCAACTGGGCTGCGTTCATCTACAGCTGACTCTACCATAATGTGCTGAACAGGACATAGAAGAAGGATGGGTCCTTCGGAAGCGCACTTGGATATCGTCTTGTGATTGGCCATCTGCTGGAAGTGAAGGGTGTTGCTCTTCGCCATGGCAAACCCTTCCATGTAAACAAAAAGATGTTCAGGGCAAACCTCTCAGGTGCCCAGAAGAGAGCCCATGCGAAGAGGATGGATACGAGTAAGGGGGAATCAGCTGACCCCGAAGACACAACTGCTACCTCTCCCCCAAAGAAGAAAGCTGCCCCTGCAGCTCAGACGAAGAAAGTTGCCCCTGCAGTTAAGAAAAAGCAAGCACCTGCCCCTACAATCGAGTCCCCTGCCTGAGCAGTCGAAACTCCTGCCCCTGCAGCCAGATCACCTGCCCCCACAACTGAGATGGAGGAGGAACACCATATTTTCTCTTCTATCGTTAAGAAGAAGAGGACTTCCAAGACACGAAAGGCAGCTGACTCTAAGAAAAACCCAAAAACATGCACTTTTGAGGAACTAGAGGATGTCGAACCAGAAATTCCTCTGCTCCCATCAAGGAAACGACGGTTGTTCAGGAGATCTGAACTTGAGAAGACGGCTGAATCTGCTACCCAGCCAGAAAAAGGAGATGAGACTGCTGACATTCAGGAAGAGCAGTCTCCTGAAATTATTGATGAGTCTGTGAAGTCTGCTGATAGTGATCAGCAGATATCAGTCGAAGACCCAGCTGTTCGAAAGACAGTTGAGGATAGTGAAGCAGCAGAGACAACTGAACCTGTCGTTGAACAATATGTCTCTCCACCAACATCTGATGTTGTTGCTTCTGAGGAAGAGCAAGGTCTCTTGCCTCCAATTCAAGAAACAGGCGGTGAGGGTGAAGATGATGATGACAATGTCATTATGTACTCTCCACTGTATCCAGACATCCAGCGACGTCTATGAGAATGGAGAGCATGGAAGCTGAATTACTCAAGGGTGTAGTTCGCTCACCCTGAGTTCATTGAAGAAGAAGAAGAGTTTCTACGTTTTCTTGGTGTTGCAACTGTTTGACAGGCCCTTGACGAAGACAATTGCATGGATATCCTCCACATCATAAAGGCGGATGAAAAGGATAAATCTGAGGAGCGAGCCCGAGCATTGGAAAAGTAAAAAATATGCAAATTTACAGGCTCCCTAGGTCACACTCATACACATCTTGATGTGTTCTCTGGAAGTGATGAGGATCCCACTGCTGCAGCCAAGAAGTCAGATATGCAGCAGGCTGTGAGGGAATCTTGAGCAATCCATGATCAACAGTTGGTAGAAGGAACAGGAGAATCATCTCAATCTCTCCTACAAACCGAACCCTCTGGGAGTGGCGCAACACATTGCCTCAGTTGTTGCTGCAGCTACATCCCAGTACACTCAGAGGATGGATCCAAGGGCTCTGGCGATGAAGTTGGGAACTTGGGCACCCAAACTGAGCCAACCCCTGAAGAAGGTGTTCTACCACCTGCCCCAGCGGCTAAGCACTCAATGGAAAAAGCCGCGAGTGAGGAGCCGAGTGACCCCACTGTTAGTCACTCACCTGGTAAGCCAGCTGAGGGGGAAGCTCTCTCCACCACAACAGGGTTGGAGGTCGTTATGGAAGACTCAACCATGAAGCAAGGAGGCAAAGTAGAAAAAGAAAAAGAACATCAGCATAGTGACATTGACGAAGCTCGGACAGTTGAGTCTGTCCCAACTGAAGTGTCAGCTGCTTTGAAGGCCAATGACGCTATTCTTACAGTCGAGGCACATGATGGTAATGCCCTGGGAGTTAACACTCAGGGTACAGAAAGTGCAATCCAAGGAGTTGAGACTCCTATGGATGCCAATGTAGAAGACCCTAAGACAGTTGAGACTGTCGAAGGGAACACATAAGGCCTCGCAAACGTTGAGTCTGTTGGGGGTGTTGAAGGCCTAAGGGAGGTTGAAACTTCCCTAGGTAAAGATCAAGTTGCACAGAACATTCCTCCTCTAGACAGCACTGATGCGGAAAAAAGAGATAAGCGCACTTTATGATTCCCAAGAAAATTTAGACACATCCTTTTTGGGATCAGAAGATGAAGCTGAGTCCACTCCACTTGCAGATCCTACGGACCCAGCTGAGGATGTTCTCAACACTGAGAGCCAAATCAGCGAGAAAGCGGCTAGCCAAAAGTTCAATTTTGATGATAAGCCAACTCCACAAGTCTCATCATCATCCGATGATGCTGATAACACAGCCGAGGAACAGATTATTCATTTAGAAAAGTCTACTAAGACCGGGAAAGTTGTTGAGACAATTGATGCTCTGTGCGCTGGGCAAGACAATCCAAAAGCCCCAGCTGAAATCGAGTCATCTGTGTAGGCTTCCACAACTGCAATAGTAACGACTTCGTCAACTCCGTAACAGGCTCACACAGCTCTGAACATTGCTGATGAAGCTACCACAAAAGAGGCATCGAAAGTTGACTCCACTCTTCTACTAAAAGGGAAGGCATTGAAAGGTCGAGACCCAGATATTCCCAATGTTCGTGATGATGTCTTTCAGAACATGTTTCCATTCACCCAGGACCTGCCTGCATCCGAGAAAGAGACAACTGCTGAACAAAGAAAATACACTATCAGAGAAGATCCCATCATTCCCACCGACACGATTATGCCAGCAGACTTTGATTTTGACAAAGAGTGGCCGGCACCTGATTCGGGCGAGACAGCTGAAATACATGAAGTCTTCAAGAAGATCTGCGAGGAGATTGAGAAGATTGAATGACACCAGGCCTCACTCTACTTACGCTTGGACAATCGCGATGCCACTCTCACAGCAGACTTGAGAGGAATCGTGGTGTGAAATCGGGAATGGTCTTAACAGCAAACTATTATGCGAAGCAAGTAAGTACGATACTTCAAAGCCCTATATGGCAGAATGCTCGTATGGAGTGCGGATAACTCCATGATCAGGCAGCAGATGAAGGAATACGTTGAAAGAATAGCCCAGTCTCACAAAAATGACATGGAGTTGCTGCGCATTTTCATAAGAATGAGATGGTAAGACTAAAAAATGCAACGAATGACAAATTTATCCTACTCTTGGCTGAAATGAAGATATTGAAAGCTGAGTCTAAGGAGATTCGATCGGAGATTCGAAATGCATCCGATGCAACAGACTCCAAGCACGATTCCACGATTAACAGACTGAACTTTCTTCTTGGAAGCATGTTCCCCGGGGTCCTTCTCTCCTTTGATGATGCCAAAAAGGGGGAAGAGGAGTCCCTAAAAGGATTGAAAGAAGAAAAATCGAGGAAAGACGCAACTGAGATGAAAGACGCAGCTGTGAAGAAGGGTAAAGCAGCTGAGGGGGAAAGTTTGAAGGATTTGACGTTGATGTTAGCTGAAACCCCCCAGCAAGGTCATGTTACTGCCTCCATCCTGAGCAAACTCCCCGTAACTCTACCCATTGAGCACTCTGTTGTGCCAATGTAGGAGAAAAGGAAGATCATTGAAGCAGGGTTTGAGGAGTTCTCAAAAATGCAGGATGCCGCGTTCAGGAAGTGTTGAAACAGTATGGTGGTCTTCTAGTTGGAAAGGATCAGGATGCTATCCCTGATGATGGATCTGAGCCTAGATCGTTCGAAGAGTTCAAAACCTTTGAATCTGAAGGATAATTGCAAGGAATGGCTCTGGCGCAAGCCTGGGATTTGTAGTGGGAGAAAGGCTTAGCCTTGTGCGAAGAAGTTTGAAAAGAGAGTCTTCCAGTGAGTCACTCACCGAAAGCAAAAGACTCTGTGGCAAAGACACATCCAGAGGCAGAGGAAGAGCTGAGTCAGGTATAGGAAGAGTTGAGTCAGGAAGAGGAAGAAATGGTGGTGGAAGAGGTTCCCAACCTCGACCAAAACACAAGGACTTTGAATTCATAGATCCTGACAAGAAAGGGCTAATCTACTAGGCTGGATATGATCACCTAGCCAACTGGGAAGTGGCAAGGAAGAATGCTGAGGCAGTGAGACGACAAGAAGAGGAGAATGAAAGGCAAACTCGTAAATGGCTCGAGAGGAAGCAAAGGAATGATGCTTCTAAACGGACCTATGAAAAGAAGAAGAGAAGGGAAGAAAAAGAGAAGAAGAGGAAAAGAGCTGACAACGACGAGGAGCGCAAGAGAGCTGAAGAAGAAAGAGAAAGGAAGCAGCAAAGGCATTGAAGTGTTGCTGCAAACCCCTTCATGTATTTTTAAGTAAATACACTCATGTAAGTCGTCTGTAATATACTTAGTGAATTTGTCTGTAATTTTTCACTTTGTATGTATTCTTGTATCTTATAGCTTAGATGTGTATTTTGCTCTGATAAAGAATGCTCTGATACCAAATGTAGACAACTGTGTAAAGGACAAGAATGCTATGATCATAAAACGATCTATTTTAAGCATACATTCTTTGTTACTGCATTGTCTGTATGTATCTTTGATGTTTATATTTTGTTGAATGTTTTTATGTTTTGGCATCATCAAAAAGGGGGAAATTGTTAGAAAATTTATTTTGTAGATTTTGATGATACCATTTAAACTAGGAAGTTGGCACCCCATTTTCCTTGTAATTCATATTGTAATAGATAGGGCTGGAAAAGTTGAGTCAAGTCAGCTAAGCCAAGGAATACAAGAAGTCAACTGCGGACTGGATTGAAGACTCTACTCTCTGTGTCAGCTGAGTATGGCCAAGAAGGAAGTCAAGGAGTCGACTGAAGGTGTGTGAGCTAAGGAACAGTTGTAAGAAGTGTCAGTTAAGTCAATTCAAGAAGCCAAGTCTCAAAGTTGAAGTGATAGTTGAGTCATCTAATGACTGGAAGCTGACTCAAATCACCTGGGGTAAAGACAACATTCTAGTCAAGACAACTCACTCAGATCCGTTGATTAAAAGTCAAGAATGTTACTCAGAATAGTAACATGTCAAAGCTGGCAGGTGTAAAGTGTTAGTCCCATAATTGTGGAAAAGGATAAACCAATGGGAAGCATTGCGCCGTGTGTCAGAAAGTCTGAAATGCTGATTCTAGGAAATGTTAACATCAAGGACTGCAGACAAGACAAGACAACAAAGACAAGTGACTTTTGAAATTAGCCTATCTCTTCAACGGGCAAAATTTTAAAAGTGCACTATAACAAGCTAAGGAATTTATTGATAAAAGGTTACCTTGTGAACCTGAACCACGAACAAACAAGCATTATTCAAGCAATTTACCTGCAATATTCTCAAGTACATTCAAGCAAATCCTCAAGCCTGAAACTCAAAGGAAATCAATCAAACAATAAGCTGTGAAGGAAAGACAACTTCAAACCTGTTGAAGAGGAAACTTTTGAAGAATCAAAAGGGGTCTACTTTCCAAGGAGGATTGTAGGAAGGTTCAAGGTCGAACCAGTATCAAGTTAATTGAGGGCTTCGTGATCAAGTCCAAGAGCTTGAGAAGCTGAAGTAGCAAGGCAGCTGCCCTGTGAAGAAGCTGAGTCGCAAGAGAAGCCAGCTGTGTGACCAAGGCTATCTCTAGACTGTTCACCACATTGTAAATTGATCTGTTACATAGTAGATTCCTCCAGGAGTTAGAGAAGAGAGGACTAGAAGAATTACCCCATCTTCGAACCTCTATAAAAATTATATGTGTCATTTATTTTTCAGCACATGTACATTTATGCATACTTACATCATATCTGCTGATAAAACTCATATTTGCTATCCAACTGATTAATAACCAAGTGCTAAAAATCATGTGTTAAAACAAACTTAAAACAAATCAAGGGTGTTAAGTCTTTCGCTGATAAAACCAATACAACCAAGTTAAAGTTCAGGTTAAACAGCCGAGTTATTCTATCAATAGCTCTATCGAGTCTGTTGAGTGGCTAACTTAGCTGAATAACCAACTTACCTGTCCCTCAAGGACAAAGCTGTTTGAGTTAACTCTGTTGTATTTTTAAAAGTACCAAATTCGAAAAGTTGGTAAGGTTTATTCAACCCCCCTTCTAAACAATACTCACACCCCTTGGGACCTACATATGACATGCAAATTACTGGCCAAATAAAAAGCAATTATAAATTAGAACTCAAATTCATAAAATAGAAAGCATGAAATTAATTAAGAAAACAAATAATCATATTTAACATGAATCCACAGTTTTGATTATGCCCCTAAGATCCGAAAGATATGCAAAACATTTATTACAAACTCATAGACAAATTCGAATCAACATTATGACATCCTTTAAGCACTGACAAGAGATCTTACACATAGAAAGAAAACCCCTTCTTGTCAGAATGGATTCTCCTTCAAAGCCCTCGAAGCTCTTGTGCTCCCGTACATGCGAAAGCCTTGTGGTGTTCTTCGCGACCTAGCATTCTTCTCTCAGAAGATCTTCGATTCTTGTGTTCCTGTGTTATTTGATGTGTTTCCTCTGTATGAAGTGATATATTTTCGTGCAAGCCTTGGGTCCCTTTTATAGATGCTTGGAGAGATCACTTGTAGAGTTGGAACATGAAGAAAACTTTGAAAAATGCATCTTGACAGAGTCCCACACGGCCTAGTCGTGTGGCACTACACGACCGTGTGGTCTTGTGCCAAGCCTTTCCCACACGGTTGTGTGATCCTACACGGGCAGGTGGTGCGATTCTCTACCCTTTCCTACACGGACATGTGGGATCACACGGTCCGATCGTGTGGCCCGAGTTCCATCCCCTGTTTTGCCCAACTTCACACGGTTGTGTGCTTTCACACCGGCATTTCCACACGTCCGTGTGACGCCACACGGTCCAACCGTGTGAAATATTTTTGTCCATTTCCTTTGTTAGTCTTAGTCGGGTATTCCAACTGATATTTCTTCATTTTAAGCTCCATTTCCTGTAAAAATTACAAGAATACGCAAACAATCATGGGTTTGATGATTGGGTCCTTTCCGACTACTTACCTTGGAGATCCCATCTTCAAGGGTGCGCCCAAGCATGGTGAGCTGCAGCCGTTGTTTGACAAGATTATGCTGAAATTTAACCGATGGAAAAGCTCTTCTCTTTCCTTAGCAGGTCGGGTCTGTTTGGTTAATTCTGTCATTGCCAGCTCCTTGGTTCATAGTATGTTTATTTATAAATGGCCTATCGTGATGCTTAGTGTAGGTCCCAAGGGGTGTAAGTGTAAGGTTTAGAAGGGGGGGGTTGAATAAACCTTACCAAATTTTCGATTTAGTCCTTTTAAATATACAGAGTTGATTCTACACAGCTGTGTCCTTGATGGACAATCGATTTAGTCAATCAAGAGAGTTAGTCTCTCAAATGACTCGGTTGAGCTGTTGATGGAATAACTCAGCTGTTGATTCTAAATTAACTCAACTGTGGTTTTGTTTACAGCGGAAGACTTAACACCCTTAAGTTTGATTAAGCAAGATTTTAGAGCTTGATTTAGTACTTATAAATTATCAAGTGGATAGCAAATTTATCACAGATATAAGCGATTAATAATGCAAGAATTAAAGTCTTTGAAAAGTAAATGACACAATGAAGTTTTTATAGAGGTTCAAGATGGGGTAATTCTTCTACTCCTCTCTTCTCCAACTCCCGGAGGAATCCACTAGGTAATGATCAGTTTACAAAGTGGTAATAGTCCGATCCCGGATACAAGTCTTGATCACACTGGTGACTTGATCCTTTGGGACTCGCCACCGAGACGCCTTGATCACTCACCGGCTTCTCATACGACTCACCTTCTTCACAGGGCTGCGCTTTGCTACTACAACTCACTTGCTCAAGCTCTTTGGATTTGATCACGAAGCCCTCCAAAAGCTTGAGACTTGGTTCGACTTGAACCTTCCTACAATCCTTCGTGGAATGTAGACCCCTTTTCTTCAAAAGTTTCCTCTTCAACCGATTGAAGTTCTCTTTCCTTCACATGTGAGTGTTGGATTGATGTACTTCGTAATGTAGGCTTGAGGATTAATCTTGAATGATTTGAGAATATATCCGGCTACACTTTGATTTATTTCTTGAATGTTCGTGGGTTCGTAACCTTCTCTCGTCAGTCATCCTCGCCTTTTATAGTGATCTTTCAAAAATTTGCCGATTGAAGAGATAGCTTATTTTTGAAAGTCACTTTGTAGTCGTTGGCTTGTCTTGTTGCGTTCTTGGAATTGCCATTTCCTCGTATGAATTGTTCTTTCACCTTTTCGAGTTCGACACGGTGTAGTGCTTCCCATTGGTTCATTCCTTTTGCACGCTCGGGATCGAGCACTCCGAGAAAGGTGTATGGAGATATTACTTGTTTAAGTAAATCTCTTGATTGCGGCAACGGTCCTTTTACGATTATCTCGACTTGACCGCATTTCCTTGCTTTTCCCAGGTGACTTAGAGTCATCTTTCAATCATCGACGACTCTTTCCGTCACTTCAACTCGAGACTTGGCTTTTCTTGAGTTGACTTGACTAATGCTCCACTCACCGTATCTCACCGCTTCTCCAAAAGAGAGTTCTGTCTACTCTTCTTTTCCATACTCATTGTCCCACACGAGTCTTCCTTCCATCTTGATTGTCTTCTTGCATGTAAGGACGTAGCCGACTTAACTCAAATTTTTGGTCCGCTTCTAATTGTTACAATGCATTTTACAACAAGAATTGGGGTGCCAACTTTATATTCTAAGTTTTACATGGCATTCATCAAAATCTAAACAATAAAATTCCTAACAATTTCCTTTTTGATGATGCCAAAACTTAAACCATAAAAAAAATGCAAACAAAGAAAGATACATACGAGATAGTGTATTGACATAGAATGTATGCAGAATCAATTCTTTTATTGATCATATCATTCTTGTTCCTTAACACAATTACAAGGTGTATCGAGCACATAATTGTCTTCACAAAAAAATAAAGAATTTATAGCTTTATTACGTAAGACTTACATTGTATGTATTTACATGATAAAATACACGAAGGGGTGGACAAAGAACACTTCATCTTCTTCGTTGTCTCCTTCTTTCATCTTGATCAAAGATCTTCTTCTCTCCTTCTCTTTTTTCGTCATCACCGCCTTCTTTTTCTTTTCATATGCCTTCCTGGCAGCCTTCATCATCTCTTCTTATTCTTTTTCCTGTCTCTCCTCCCATAGCTGAGTTTGTCTCTTGTTTTCTTCTTCTAGTCTTTTCACATACTCGGCGTTAGTTTTCGCCACATGCAAATTCGCTACTTGGTCAAGCCCACCCAAAGAGATCCCTCCTTTCTTTCCCGGATCCACATATTCAATGTTTTTGGGCAGAGGCCAGGTCCAAGCTTCTTCCTCCACTCTCGCTTCTTCCTCTACTCGGGCGATATCTTTGTCTTCTTCTTTCGGTGAGTGGGCAGAGTGACCAGCCGAGTGATCGCTTCGGTGAGTCATTGTCTGTCGGCCTTCTTCACATAACGTGAGACCCTTTTCCCAAGACAAGTCCCAAGCTTGAGCCATAGACATATTTGCAAAGTATCCCTCGATTCGAGCGTTTTAAATTAATCAACTCGATCGTGGCTCGTCCCGACATCCGAGATGGCATAAGTGTGTCTCTCTTCATCGGAATGCCTCCGTGTTCTTTCAAGATGTTCATGATTCGGCATCCATTCTACCTTCCACTTCCTTCATCCCCGCTTCAATAGTTTTTCTCTTATCGGCCATGGATATAGCAGAGTGTTGGAGTGGCGAGTCACAGGAGTTTCTTCGCTTATAATGTCAATTTGTGACAAGACCTTGTTGGGGTTTGTGCAATCATCAAAGTCACATCCGTCGACCCTTCCCCTCAACAAGCTTTCCTTTCTTTTGTTTCAAGACTTCCTCGGTGATTTTCCTTCTCACCGCTTCCTTTCTTCTCGCCTTGATTTTAGCGCTTTAAGGTATTCCTCTTCCCCCTTTTTGGCATCATCAAAGGATAGAGGAACCCTGGGAACATCTTTGGCAAGCATGAAGTCGAAGTCTTCGATGGTTGAGTTCGCTTTCGAGTCGCTGCGTTGTGCGCAAAGACGGAATTCGGATCGAGTGGCGTTGGATTCTCGCTGAAATCGCTTCATCTCACCATGAGAAGGTGGAATTTTCTAGTCATGTGTTCTTCCAAACGTCATTTGTAGATCATTTGTATTTCGCTTCACGCAGCAGCCTTTATCTCGGCAAAGTGTGAGCTTCATGCATATGCTCAATATGTTCTCTCTTCGTTTTTGCATCAAAGATTTTCACTCTCCATACCGAAGCTTGTTGAACAATGTCCTCAAGAATCGACTTGTTCCACACGCATTGTTTTCTTTGTTGCCACTATTCCCTTTATTCTCGATTGTGATGCCTCTCAAGTCGGGCCAAGGTTGGCATCTCTCGTTGTCCGGCCGCATGTCCAAAGAGGCTCGATGCCTCTCCATCCTTTCAACCTCAAAAACGAGGCCTTGAACACTTCTCGAACTTGACTGATTCTTCGTTGTAGGCCGATGGCCATACAACATCAAAGTCATAAGCAATCGGGACAATGGTGCCTCGATGAAAAGACGGAGCTGGTCCGTGATAGCGTGCGCGCTCATTCTATGACTCTTCATGGAGGTCGGGTACCTCCGGAGAAAAAGGAAAGGATTCTATAAAAGATTCATCACCGCCCACCGGGATTTGTTCGATGATGAGCGGTGCGCGTGAAGTTCTTGGAGGAATCGACCTGCTGCAGCCTTGAGGGGCTGCGCGATGGTCTCGGGTTGGTGGGTTTTGTTGTGAAGTAGACCCGCTTGCCGAGCCTGTTTGCCTTAACAGCCTTCGTTGGTCTCGGTGATTTTTCCATTTCGAGACCGGTCCTCGGCCTTATCGAGCGTCATCGGACGATGATGAGATTTCCATTGGTGGCTCATCATCAAAGTTAAAAGTTTGACGAGTAGTCTTGGGATCGACTTGCTCGTGCTTGGAACATCCGCACTGTCTTTTGGATTTGTCATGGGGATGACTCGGCCTTCTTCTTCGCCGATCCCGAGGAAAAGTGACGTCGGGGTTGTCCTGGGAATCATGAAGTGCGCTTATCTCCTTCTCGGATGGGTCGATGATAGCAGGAGGGATGTTCTCTATATCGCTTCTTTACCCCGGGAAGTCTCAACCTCCCGTGGGCCTTCAAGACTCTCCCTTCGACAAAGGTGTCACCTGCCTTAGGGTCTTCTATTGTGGCATCCATTGGAGTCTCAACCCCATGGATTGCACTTTCATCGCCTGCAGTGTAAACTCCTGGGTCTGTTCCTTCCTCGTGCCTCGACCGCATCGCCAGCGTCATTAGCCTTCGAGCGGTTGGCACCTCCGAGACAGTCTCAATCGCCTCGAGCGCCGTTGATGGCAACTTGTTGTTCTTCTTGTGTTTGTAATTTCTCTCCTTCGCCTCCTTGATTCGTTGTGGAGTCATCTGCAAAGATCCTCCGACCTTGTTGCGGTGGAGGGAGTTTCCTCACCGGGCGCACCGAGTGACTTGAATGGGGTCACTCGTCTCCAAACTCCCTACTGTTTCATTTGAATGTTCGTGGTGGGGCAGGTGGTAAAACACCTTCAATAGGGGTTGGCTCGATTGGGGTCCCCATTATCCCGATTTCATCGCCATGTCCCTTATTGCCTTCTTCCGAGTAAGCGGGAAGTGGTGGCGGCAACAACAGTTTCATCGCCAAACTCCCAGCATTGTTTCATTTGAATGTTCTCGATTCATGCAATGCTTGCTTTGCATTTGAAACTCTTCAGTAGCAAAGCACATTCTCCGGTTCCTCATCACCGTCGAGAAGATATCAAGGAGAGGATGTGTGTGTTTTGTGGTGCGGAGATAGGCGGATGCTTGCCTTCTCACGTGCTTCGGCTTCTTCGCTTTTGCTTTTCTCTCTCCTTGTCCTTGAAAATCGCAGGGATGTCTAAGCGATTTGTCTTCTTCATCAAGTCTTGGAGGACGCGATCTTTAGTCGAGGAAATTTAGCGATTCCTCTTCTTCTTCTATGAACTCAGTCGTTGGAACTGTTCCTCGACTTACTCAACTTCCATTTCCTCCACTCGCAGACGATTCTGGATGTCCGGGTAAGGTGGAGATAGGATCATTACATCACTATCCGCTCCATAGTTTCTTTTGTGCTTGGTTGTGTGAACTACACAGTGTGTCTTGAGTTGCCTCTCAGACTTGGGGTACGTTTCATCAACTACATCCGGAGACTCTACTTCTCCAGTAGTCTCCAGATCTGCTCTAGCCGAGTGGTCGACTCACTGGTTTCTCAGCTCGGAGCTCTTGATAAGTCGTCTTCGTCTCCTAGTTTGTACCAGAGGGATTTCTCGGTTCGGAGACGGTGTCTTCTCGAGTCTTGAGCGGCGGGGGCCGTGCTTTGGTGTCTTTTTTCGAGGAGCGGGCCGTCGTGGCTTCTCGTTCTCCTCTTTTGACGATTGGAGAAGGTATTTGTGAGTCCTTCTCGACCGCTGCTGCAGGGGCAGGAGACACTCTTTGGGGCGTGGTGACTCTGCAGGGGCGGGAGCATGTTTGGTTTTCTTTCTGCAGGGGCAGTGATCTTTCTTAGTGCAGGTCGCTTTCTTCTTGGCTGGAGAGGAAAGAGTTGTATCTTCGGGTCGGTGATTCCCCCTCATCGGTGTCGCCTCTCTTGGCGTAAGCTCGCTTCCGAGCGCCAGAGAGGTTTGCTCAACATCCTCTTGTTAACATGGAATGCCTTCCCATGTCTAAGAGGGACTCCTTTCACCTCCAATAGCCGGCCAATTACTAGGCCATATCCTAGGGATCCTCCAAATGAGCCATCTTCTTTGAAGGACTTGTTCCCCACGTTCGGCGAGTCTGCTTTGTAGACAAACTCAGCCAGTTTATCTTCTTTTCTTCGATGATTGCAGCCATTACAATCGGCTTTGCCTTTTGGTTGGTCAAAGTCGCCAAATTTGATGTCGATACATTTGGCAACTATATCCAACAACTTGTGATAATCCTCCTTCAAGCCAGATCTCTTGTTTTCTTTGTATACACTATTTTATCGGCAAAGTCGGGCTTGGCTATTTCTTTCCAAGCATCGGCCAGGTTGACATCGCCGTTAATCTCTCGATGCTCCTCCGTTGGTAGTGAGCAATGTTCACCAAATCCTTGGCAGAGATAGTCACCGCTTTCCATGAACAGATGACTTGATTCCTTCATCGTGAATCTCAAAGATTCATGTAGAATTGTGCGACCTCCTCCACATAGGTCATCGGATATTCTAACGTTAGAAATGGTTTTAGTCCAGGACGTTTCCAACTTCTCGGCGATTTTCTTCACCAGGGTGTCGTCGGACCCTGTTTCATCATTCCGTCAAAATCCACCGTAGAGCCGGTGTGGATTTGCTTTCCTAACTTGGTAAAGTCATAAGTTGGTGCCATTTCTCAGGATTATATCAAGGAAAAACTCAGAGATTGACTTGAAGATAGATAGGGTTTCGAGAGTATTTTGCCTTTGCTTTTGAGAGAAAGAGATGAACAGTTTTAGAAGTGTGAGAGAGAAACGGACGAAAATGGTTTAAATATGGTTTATGAAAGGACGTGCGGGTGGTTTTTGAAATGTGATCGAAATCAACGGCTTGGATTTCGCACGCCTATTGAGCATTTCATGTCTCGTATTTAATGCGGCAAAGATTTATATCCAATCATAAGCTTGGTGTGCGGCTTTTATGTCCGTACACATCATCATTATGCCGTATTCCTTAAAACATTCCCGCTTAGTCAAAACGATTTGCGTTTTTGTCACTTTGCTCATAAGTTATTCAACTTATTCCTTAGCCGATTTAACTCTACTTCTCACAGTTCTCTTAGTGACTCCTATCACCGACTCGGTGTAGTGTCTTTCCGATCTGGTGATTTCTTGAAGTGATTTTTTTCGACTCTTTTTCACCTCCTTTTCTGTTCCATTTCTTTTCTTTGATTCTTTCGTGTCTCGGCTTAGTTCAATTAATCCCAACTCATGTTTGAGTTCTTCAAATCTTGACTCACATAATGGTTTTGTGAAGATGTCACTAGTTGTTTATCAATTGAGATATATTCCAGGATGATGTCTTTCTTTTCAACATGATCTCTTATGAAGTGATATCGACATCAATATGTTTTGTTCTTGAGTGCAACACATGATTTTGAGTGATTGCAATTGCACTTGTGTTATCACACATGATTGGAATTTCTTTTTCCTCAACTTCATAGTCTCTCATTTCTTTGTCTCATCCATAGGACTTGGGCACAACAATGCCGCAGCCTATGTATCCCGCTGCCTCACCAGAGGTGGCTATTGAGTTTTGCTTCTTGCTAAACCAGAAATCACTGTTTCCTAGCATTTGACATGTGCCTCGAAGTGCTTTTTCGTCCACTCTGCATCCAAGATAGTCGAGAATCGAATAGCCAATTAGCTTGAATCCACCTTCCTTTGGATACCATAGGCCTACTTCTTGGCTTCTTTTCAAGTATCTCAATATTCTCTTTCTTTGTCATATGGCTCTCTTTTGGAGCAGATTGAAATCTTGCACATACACCTACAAAGAAAGGTGATGTCGGCCCGCTTGCTTTGTGAGATAGAGCAATGATCCAATAAGTGCTGCTCAGATCTTGTTTGATCTGAGGCTTACCATCCGCATCCATGTCCATTTTGACGGATGTGTTCATTGGTATTTTTACGAGAAGACTTCTCCTCCATACCAAACTTCTTCATTAAATCTCCGGTGTATTTTGTTTGACTTATGCGGGTTCCATCCTTCATTGTTTCACTTGGAGTCCAAGGAAGAATGTCGACTCTCCCATCATGCTCATTTCAAATTTACTTTGCATGAGGTTTGAAAACTTTTCACACAGCTCTTTGTTTGTGGATCCAAAGATGATGTCATCAACATATATTTGAACAAGTAGAATACTCTTCTTGTCTTGAATTCTGAAAAGTGTTCTATCTACGTTTCCTTTTGTGAATCCATTTTCAGTTAGGAATTGTGACAAGGTGCCATACCATGCTCTGGGTGCCTGCTTCAATCCATACAAGGCTTTCTTGAGTTTGTATGCCTTATTTCCAAGAGTCTTCTGCTCAAATCCTGGAGGTTGTTCAACATAGACTTCTTCTTCCAATAAACCATTTCGGAATGCACTTTTTACATCCATCTGATATACAATGAAATTCTTGTGAGCTGCATAGGCAAGAAACATCCTTATAGCTTCCAATCTTGCTACAGGGGCAAATGTTTCATCAAAATCTATCCCTTCTTCTTGGCAATATCCTTTGGCTACTAGTCTTGCTTTGTTTCTTACCACGAACCTTCCTCGTTCATCTTATTTCTAATACCCATTTGGTTCCAATAACATTTTGATGTATGGGTCTTTGCACTAATTCCCATACTTTATTTCTCTCAAACGATTTAGCTCTTCTTGCATAGCTTGAATCCAATGTGTGTCGTCCAATGCTTGTGACACATCTTTGGGCTCTATTTGCGAGATGAAGCATGTGAACATGGCTTCTTGTTGAGTTGGATCTTGTTTTGACACCTTCTCTTATATCTCCAATGACAAGTTCGTGGATGGTCTCTCGGCCATCTTACATCGAGTTGGAGTAAGTTAGCCTGGATTCAATCGACTTGCGTACTGTTCTTTGTGATCAGCTCTCTCGTAATCACTTAGCGCAAATTTTCCATTGTTTTTGAGATTCAGCTATCTCATCATCTTTCGAATTGATAATTCCAAACTTGACAAAGATAGGGACTCTTTCGTATGGTTGGATGATTGACTTATCATCGGTGACTCTTCAATGTCTTCTCCATTTATATTTGGCTCATCAAATACCACATGAATGGATTTTTCTCGCAACCATAGTCCTTTTGTTGAGTATTCGTAGGCTTTGCAAATTTGAGTATCCTAAGAAGATACTTTCATCGGCTTTAGCATCAAAGGCCTTTAGATTGTCTTTGCCATTGTTGTGGATGAAGCATTTGCATCCAAATATTCTGAAATATGCAACATTTGGTTTTCTTCCATCCCAGATCTCATAGGGAGTCTTTGTCAATTTGTCTATTTATCATACATCCTGTTTTGGGTGTAGCAAGTGTGTTGATTGCCTCAGCCCAAAATCTTTTTGGTAACTCGCCTTGACTAACATGGTCCTTGCCGCTTCTTTGAGGGTTCTATTTCTTCTTTCGCAACTCCCATTTCTTTGTGGAGTCCTTGCAGCGATAGTTCATGACCAATACCATTTTCAATACAAATCGAGTTATTATTCCATTGACAAATTCGGTTCCTCTGTCGATCTTATTTTGATAATGGTTTGACTTTTCTCGTTTTGAATCCTCTTCATCAATTTGTGGTAGTTTTTGTAGAGTTTCTTTCTTCTTACACATGAATATTGTCCATGTATATCTTGAGTAGTCATCTACTACCACCAAGGTGTATTTCTTTCCACTTATGTTGGCAGTTCCATGGGCCAAATAAATCCATATGAAGCCGGTATGCAATATTCTTGTTGAGGATGGGCATGTCTTTTCTTTGAATGACGACTTGATTTGTTTTCCTTTCGACACGCGTCACATATACTCTCCTTCTTGTATCTCGAGTCCGGAAGTCCTTCCACAAGATGACTTCTTGCTTGTTAATCGTTTTGAAATTCAGGTGACTCGGCTTTTTGTGCCACGACCCAACTTGATTCAAATTTGTACTTTCTTTGCTAGTAGACAGTCATCGGGTGTTGCGATTGACCAATCCCACGACATACATATTCTTCTGTCTACATCCTTGCAAAGACAACTTCATTTGATTCAATATCTTTGATTTGGCATATACCCATGTTGAATCCAACATTGTAGCCCTTGTCACGAGTTGGATCGATGCTCGATAAGTTGAAGTTGAGTCCTTCAACATATGCAACATCTCGTGATCTCTAATCCATTCCTCTTGATGGATCCAATGCCTCTTATTTCACCAGGAGCTTCATTTCCTCCAAATATGACTTTTGCTCCTTTAACTTCCTTGAATTTTGACAGATTTTTCTTATTTTCTGTCATATGTCCTGGGAACAGCCATTATCCATGTACCAGGTTCCTTGGCACTCATTGTTCCTTGAACTCGCAATCAAGGAAATTAAGTTTTAGGTACCCATACTTGTGCAGGTCCCGAGGGGTTATAATTGTAAGATGATCCAACCAACCTATAGCCAAATGATTTGACTCTAAGGGGTTGCCATCTATCGAGTGCCATAATCATAATTAATCCTGGCAAATTGCTTGGGGATTTTAGGTTCATACAAATTTGTCTCTTTTGTCCAGTATGCCCGCATCTCGTGTTTTAGCAATTGCCTTTCTTGGGTAATTGTGGTGTTTTTGAGTGTAGTGCCTAGGTGCATATGTGTTTGATGAAAGCTCTTATACTTTTGGAATGGCCTTTTTGAGTTCTAGGCCTTTGCCATTTGGGCTTATATTCCATAAGTCTATCTTTGATGGTTCACATTATTCCAATCGGCTTGGCTTGGATATTTTCTACCATTCCCATCATATGTATTTCTTTTATGGATTTTCTGGGGTTTTGGTAGCTCGCTTCGTTTGGAGTCTGGCCGAGGACTCGGTTGAATCTCTTCTCACTCCTTTCAAAGACACTCAATCGGTCATTTTCCTTTTCCTTTATAACCTAGGCCGGTTTTTGCTTGTTATTGTGCTTAGGAGTGAATGTGTATGCAACATTTAGAGTTTTGGATTTTTTGAGAATCTTCATGACTTGAAGATCCTTTTTCCAAAATTAATTTTGAGGTTTGACATAGCACAGAGGAATTAAATCCTAAGCTTTGTCTTGTCTCCACATTCTCTTTGACTCATAATGAGATCATCCAATGATTTAGATGCCTTAGTGAATGAGGCAATAACATTCTTGAGGTCATTCTCCTCTTTTCTATAGCGCAATTTCTCGCTACTAATTTAGCATTTTCGAGCCTTTAAACTTTCATTCTCATCGGCTATTTGACTTAGAGTACTCGGCTCCTTAGTCGGCTTTGAGTTTTGACTTTTGAGTAGGCTGTTTTCCTCATTCAATAGTGTGTGTGAGGATTTAATGTGTTCAAAATCTTTCATCATTTTGCCTAATGAATCATAAAGATCGAGTGGGTGATGAAGTGTGTGTGTCACGATCACTATCATCGGTGTCCGAGTTTGATGAGTTAGATTGTACCTCATTTTCTTGGGGAGTTGATCTTGTTCCTTGGCCATCAAGCGCATCGGGCTTCTTCTTCGAGTCACTTGAGTAGTCGGCTTCACTTTGCTCTCGAATCATTTGTCTCTCTTGAATTGGTTTGTCTCAGATCTCTGCTGACCATCATTGCCTTTTTCTTTTCTTGTCTTCTTTCTCTCAAGACCTTTCTTTCTTCTTCATCCCTCGTCTTGTTGACTACAGGATATGAGCGATCAATGGCATAGTGACTGGTTGTCTCAGTTCCAACATAGATATTGACTTTTTGATCACTCTTTCCATTCTTGAGTTGTCGGCCCTTTGATACTCAACTTTTTGATGATCTGTTCTCTTGGTTGGCTTTGTCTTTCCTTGATTTGGAGGAGCCGAGTGTCTTCTCGGAAGATTCACCCTTTCCTCTCTTGTAGTTCTTATTGAAGAACTTGTTGAACCTTTTAACCATCGGGCTATTTCTTCGGGTCAATGACTTCTTTGACCTCGGCTCTCTTCCCATCTTTAACAATTAGAGCAAATTGTTTTGGGTACAAATTGTCTCTTCCTAGTCTTTTCTTCTCACTCAAACTCGTAGGCTTTGAGGTTTGAGAATAGTTCATGGTTGGATGTCTTTGATAGGTCCATGGAATGTCTCGGTGTCATGACCTTCATTTCCCATTCATTGGTGGAAGACTTTTTAGGATCTTCATACACATTTCTTCTGTGTATATTCCTTTCCAAGTGCACGGCTCATTTGTGATTTTCGTGAACGAGCATCCAGTTGATCCAGGTTTTCTCCCGAGATCATTTTGAAGTTCTCAAATTTCTGTCTGACACCATCGACAATTTGTTTTCTTTGATTTGCTTTCGAGCCTTCACAAATCAATGTCACTTGTCCCCTGATTTCCTTAGCCATTTTGCATGATTTGACTTTATTGAACATGGCTTTGTCTAAGGTTTTGTAAAGGATGTCCTTGGCTACATTGTCCAGGTTGTATCTTTTTATGTCATCATTTGTCCACTCACTTCTTGGTTTTTCAACCATGATGGTCCAGGAGAGCAAGATCTTCTTCCTTCACTTGTTTGCAACTCTTCGTACCGTTGTGTTCACCTTTAATATTTGCAGAGGCCCATCTTCTATCACTATCCACATCTCATCATGTAATCTTTGATAGATGAGCTCGCATACGAATTTTCCAATCATCAAATTCTTCAATAGTGAACATAGGGATGCGTGTCAAATTTGCTTCCATGATAATAATTTTTAATGATAAAAAGAGTTTTGAAAACTTAAGTACTAAAGTAGACTTTGAAAAGTTTGGAGATCTAGTTCAAGAACCGGTGCGGAGGGTTCAATGAACCAACCGCTCCGATACCACTTGTAGGTCCCAAGGGGTGTAAGTGTAAGGTTTAGAAGGGGGGATGAATAAACCTTACCAAATTTTTGATTTAGTCCTTTTAACTATACATAGTTGATTTCTACATTTGTGTCCTTGATGGACAAATCAATTTAGTCAATCAGTAGAGTTAGTCTCTCAATGAGACTCACCGAGCATTGATGGAATAACTCGATTGTTGATTCTAAATTAACTCAATCGTGGTTTTGTTTACAACGGAAGACTTAACACCCTTAAGTTTGATTAAGCAAGATTTTAGAGCTTGATTTAGTACTTATAAATTATCAAGTGGATAGCAAATTTATCACAGATATAAGCGAGTTAATAATGCAAGAATTAAAGTCTTTGAAAAGTAAATGACACAATGAAGTTTTTATAGAGGTTCGAAGATGGGGTAATTCTTCTACTCCTCTCTTCTCCAACTCCCGGGAGGAATCCACTAGGTAATGATCGGTTTACAAAGTGGTAACAGATCCGATACAAGTCTTGATCACACACGGTGACTTGATCCTTTGGGACTCGATCCAGAGACGCCTTGATCACTCGGTGGCTTCTCGCACGACTCGGCTTCTTCACAGGCGGTAATTGTCTTGCTACTACTGACTCACTTGCTCAAGCTCTTTGGATTTGATCACGAAGCCCTCCAAAAGCTTGAGACTTGGTTCGACCTTGAACCTTCCTACAATCCTTCGTGGAATGTAGACCCCTTTTCTTCAAAAGTTTCCTCTTCAACTGATTGAAGTTCTCTTTCCTTCACAGGTGAGTGTTGGATTGATGTACTTCGTAATGTAGGCTTGAGGATTAATCTTGAATGATTTGAGAATATTTCTGGCTACACTTTGATTTATTTCTTGAATGTTCGTGGTTCAGGTAACCTTCTCTCAGAGTCATCCCTCAGCCTTTTATAGTGATCTTTCAAAAATTTGCCCGTTGAAGAGATAGGCTTATTTTTTAAAGTCACTTTGCAGTCGTTGGCTTGTCTTGTTGCAGTTCTTGGAATTGCCATTTCCTCGTATGAATTGTTCTTTCACCTTTTCAGAGTTCTGACACGGTGTAGTGCTTCCCATTGGTTCATTCCTTTTGCACGCTTCTGGGACTGAGCACTCCGAGAAAGGTGGTATGGAGATATTACTTGTTTAAGTAAATCTCTTGATTTCTGTGCAACGGTTCTTTTACAGTTATCTCGACTTGACTGCATTTCCTTGCTTTTCCCAGGTGACTTAGAGTCAGCTTTCAATCATTGGACGACTCTTCTGTCACTTCAACTTGAGACTTGGCTTTTCTTGAGTTGACTTGACTAATGCTCCACTCAGCTGTATCTCAGCTGCTTCTCCAGTAGAGTTCCTGTCTACTCTTCTTTTCCATACTCAGCTGTCCCACAGCAGAGTCTTCCTTCCAGTCTTCAGTTGTCTTCTTGCATGTTAGGGCGTAGCTGACTTAACTCAGCTTGGTCTGCTCTAATTGTTACAATGCATTTTACAACAAGAATTGGGGTGCCAACTTTCTATTCTAAGTTTTACATGGCATTCATCAAAATCTAAACAATAAAATTCCTAACACGTAGGCAGCTTGAGCGGGCGATGCAGAATTTTATTTGGTCCGATGAAGTTAATTAGAAGGGTTCTGTGGTGGTCAATTGGGCGCGTTGTTGCACCCCTAAAAAGGAGGGTGGTATGGGTGTTCGATCCCTCATTGCTGCTAACCGAGTTTTATTATGAAAATGAGATGGAAAATCCTTACTTCCGATTCAGTGGTCTCTGATATTCTCCGTAGAGGTTTTCTATTGGCTAATGGTTCTATCAGACGCTCTTTCTTGCCTTCTTCAATCTGGGCAGGGTTACGCCCAGCTGTGGAGGATTGCCAAACTGATTCTAGATGGATCCCTGGGGCGCAGTCTTCAAATAATTTTTGGACGAATAACTGGCTTGGGGTATATCATTGCTGACCGAATTAGTATCCCTCAGGAATTTCGGGCAACCTTTCGGAACCCTATTTCGGACTTCTTCTATGATAACACATGGCATCGCACTATGTCTTTTGTGGAGGCATACTTGGACATTGTTCGTTGCCCGATTGTTCAAGACTCATTGGATAAGAGAGTGTGGACTCATTCTATGGATGGCAAGGTGTCGTCTAAAGCAGCCTATACCTATCTTCCTCCGTCTTTCCCAACTGTTAGATGGGGATCTTGGATCTGGTCTTCTCCCCAGGGCGCACGGTTGTGGTGGCGGGCTATCTACGGACGTCCTATTATGGACGCCCACCGCCACGAGAGGATTCATTGGTCCTACGCTTGTAGCCTATGTTATTCTCACTTAATCTATTGATCACATTTTTGTTCCTTGTGATTACGCAGAGCTCGTGGGAACCGGATTCTTTGCATCATTTGCCGTGACCTTTCGTGATCTTTGTCTATAGCTTCAATGAATTTTCGATTCATCTAATGGAATTTCATTTCAGTGCGTAGATTGAGTTCCTATGGAGGGTGGAAACCGTCTATTGTATTTGGCTTCTATGGCACATCAGAAATGACATCATTTTCAATGACAAGAAATGGGCTACGGATGCAGCGCTTGTTCAATTGAGATTAATGATTATCAAGTCTGCTTTGTTAGACAAATGGTGCAAGCAGAATACCCAGGAGAATTTACTTTGTCTACACAGATTGAGGTTTGGGGCCATCCACCTAAAGCTTATCGCATTATTCTAGTGTTTTGGTCTCTTCCCCTTCCTGGATGGATCAAAGTTAATACAGATGGTTGCGCAATTGGAGCACCTGGACGCATTACGGCTGTGATGGTTTAACGCACTTATCGAAGTTTCTTTCGTGGATGTTTTGTGGAGCAGTGTGGTACGGGCTTCGCTTTCGGGGCCAAATTAGTTGTTGCGATGAGAGCAATATCTAATGCTTTTCATAAGGGCTGGACCAATATTTGGTTGGAATCTGACTCTACATATGTCCCGTGGCGTCTTCTTAATTAGTGGCGCTATACTAGATTTCTGATCTCCCAGATGAATTTCGTGGTTACTCACATCTATCGGGAAGGTAATCGTGTTGCGGATCAGCTAAGCAAACTCACATGTGCTTCAACTTGGTGGGACGCTCCTCCGATGGACATTATTTCTCTACTCACTGATGATTATATTGGACGAGTGCAATATAGATTTGTTAGTTAGTATGTTGAACTCAGTCCTTCTTGATCTGATTATAGGGCTTTCTCTTTCTCGCCGGGGTACTCTTTTCCTACTAAGGGTTTCTCCCACAAGGGTGGGTTTATCTTGGTAGGTTTTTAACGAGTCCCCAAACATTGCACTACCTGGTCGGCTTGTGACCAGGACCTTTTTTATTCTTTTATATTATATCGATCTTTATTTAAAAAAATATTATGCCCTTTAAATGAAACCAAGTAAAGACATACTAAATATGCGTGCAACTGTATCAAATATATTTTATTTTAAGCCTCAAAATGCGTGTATATTTTACACATATCATGTGCATAGATATGAAGATTATATAGCGGGTGAATTAGATGAAGATGGTTAAGGACATTTGGATGAAAATGGGGATGCTAATCTGGTAGAGAGTGAGGATGATTATCCTAGTGGGAAGGACAGTGATAAGGACTACGAGAAGACCATTGTTCCTGTGTTTAACCAAGAGCAACTATATGACCCAACATTTGCCTTAGGGATGGTATTTGGTTGCAAGGAACAAGTAAAGGAGAATTAATGTCGATTCTCCAGTGCATAGTGTCTTTATCCTTGAGTGCCTGGTACATACGATGATTCTAATATTGCCTAGTGTCTTCATCCTCGAGTGTCCAATCATTACGACAAACTTATTTTTTAGCAGCGAAAACTTTCGCCGCTAGCCACATCATTTTAATTTTATTATTAACTTTTATGTAGTTTTTTTCATTAACCACATCATTTTTCAGTTGGGCATGGTTAGTTGTCATTTTCCATTTTCCACCATTGAGAAATGATTTTTCAAATTTTATTGTTTTTCGATTGATAAGTGAAATAAAAGTATATTTGAATAAAAGAATATGAACTTAAATCTTATATAGGTTTGGAAATAAAAATATATTTTGTTGAGTAATTTTGATGAAGTTTTAAATATGAAAGTACATGATAAAAATGAAATTATGTTTGTTTGTGTATTTAATTGTATTATTTTCAAAATTTTATGCTTATAATAATTGAAAAGTTGATAGTAGCGTGTATACAATTATAATTTGTAAAGTTTGCAGGTAACTGTAGAGTGTTCCATTACATTGATAGTTATTGAAAATAATAATATAATTGTAGATATATATAGGTAGTAGAGGTTGGCCTCACTAGTGCTAATTTAATAAAAAGATGGCATTGTAATTAATAAATGATGGAATGACAAAATTGTAATTTCCAATGAAAATTATTCAAGCAAACATGATTCACAACTAGAAATGGAAATTGGTTTTTGGAAATGAAACACCAATCACTACAAGAAAAAACTAAAAAGACAACATTTTTCACCGTTTTCTATTAAGAAAAAACACTGTTGTAGAAAGTGGTGTTGTAAAAGGGGTACTAAATGACAACAAAAAAAACAATGTTGTGGTATAGAACAAAGACAACAGTTTCGCAACAATCTACAATAGCTTTAAACTGTTGTCTTTTTTCTCAATCACAACAGTTTTACACCGTTGTCTTTGTTCTCTACCACAACAATTTTCCAACAATGAAAAACTGTGGTGTTTGAATGCGAATTTTGCAATAATATTGCATTATATTTTTTTATTTTTGCTACTGTAAATTACAAATTAAACTTGTGAAACAAGAATAAAATATGAAATTAAACTACTTCAAATCGTATTTCACATCTCAATGTCACAAAATGCCCAAAACAATAATGATTTAGTATCAGTTATGTATAAAGTCCTCTACCAAAATAAAATGCCCAAAACAACAGAAATTTAATATCAGTTATACATAAGAGTACTCTGCCAAAATAAAGTGCCAAAACAACAATAATTTTGTATGTCAATGATCTAGAAATGATAACTCCAAATAGTAACTCCGACAGCATAAGCGCGTCCATAAACTAGATGAATTACCATAAAAAAAAAAAAGAAACATAAGTAAAAATGAAGCAATATCCCACAACTTTGTTTAAAATAAAAGAAAATTTTAATATAGAATATAAGTTCTAAATACTTTTTCACTAGCCAATACGATTTGATACGCAATCTACCCACTCAGAACGCACTTCGTCGATATCTCCACGGGAGTAGTCAGCTTGTATGAACTGTGAACAATAAATACATACCTCATATAAACACAAAGTTCGATGGTGTTGGAAAATATAAATTAAGAAAATCTAGACAGAATAGAATTACCATTGCTCGCAACGAAGAACTGTCAGTGGATGTAAGTTCTTTAACTATCTGCCTCATGAATCGCATTACGAAAAATCCACACTGTACATCATCCGGTTGTCGAGGAGCCTGTGTTAGAAACAAGAAGTTAATAACCAATCAACAAATTACTTTTTTCTTGTTGATTCCAAAATGTGAGGTACATTTGCAACAAATATGGAAATTATTATATTGTGTGTCTTGCTTGTAAATCCTCCTCAATCCAAAGCGATTTCAAGAGAGTAACTTCCAAGATGACATGTTAACATTTTTATCACAGAATAGACATCATTATCAATCCTTACTATACAATTCAGTACCTTTTTCTAGATTGTTGCATTAGGCAAAGGTGGTAATAACTTAGGATGAAAGATCATACACAGTCAACCAGTTCATTTCAAAAATTATATCTCATCACCAGTTGATACTGTACTGATTAAGCACCTCACCCCAGAGCCAAAAAAAAAAAACAAAAAAACCCAAACCCCCCCACCCCAAAAAAAAAAAATCATCATAAATGATCCCAATCATTAGTACATTAAAGGGTCATACCCCACAAATCTCCCAAAAAAATAATTATTCAACAAATATACTCCATCATACTTGATCATCAGGTGTAAGCCATTAACATAAAAGAATTCAGAAAAAATCCAAGAAAACATAAAGAAACACTGAAACTTACACTAAAAAAGAAAGGATTTTTCTCAGCGCCCCACACACCTAGACAGAAATTGGCAATAGAATCTGAGATGGCTTTTTTTTTATTCTCTTCTTCTTCTTCCCTTTTTTTTTGAATTTTGTAAAAATACAAAAACAGATAAGTGTATCATAGATATCTTGCTATTGAGAGCATACTCAGGCCAATTCTCTGTACTGTCAATCATCAGTGTCAATTTCATCTCCAATTCTATAAGCACATACTTCATAGATCCTTCCTGTCACCCATATCACCTCAATCGCAGCCAGTCAACTTGGATTATGTAACATAAAAAATAAAAAAAAAAAAAAAACAAAGAAGCTCTTGGATTATGAAACTACTAAAGAAATGAGCAAAATTCAAGGAACTCTGTTGTGCATTAAATCAAGTCACATTGTGAGATGGAATTTTGGAGTGGTACTTTAACTACGTCCCATGTAGGTTGCTTTTTTTCCTTTCTTTCCCTTCTCCACGTTGAACATTTTTAAAGCCCTGCATACATTCAGTTGATGGTTTAATAAGAATGCGCATCTAGTATACATAAATTTATAAATCATCATATACATCAAACACATAAAAAGTGAAAAAAGAATTACACATTCACAACTTTTTTCTAATCTTCATAGCGATTTCGATGACTGAGAGGGTCGAGCAAAGAAACAACCTCTTTGTGAGGGTCGATGACTGTTAGAATCCAATGAAAGCTACAAACAAACACATAGGTCAAACAATTCACCACTTATTAGTGCATGCTAATGAAATTAATATAGTTCTTACTTACCCAACATTACATGGTACCAAAACTACAATCAATGTACCCATCAACCTGTCCGCTAAAGCACGTGTCCTTTGTTCTAACTTTTCATCATCAGACAATTTAGTACTCGGTATCACCCCTACAGGTAATGGGTCCATAAATCCAAATTTACCAAGCTTGTTCTCTTCCTTCATAATTCCATACAAATACCTATCATTTCAAAAAGAACAAAAAAAAATTATTTTAACGAATTAATGAAGTATCTATATTTATGTAGCAATAATAAAAGCTCAAGTACTAAATTATCAAATATATGCAATTATACAATTGTATGAAATTGGCTTCAAATTCCCAAAAGGGACGACATCACCAATAAAAACATAATGGGCATTATTTGCCAAAAACACAAACATTACTCCCGAGTTTTGAAGAGCTCGAATATTGTCACACTTCTTTGTATGATAAGTGACCCCATTAATCAAATAGCTAGAGTATTTCAACACTTCTTTGCTAGGTCCATGTGCGATCCACTTCAATCGTTCTGGTATTTGATTGGTGGAATGGTTAATAACATTTGCAACCTATAATTAATACAAAAATTAACATGTTATTTAATGGTGAAAATTTCAAAGTATGTGATAGTATGTAATAGTGAAGGAACTCACACGATCACGCAACCAGCTAATAAACCTCCGGTTATGCTCATCTAGTAACCACTTTTGTGACTTAAAGTTATTAGGATATGTTGCCTTCAAGTGCTCCATGTGTTCCCTAATGAAGTGAATGCAAACAAATCAAACACTAGAAAATAAAATTCTTTTTGAAAGTATTAGTGAGTTGGAGAAATTACTTGACATAAGGATCAATATCCATAGTATTTTTCAACAAGTGACGATGTGCTTGCTTCCACTCTTGTTGAATGATGGAGTGTACTTGAGCACTTGATAGCGGCCTAGTAAGTTCCATTTAGCTATGTCCTAAAGGGATCCCAATCGTGTGCACATTAGACAGGTAGTCTGAGCAAAACTCCACAACCTCTTCAGCAATATAACATTCAGCTATGCACCCTTCAGGTCGATTTCAATTTCGCACATAACCTTTTAAGATTCTCATAAATCTTTCAAATGGGTACATCCATCTATACAAAATTGGTCCACACAACTTAACCTTCCGCACAAGATGAACAATTAAATGAACCATGATGTCACAGAATGAAGGAGGAAAATACTTTTCATGTAAACACAAAGTCGTCACAACATCATTTTGCATATCATCTAACTTCTCCACATCTATCACCTTACTACATAACTTATTGAAGAAGAGACACAACCTAGTGATAGTATATCTGACATGTTTGGGTAAGACACCACGGATGGCCACTGGAAGCAATTGTTGCATTAAAGTGTGACAATCGTGTGATTTAAGGCCAACAAGTTTCGACTCCTTCATTGAGACAAGATTTTTAACATTGGATGAATAACCTGTGGGGACCTTCATTCTATACAAAGAATCACAAACTTTCCTTTTTCTCATATTTACTCAGTTTATAACAAGCCGGTGGCAAAAATGTTCTCTTTTCCCCTCTCACTGGTGCCAACTCAGGCCTAGTAGGACAACTCTAAGAAGTAAACTTTCTTGTCGATATGCATCATATGCTTCAATACCTACCTCCCATAAACATTTAAAATCATCAATTAGAGATGCCAAGTAAACATCAATATCATTCCCCGGCTGTTTAGGACCAAAAATCAACAAAGTGAGCATCATAAATTTTCTGTTCATGCACAACCTTGGAGGAAGATTATATGTGATTAGTAAAATTGGCCAACAACTATACTTAGAAGTCATCAAACCATGAAGATTCATCCCATCTCATGATATGGCCAATCTAAGATTTCTTGACTCGGAAGCAAAATCTGGCCACTTATGGTCCACTACTTTCCAAGACGGTGCATCAGCTGAATGGCGCAAATAACCTATCCTTTGACATCCATTCTTTGTCCATTTCTAGTATGAATGAATAAAAACCTTCAAACCAATGATAATAATGATAAAAAATTATAACAATTAGTGATCACAATATGCAAGAAATGAGTTTCTTGTATAAAAATCATCGTGATAAATATATTGTCCGTCAATGTCCGAGGAATCTCCAGCAAATTTTATATGTTCGAGGAATCTTGAGCAAATCATCGTGATAAATATATTGTTCAAATAAACTTTCTAGTCAAATGTATAAATAAAAATATTATATGTACACAAAAGAATAGTTCATGTGATTTTTATCATTTACCAAAAGGATGCCAAGTAACCTTTTGGCCCTTCTTTTTGCTAATGAGTATTGAACTAAGATAACTGGAATCTGCATTACATTCCAAATAATTTGTGATAATAAGTGATTCTTACAAGAATGCAGAAGATCAGTCTAATAAATACTATTCTGTTTTTCTTTTTCTTTTTTTCTTTTTGTGTATTCAAATCCTGCTAACACTCAGGTTAGTTATCAGAAATTCTAATTTGCTATAGTTACTATTATTTTATCAGTTTTTATTATTTTATAGGATAAATTACACCCTTTACACTGAATGACAAATACATTTTGAGACTATTGGTCCTGAGATATGGGAGGATACTAATGGTAAAGTTGACATGTTATTATGGGGATTGGAAGTGGAGGCACTGTCTCTGGTGTTGGACAATATCTGAAATCCAAAAATCCTCATGTCAAGGTAATATTTACTAGGTTAAATTATGAAAATACACCCCTGGAGTTTAGCTTATTACACCTAGAAGCAGAATACACCTTCTATTTTAAGCATTTTAAAGCTAATGAAATGACTTTATTAGCTGGGATCAAATATTTTACTGGTTATGAATATGTAATAGGTATAGCCTGCACTTATGAGCATTCTCAAGTATTGGCCTGCATGAATACATCTATTAAGCAGAGTATTAGTGTCTAATGCAAAATATGGACTCATAAGCCTATTAGGTGAACTACAAGCATATCCAAAATGCAACAAAAAGCTTGAGTTTATATCAATACCATGATGCTGCCATTTTGAAATAATAAATTCAGTCAATAATAAATGAAAAAATGTGAATGCAACCAAAAGATAAACTCTAATTGTTATCCTATTTAGTCAATTTATATATTCAAAAAGAGAAGTTAATGTTACTCTAAAACTAATATCCACCATTTTCTCATTTCTCTCAAGGTAGAAATGCAAAACAAATACCAGGTACATGGTTTAGTTAAGTAAATTACTGACAAAACAAGTGCTCTTAATAGCTTACCAGTGAGTTGAAAAGAACGGACACATTATTTTACATAATAGACACATTCTCACAAGACAAAAAAAAGCACAAGAGCATCATTTTTCCTCAAGGCTTCTTTTACAACAGTGGCTCAAGATGACTTGTAACTTTAGAGGTGAAAATTTCTCTATTACCTGATTCCAACTGAGAGAGAGAGAGAGAGTCCTATGGTCTCTGTTTCGGTGGCCGTCTTTGAAAAAGGCTTGATTTATTTTCCAGCAGTGAAGATTATGTCCTGGGGGACTCCGTTAAGCTCTGAACACGTTGCAGACAAATTTGGACCGCATCGTGTACTCGAACGAAATATAATTCTCTGCCTATCAAATCGACCACCCAGATCTCGTTAGGGTCAGCAAAACGTCTCAATTTGGATTGGAAATGGCAATCTGAAATTTCAAAGCAAATTATTACATATAATGAACCTCACTGATCATGATACATGTTAAAACTGTGAATTCTTTGCTTTTACCTGAATGTTCCTTTATTTATATTCTTGACGCAAGTCTTTTAAAGCTTGGATAGCACTAGAGTCGATGTAAGTCGTGGCTGAAAGAAAAGGCCCATGTGTAAACTCAATCTATACTTTACAGTTATTTAGCCACCAATTTATTCCATCCCTCTCAATCTATACTTTACAGTTAACACCCAACAGTAATACAGGACATGATAGGATTTCTCGTCTTGATTTTCACATGAGGCAACTCAAACACACCCAACAATAATATAGGTCATTAAAGGATTTCTCATCTTGATTTTCATATGAGGTAACTCACGGAGAAGAAGAATTCAACATGCAAAAACATTTGAAATAGCAAAAACAACTCAGAGAATTAGAAGCACAAAATTAACTCCAACAAATGGCAGATATCCTAATATCTATTATCTGAAATACGACAAACACACACAGAACACATCGTGTAGATTATTCTAAGTTCACATAAAATTCATATATTAGATTAATGGAAGGACTTACTTTTCAAGTTATTTCACACTTGAGCAATATGAGCAACTGAATCAACTATCGAGCATATACCAATATCCTTCTTCTAATTTTCTGATTTCACCATCTTACAATTTCAGGTATCATATACCAATATCCTTCCTCCAACCTACAATCTACAGATAACCTTTTTGTGTTGTTTGAAGAAGAGATCGGCAATCCTCGTTTTGACTGAGAATCAGTGGTGAATGGGGAATGGGAAGGGTGTTGGCGGGGAGGCGATAGAAAGGGTGGTGGCGGTGGAGGGATGGAAAGGGTTTAGGGTTTTTTGACCAAGAGAGATGTTTAGGGAAAATTAATTGTTTCAGTGGTGATATTATTATTATTGTTAAAATTTAATTTATTAAAATTAACTTTTTTTTGAATAATTAAAATTACTTTTCTAATACAACTCTTTTGTTAGGTTTTTTTTTAAATATTATTATTAGTTTTTCTAAATATTGTAAATGTGTTCTTTTTAAACTGTTGTATTTGGCATAAATAAGATGTTGTGGTAGGCGTCCATTACAACATATGTAAAAATGAGTTGTCTTTTGGCAAATAAAAACGTCAACAGACAATAGATTTCTGAAAAACTGTTGTGAATGCTTCACATGACAACTAATTAGTGAAAAACTGTTGTCCTTTTAGTGTTGTTGTTTTGAATTTTTGTTGTAGTGAATCTGCTATTATCAGTACACTTCTGCTATTATATTTTGGTGGGATAATTACGAAAAGTACCTCTGAGGTTTGATCTAATTACAAAAAAATTCAGTTAACTTTCAAAATTACAAAAAGTACTCCTGAGGTTTGATTCAGTGTTAAAATTAAGAAGTAAACTGTAACATTTTTAAAAATATGAGGGGGCGCCTGAAGGAGGTAAATGTTAGACAAAATATAACTTCAGGGGTATTTTTGTAATTTTAGAAATTAATTAGCTTGGGTTTTTTGTAATTAGGTTAAACCTCAAGGGAATTTTTTGTAATTAAACCTATTTTGGTGGAGATATATAAGCCTAATGAAGTAATGTATATAATGCAGCCCAACAGCAATATCATAAAAGGATGATTATTTGAATGAAGACACTTTTCTTGTCAAAAGAAACTTAACAAATATGTGAAGTGACGGCAACAAGTAAAGGGAACTTCTTATGGACTGTTATTCCAGTAGTTTCACTCATGTTCAAATCCTCCTCTCTTCCTCCATTAGGCAATGCAAAGTTAAACGTGTGCACCAATTTAGCCAATGCAAGCTCATCAACGGCCATCGCAAACGCAATACCAGGGCAGCCCCTCCGACCAGAACCAAATGGGACCAACTCAAAATGAAGTCCTCTAAAGTCTATGCTTGAGCCCAAAAACCTCTCTGGAATAAAATCTTCGGGATTTTCCCATAACGATGGATCTCTAGCAATTGCCCACGCGTTGATCACCACTCGTGTGCCAGCTGAAATGTCATAACCCATTATTTTTGTGTCTTGAGTAGATTCTCGGGGAATAAGTAATGGAACTGGTGAATGTAGTCTTAGACTCTCTTTAATCACTGCTTTTAGATATGGCATTTTCTCTACATCGTCCTCGCCTATCTCTTCTTTCCTTTTGTCAACTTCTCTCACTTCATTTTGCAAGATTTTCATGACTCTTGGATTTTTTATAAGCTCTGCTATTGCCCACTCCAGAGCAGAACATGTAGTATCCGTTCCAGCAGCAAACATGTCCTATATATATCAATAAGATTGATTAGATTGGTACGACAAATAAGTTAATGTTACTCTACAAAATTTTGAATTTAGCATAAATTATATACATGAGAATATTAAATTCTAAATCATGCCTCATTAAAAATTGAAAATTGTTAATTTCTAGTGCCTTTTTGAAAACAGTTTCAGCCCCGTTCAAGTTTTCCTATTCCGCTTTTATTTTTCAATTTCTATTTCAAATAAATGACGTGTAAATACAATAAAATAATCAACAACATATGTTCATCTCATAAATACGAGTAATTCGTCCAAAAAGTGAAATACATAGTTATATAAAAAAGTGGAATAAGAAATCTAAAGCCATATATACATGTTTAATAACAAACCGGAAGATATGTTGCATATGGAAAACTATATTTAAGTAAAGTGAATACAATTTGAAGAAACAGGGAATAGGTCTCCTATTCCATATTCTTATTATTCCAATCATTCATCCAATACAATTGGAATAGAAACTAGAATATGATCATGGAACAAGAAATCTCAGTCAATGTTGGACAGCTATAATGAGAATTACGATAATGATCAGTTTGAACCATTGTTACCTGGATGAGAGCTTTGATTGTATCATCTTCAATAGGGAGCTACCTTTATTTTCTCTCTGAAATTGAAGCAATATATCTACAAAATCTAACTCCTCCTCTCGTTTTTTCGCACCTCTATGTTCTTGAAGCACGACCTCCAAAAACTCATCAACCATTTTAGCATTTTTCCACTCTTGCATCCAGACCATTGACCCGATCAATCCAACCTAACCAAGGTATATAATCCCCCAAACTCGTAGCACCTAATAACTCCCCAGACTCCAATAATAAATTCTTGAACTTTTTATCTTCTCCATAGTCGTTGTACTTCCTCCCTAAGGCCACTCTACAAATTATGTCGTTTGTGAGTGACACCAAAACATCGCTCAAGTTTACAACCGACGATGAAAATCCCAATTGTCTAATCTTCTCAACCATAGCCGACGTCTCTTCTTCTCGTACCGGACGATAAGATTGAACCCTTTTGTTACTCAGAAGTTGGAGAACGCATATGCTTCTCACCTGTCTCCAGTATTCTCCGTAAGGAGCAAAGGCCACATCCCTGGAACCGTATATTAATCTATCAGGGATGCTTAATTTTGGCCTGTTTCAGAAGATTAAGTCCTGGTTTTTCATGATCTCGCGCTGCTTCAGCCGATGAGACAATAAGCACCGCACGCGACCAAAATGAAGTAATAATAGCTTACCATAACGGTTAGATAAAGATTGGAGCGGCGGTGAGGAGATGTGCCGAGTTGGTGAAGATTTCCGATTATTGGAAGCTTTCTTGGAGATGGTGGCAGATTTTTCGGGTGTTGATGCAGCGCCGGAGCGCCATTTGTGTAGGAAGATTACGAAGAAAATGAAGGGAATAAGTGGAATGATCAACTGTTCAAGAGCAACCATTTTCTTATGATATCTGTAGAAGAAAATGAGAAACCTATGGTATGTATTACATTACACATGCCCTCGCAATGGATTTTTTATAATACAGAAAAATCTAGATAGATTATAGTGCTTTTAGCTACATAAATAATTAATTTGAGTGTTGGTTTTGTTATTTGTGGTTCTAATTTAATTATCTGAACATAGCTTCAGCAGAAAAATTGTGAAAGAGTAAAGTCAAACTTGTGCCAACCATTTTGTGGACATTTGGCAATTGTAGCAAATTGATTTTCAAACTCTCATTAATGAGCATCAATTGCTGCAACCAATTGTTGAAAGAAATGGCACCGGTTTTTTTCTTAAAAATTGATTAGACTTATTGAATTTTTTTATCGTTCAATTTGCCTATAAAAAGGCTTAAGGCTTATTTTGGCCGAGCCAAAGCACAAAAAACAATACTATCAGAGTTCTAACTTCTAAGTTCTCAATTTGTTATACAAGTATTTCCACATTTAAAAGAGTGTATTTCCTCATTTAAAAAAAATTTAGGTTTCTCCTATTTCAAGAGAATTCTGATATTATTATCTTCTTGTATTTAAAAAGAATGTATTGTAATCTCTATTTTATAGTGAATTACGCTATACCAGTCCATGGTTTTACCTCAAATTTATTTGGGGATTTTACGTAAAATATTCGTGTTCATTTTATTTTTATTTATCTCACGTCACTATTGTCATGGGTTTGTTCCAATCCTTAATTTCCTAACAAAAACTATTTTTTGTGTCCTTATTATTTTATGTAATATTTTAATTTTGAGTTTATCGTAGTAGTATTTGTTATTTGACCCATGCTGGTTTAGCGTAGAAACACTTGTTTCCTACTCGGATTAATTGTTCGGCATTTTAATTAGGTGAAATAAATTATATTTGGGTAATTTGGGAATACGAATCGATTAGTTGTGATTTATTGAAGTAATTAGGTATTGAAAATTAGCAAAAACTTATAAAAATATTATTGTAACTTAAATATATATATATATATATAATTCAAGATTTAAGAATAAACTGTTTGATAAATGGTTTTATCATGATTTTGATGATTTTGTTTTTATACCAAAACAATGTTTTTAAAGGTTGTCCAAATACTCCTAAATGATTTAAAATGGTTTTAATATTTTCCGGAGTATTTCTTCAAGTTTATTTTCGACAAAATTGGACAACACATTTAATGATTTTGTGTCAATGGGTTTTTACATCTAAACTATGTTTCTAAATGTTGTCTTAATACTCCCGATCGGTTTAAAATATTTTTACTAATTTTTTGGAGTATTTTTTGAAGTTTAATTTGACATAAATCGGACAACATTTCATTTCGGATGTCGGAATGGCCGACCAAGAGCGATAGGTACACAGGAACATTACGAACAATTTGTAATTGGAAAATGGGAAGGCGGCCGGTCAGGGGTGGGCGAGTCGGACCCTAAGGCCGACCGGCCGACCCCCCAGACCGCCGCCCTATGTTTTGACAAAGAAAATTCTAACCGTTGTGCGTGACATGCTTTTTCCCTAAATTGTGGGATTGATTTCTAACAAACTATAATCTTGATTTTAATTGCAATTTTTGTAGATATCAAATTCCAAGAGGAGCTATCAATGATCAATCATCTCCTATAAATAGAGGAAGATTTGAAGCACAACTACAAGTGAGAACAATACAACATTACAAGAAATACTCAAGCAAACACTTGGTCTTATATTGTCATTATTCTTGTTGTAATTTGCCTACCTTATCACTTTCACATTCTTGAGGTCTAGGCTATTCTTGATTACACTTGCACTCAAATTTCTGTCATTCATTATCGAGTTGTAATCTTGAATTTGGGTTATCATTCAACACAAGATATCCTTGTGAGTGTTCTTGTGGTAAGAACACACTTGGATGATCTAGGTGATAGGTGCAAGAAGATTGTGGTGATCTTTTTATTGAGGTGTTGAAGAATTTGGTATTCTTCAAGGTTGAAGATTGTGGTAATCTTCAAAAGGTGCCGTTGGAGATTGTGGTAATCTTCAAGAGAGATTGTGGTAATCTCAAAGGTGGTGTTGTAGAAGAGTGTGGTGCTCTTCAAGGTGATATTGTAAGGTGTTGTATTAATTTTGGTAATTAATAAAATCTTTTTTTCTTTTTGAAATCCATCCCGGATATCTTTGGGGTGGTAGAGGATTAGGCCCTAGGTGGGTTGAACCTCTATAAATCGACGCGTGTTGTTTACTTCCCGCACCTTTATTATTGTCTTGGCTTGTTTTGTTTGAAAAAGAAGGCGAAATCGAAAAGATGGAGATAATCTATTCACCCCCCTCTAGATTATCGTAGCCGCTTGGACTTACAAGTGGTATCAAAGCCAAACTCTTTGGCAAACTCATTCCACATCGCGAGTAAAGAGGAACGATCATCGGCTACGAATGAAGTCTACCTTACCGGCGCCTCCACCACCAAGCCACCACTATTTGATTCCAAAAATTATACATTTTGGAAAGAAAGAATGGAATGCTATCTACAAGGTTGTGGGTTCGATATTTAGAACACGGTCGTAAATAAAGAATCCATTCTGATGATGGACACACCACACACCTCCAAAAGCCTCAAAGAGCTCAATGATGAAGAGAAGAAAACCATCTCCTTAAATGGTAAAGCTCTTAATATTTTGTATTGTTCACTTACCATTTTGGAATATGATCATCTTGTAGGAATTAAATCGGCTCATGAAGTCTGGAGAAAATTAGAAGAAGTATATGCAAATGAAAAGAGTCACTCAAAAGGATCTACTTCTCAAATGGGTACAATATCAAACCCAACAACATGGGATGAGCTTCCTACAACCTCCAACGATGATGTATATGAACGATGTCTTATGGGCTTCGAAGAAGAAAACGAGGTAAGTTCTAAACCTTCTACTTCTTATGATAATGAATTACAAAATGAGTATAGTGATTTGCAAAATGATTATGATGAGCTTAAATACAAAAATTTGAAAAAGGAATTCAATGTTTTGAAAAATGAAAAGGATAGTTTATTTACTTCCCATGAATCACTATCATGTGCTCACACCACCACACTTGACAAGGTTAGAAACCTTGAAAAAGAAAATAGTACTCTTGTTGAGGATATTAATTGCATGAAAAGGATTTATCAAAATCCAACTTGAGTACCAATAAAATGACCGATATTGTTGATGTTCATAGTTGTGATAAATTGAAACATGGACTTGATCATACGCCTAATGTTGTTAATCTTATGAAAAATAGTCAAGTCTCTAAGCATGTTGGTCATTACACTTCTAGAATTATTACATGTTTCTATTGTGGTAAAACGGGTCATACGGTAAATACTTGTCGGGCTAGAAATAGCTCTAATTATTGTTGGAGACCTAAAGGTCTCAAAGCTAATCCCAAAGGACCCAAATGTTTGTTGAAAATGGAGCAATAGGAAGAGCTATCATCAACAACATGATTTTCAAAAGGAAAGATATCATCAACAATGGGAACGGCACAACCCATGAAAATGGCAAAAGTGGTAAATTGTATCTCCCCATTTAAATATGCATTTTGTTTCGTTATTATGCATGTTCTTATTTGTGCCTGAATCGTCAAAATGGTTTTTCAAAATATTATCGAAGAGGTCTTCTACATATTTGTGTTTTTAAAATTTTTTTGAATAGGAGACCTTGCATAATGTTTTAATAAAATCTTGTGCATTTACTAAGGCTAAAATATTTTATTATCTATGGATTTTTATGGAATAAGCATACTTGTGATATAACTTATTGTTTTTAGCCTACATTTGTATCATATTCGTTTTGTGCTATACTTGTTTAAGATATGTATAGGATATATATTTCCTCATCCTCTTCAAGAGATGCTTAAACTATCGAGGTACGCTCATCATTGATATTCATCCTATAGACTCGATATATTTTTGTCATATGCCTATGTGCTTGTTTTTCAAGTTATTTCAAAGTCTTTCACATAAGTGCCATTAAGAGGATTTTTCGATTTTTGATAGGCACTATTCTATATAGTTTGTTTTATCCGAGACTTGTAAAGGATTATATTTGTTTTGATAAAACATTTGATTTTTTATTCTCTTCTCAAAAATATGCATTTGATTGCTCATATTCATTCTTGTCAAAACTCTTGTTCAAATGCTTCTTTTAAATGAGGTCTCAACTATATGCTCTCGGATTTTCAAATTTCAAAAGAGACCTTATATAACTTTCTACAAGCTTATTTGAACTTACATGTCTTATTGTATCTCTATCATTCGATATTACTATGTTCTTATGCAAAGATATCTTGTTGAGATTTTGCAGAAATATTTTGATATTTTGGAACAAGTTTGATGACCAAAGGAAGGTTAGTAGCTCAAAGATAATGTCAAGAAGAAGTTAATTGATTTTGATGAAACATTTGCATCTGTAGCATGTTTTTTAAGCTATTCGCATTTTACTTGCCTATTCTTGTTTTAAGAAAATTTCAAGCTTTACCAAATGGATGTTAAATCCGATTTTCTAAATGGTTTTATTCAAATAGAAGTCTATGTATAACAACCGGGGTTTGAAAATTTTTCTAGGCCAAGTGATTTTTATAATAGGCCTTGTGTGGTTTAAAACATGCACCCCGTGTATGGTATGATAGACTTAGATATTTCTTTTGCAAAATAATTTTACAAGAGGTAAAGTTGAAACTACTCTCTTTGTTTTTAAAGAAAAAAAAAAGGGCAAGATTTTTTATTAGTGCAAATTTAAGTTGATTTGGTGCTACTAATGAATTTTTGTACAAGATGTTTTCTAAGTTGATGCAGGGTGTATATGAGATGAGCATGATGAGGGGGCTCAATTTCCTCCTTGGATTTCAAGTTGAACAATGCCATGAATGTGGTTATATTTCACAACCAAATCATACACAATAACCTTTGAAGAAGTTAGGAAGAAGGGAGAACAATCTCTATTCCTATGGCAACAATATCAAGATGGACAAAAGTTGAGAAATGAATATTGGTTAACAATCAAATTCGAGGTATGTTTATCTTTGTTTATTACTCTTTTAGACTCGACATTTTCTATGCCTTATGTCTATATGCTCGACTTCAAAACTATCCCAACGAATCTCATTAAAGTGACGTTAAAAAGAAATTTTCAAATATTTGAAAGGCACTTCTTATTATGACTTGTTGTATCCAAAGTTTTAAAACATTCTTATTTTTCGGGATAACAAGTCCGGTATATATTATATGGATATTCGTATTCAAACTAAACATATTGAGATTCGATATATTTTTCTAAAGGATAGCGTTTCTAAAACAAAAATTGAGATGTGTTTAAATACGTCTCAAGGATAACTCGCGGATTTTTTTAATCGTTAACCAAAGTCTTTTACCTCATTTCGAGCTTGATTAAGACATAATGCATATTGAATGAGGTCTATGATTGCATTTTGCACGTTTTTAAAACTTAGGGGCGAAAAATCGGATTTTGGATCAAATTTCGGGCTTTTGCAAACAAACTGAAACAGAGGGCTGCCAGGGCTTGGGTCGACCGGTCGCCCTAAGCCTGGACCGGTCGCCCACTGCATAATTTTTGATTAAAATCGTCTCGGTTCTTATTTTCTGTCATTTTGGCTCATCTTACTCTATCTTTGTGCCCTTCGCAAATTTCACACACAATTCACTTCAAATGTGTTTTGTTGCATGATTTACATATTTTGGGGATTATCTAGCTCGTTTATCATCATTGTTATTCATCCTCACCGATTAGATGGTAAGAATTCTACTCTCTTATCTCAATTGGGTTGAACCCTTGAGAACTTGGCTTATATGTATATTTCTTGATGCAATTCTTATATATTTGTGTTAAGCATGATGATTGTTGATGGATGATATTTATAAAATTGCTTTTGGTGATGAAAAATTTGGCTTGATTACATTTACAAGGGCTATATATATCTTCTTCAATTTGTTACGCCCGCCAAGTGTTCGATAATATGTTTCAATGAAAATTTCATCACCTACATGATTCTCTCGTTTTCAAATATCTTATATATTTATAGAGATCACGTTTTGCTACTCAAATTAGCTTTCATAAGCTTCTACAAGTCGTATGATCGACTTTTTTCCTCCTATTTGGTCTATAAGCTTCAATGTTCAAATAGCTCAATACATCGGTTTAGTTGCGCACTTTGATATGATTATATGATGTTTTTATCGTGCTAATATTCTTTTTGATGATTCCAAATGGGAGAGGTTATAAGCTTATTAGCTCAAAGAAGCTAAAATAAGCTCGAGATAAGAATTATAAGTTGTGGCTATTATAAGCCGTATTGTTGTGCATTATGATAGGGGGAGCTTTTGCTATATGTGTTTGATTATCTCTACTCCCATCCTTGTGTTTATATTGCGCGAAATGTTATCGCTCACAACGGATAGTTCTTTTTAACCGGTAAAATTGTTTTGTTTTCAAAATCGACCTCGTTAAAATTGTTTTGGTTTGTAATCATCAAAAAGGGGGAGATTGTTTGATAAATGGTTTTATCATGATTTTGATGATTTTGTTTTTATACCAAACAATGTTTTTAAAGGTTGTCCAAATACTCCTAAATGATTTAAAATGGTTTTAATATTTTCCGGAGTATTTCTTCAAGTTTATTTTCGACAAAATTGGACAACACATTTAATGATTTTGTGTTAATGGGTTTTTACATCTAAACTATTTTCTAAATGTTGTCCTAATACTCCCGATCGGTTTAAAATGTTTTTACTAATTTTTTAGAGTATTTTTGAAGTTTAATTTTGACAAAAATCGGACAACATTTCACTTTGGAGGTCGACCGGTCGACCAAGAAGGCAACCGGTACCTGGGAACATTACAGAACAATCTGTAATTGGAAAATGGGAAAGGGCGACCGGTCTAAGGGGTGGGCGACCGGTCGGACCCTAAGCCGACCGGTCCGAGACCCCCCAGGACCGATCCCCCTGCGTGATTTTTGCTGTGTTCTTTTCAAACTCTATTTCTGCGCGACCGGTCGCCCTATGTTTTGACAGCAAAATTCTAACCGTTGTGCAGCAGACAGATTTTCCCTAAATTGTGGGATTGATTTCTAACAGCTATAATCTTGATTTTAATTGCAATTTTTTGTAGATATCAAATTCCAAGAGGAGCCTATCAATGATCAATCATCTCCTATAAATAGAGGAAGATTTGAAGCACAACTACAAGTGAGAACAATACAACACAACAAGAAATACTCAAGCAAACATTTGGTCTTATATTGTCATTATTCTTGTTGTAATTTGCCTACCTTATCACTTTCACATTCTTGAGGTCTAGGCTATTCTTGATTACACTTGCAATCAAATTTGTATCATTCATTATCGAGTTGTAATCTTGAATTTGGGTTATCATTCAACACAAGATATCCTTGTGAGTGTTCTTGTGGTAAGAACACACTTGGATGATCTGTGATAGGTGCAAGAAGATTGTGGTGATCTTCTTATTGAGGTGTTGAAGAATTTGGTATTCTTCAAGGTTGAAGATTGTGGTAATCTTCACAAGGTGCCGTTGGAGATTGTGGTAATCTTCAAGAGAGATTGTGGTAATCTCAAAGGTGGTGTTGTAGAAGAGTGTGGTGCTCTTCAAGGTGATGTTGTAAGGTGTTGTATTAATTTTGGTAATTAATAAAATCTTTTTTTCTTTTTAAAATCCATCCCGGATATACTGGGGTGGTAGAGGATTAGGCCCTAGGTGGGTTGAACCTCTATAAATCGACACGTGTTGTTTACTTCCCGCACCTTTATTATTGTCTTGGCTTGTTTTGTTCGAAAAAGTGGGCGAAATCGAAAAGATGGAGATAATCTATTCACCCCCCTCTAGATTATCGTAGCCGCTTGGACTTACATAAACTATTGCCAAACATTACTCAATTGAGTTGGTTGATTCACCAAGCAACAAGAGAGCCACGTAATTGCATAATAATTGACTCCCAATTTTATGCTTTCTCAATAATGTGTGGTTGTAACTTATCTAGGTAGATAATTATAATATATAAAAACTAGGCAAAAACCCAAGTAGGACGGTCTTTCGGGTCGACTCGTAGAAGACGGATCTCGCCGACCGCCCAACGCTTTGTCCCTTTTTTTTTATTCTATTTTCCTTGTCAGCCTACCCCACGTTCCCCACTTCTCTTCTCCAATTTCTCTTCGCGCCCGTTCTTCTTCTTTTTTTTTCGTTTCTTCAAAAATTCTTCAACTATCTTATAGAGTTTGATTTTTCCAGTTTTTTGGAGTTCTAATTGTGCTCTGTTAGTTCGAGATAACATCCGGTAAGAACATCATTATTTTTCTCCTTTTTTTCGTTTTTGTTCGATTCTAGGGTTTCGATTTTGTTCGATTTTAGAATTTTTTTTTCAAAATTGCTTCCGGCATTGCGTTGGGGTCTGTTCCCGACGGTGTATCTAGGGTTTGGCCATTGCTTTGAAGCTTTCAAGTTTGCAGCTATTTTATTTTGTATTTTTTCCCAAATGTTTCTGTATTTTTTCGAAAAACATAAATTGTAGAGGAGATTTTGTGCTTATTATGTGCTCTGATGGTATATATGTGTAGTTTTGTTGGTAGTCTTGCGATTTTACATTTTATTTTTCTATACTGGAAGTGTATGTGATTCTAGAGAAATTTGGTTATGTTTGTACACATGTTTCTGTTTATTTGACTTCATGGCTCAATGTGTTTTTTGTACGCCGAATATAAATGTATATGCATCTTGGAAGTATCATATTTAATGCTTAATAGTATCATAAATTGCGTTTAATGTATCATTTGTACTTTTAATATATTGCAGTCTCAAGATTGTCTTAGTTTTTGTTCAAACTTCATGGTTTTTACTATGTTTTTCACAATTCTTTGTAGGATTACATTGTAGTTGAAGATGACAAGACATAAAGTATTGATATTAAGGAGAGGTAGAGGTAGGGGGAGGGGAAGGGGAAGGGGTAGGGTGGACTCCCAAGATGATATAAAGGAATCTCCAGTTATTGCCAGTCCAGGTATAGAGGTTGTTGCTGAGACGTCGATGAAGGAAGATAGGGTTGAAACATCGACGAATCAAGCTATTGTTGAAATGTCATCCAAGGAAACAACTGTTGGAATGTCGACGAATGAAGCTTTGGTTAAAGAAAGCCTTATTGATACATTAATGAATAAACCCAGACTGAAACCTGTACTGATACATTAATGAAAGAACCCCCAGCTGAAACCCCTGATGATACATTAATGAAAGAATTCTCGGCTGTAATCCTTGTTGAAACACCTACTGATACATTAATGACAAAAGCCCTTGTTGAAACATCAAAGAATGAAACCTCGCTGAAGGAAGGTGTTGTTGGAAGCTCGAGGAAGAAAGCCCCTGTTGAAACCTCGATGCAGGGAAAAGTTGACGAGGAAAAAACAATTTCGGATAAGGGTGTTGGTGTTGGTGGGTTACTGAACCTTAATGTTCAACATTTACCTGCTCAAATGATTATGTGGTTGGTTCAAAGGTTTAACGGGAAGAGTCGGTTGCTTAGTATTGATGAGAGGAAGAGGTTTCTCATTACTACTGATAACATTTGTGATGTTTTCATGCTACCGAGGACTGACCGAGAAATTTTAGTTTTCAAACGGAGTGATAGTTTAGATTCTATTGTTGAATTTAAGAAAAAAATTAGCATTGATGGGACTTCTAATGTGTGCACTTTGAAGACCAAGTTGATAGGTGGTTTTAAAGAAGGAGGTGACGACTTTAAATGAATGTTTGTTTTGTATAGTTTATCAACTTTATTGACCCCGAGTGCAAATAGGACTGTTGATGTTTCGTGCTTTAAGTCGTTGTTGGATGTGGATGCCATTATACATTTTGATTGGTGTTCACTTGTGTTGGAAAGACTTCCGGGTGGCGGTTGATAATTTTAACAAGAAGTATACCACCCATATAAGTGGTTGTATGTTGGTGCTGCAGATTATATATTTGCATCGTCTTAAATGGCAAGGAGCTGCTGAACCATTTGATCTCCCTCTCATTCAGCACTAGACGACGCAACGCATAAGAAAGCGTGTGAAAGAAGAGAAGAGTGCTGGAGTGTTTGGTCAGGGGGAGTGGGTGGAGGACGTTTGATGGCTCAAAAGATACCTTTAAAACCTTAGGCAAGTGCACCTATCATTTTATAGTATAGATTTTTGAGTACCGATTGTCATTCCCAGGAGGATTGTAAGTACTAGTAATTACCGTCTTTTTTTGTTATCTAATCTAGCAATTTTCAGAGTTTTTGCTGGTTTAAAAATGAAAAATAAAGATATTGGAATAATTGCAACTTACAATAGATCAAATAAAAGTAGATTGTAGAATAAGAAATCAAGAGAGCTAGAAATGTGTTGAATTTAAATCCCTCTAGAATGTTTTTATGATTTAACAAGATAAAGATACAACCAAAAACCCTTTAGAAAAAATCATCATCTTTTAATAAAATCTCATGTTTCATGGACCGTAGAAATTCTCAATATAAGTTAAACCCTCTATCGAGCGCGAATAACTCCTAATCTCAAGCTGACTAACTGAAATATCTTTCTAGTTTAACCCCAAGATCGTGCATTATAACGATTTGTGAATTCTCATATTAGGTTTGACCTAATCCGGAAGATTTATGTCGTCCCCATATCTAGATTGCATGCAACTCTTTTCACTTATATAGGTTCTATTTTACCACGAATCTCTCGATTTCCCGATGAAAAATAAACTTCAAATTAATATTGTGCATATACCAATTCGAATGAATAAAGCATAATATAATTAATCACACAAAACATGACGATTTTATTAAAAACATAAAACCTTAATCACAAATTCATTCGAGAGTTCATTACATTCAAACACTAGAAATTTAGCTACACATGGCTTTGATAAAAGAGTATACTACACAAGAAGATTTGAATAAAATGAAAATGGTGTACTTAGCTCTTATTCAAGACCAATACAAGACTTCCTCCTTGGTTGATGATGTTGAGCTCCAAGCCTTCTCCTCTAATGCTCTCCAACTTCCAACTCTACCTCTCTTTTATTATCTCAATGTATTTTGCTTTGTAACTTAGAGAGAATGAATCAATGAATTTACAATGAATTGAATGATTCCCCCAACTCATACTCTTGGCTTTTATAGACATCATTTTTGTGCAAGAACACATTAATAATGTTATCCTTTGTCAAACAAATGCTCCAATTCCATAGTTGGGTTGTTGAATTCTTGCTTTCATGTGATAATTGAGGGAATATGGGGACATGATGCAGCAAAATTGGGTGTTAAAGGTGTACAAAAGTGGTCAAAAAGCTTGGTTGGTGAATTTTCCATAATTTCCACATGGAAAAAGTTGCAAAAAGATGTCCTTCATTCGCCATGTCGCTTAACGGCCCTGGCCGTCTTTGTTTTATGTCTTTTGTTGGTCGTGAGAACATGGTCTTGTTGGCCAACATAGCCGGCCGCGTGTCGGCTGTTTGTGTAATTTTTCTCTCCCCTGAACATGGTCGTGTTGCACGACACACTGGCCGTGTTGGACCAAAAAGACCCCAAAACGACGCGTTTAGCTTGGTATTTCGAGCGTTTTTGCATCCTTAAACCCCGGTATGTTTTGACATTGAATCCATGGTCCGAAATTCACCAAAATTAGCCCCGAATGGCCAATCTACATCATTAAAAGCACCTCGGAGTAATATGAGCTATGTACAATCAAAAATTTACAAAACTAACAATAAAATAACTCAAATTCTACTCAAATATACACATAAAACATGCATAAAAAGATCCTTATCAAACCACCTCCAACTTTAAACTTTGCTTGTCCTCAAGCAAAACATTAAATCAAAAAGCGGGATTCAATAAATCACAACACACAAAGAAGATTTTTTTTTGAACACGTTGAACAC